>VZTU01015513.1:0-124297 GCA_013400835.1 Zapornia atra
CTATGGGACACTTTAGAGGTATAAGACAGCACATACAACTAGATCTAAGACAGAAATTGTTTCTAAAGCAGCTTACTTTTGCGTGATACTTTAAAGTCATGTTGGGCTGTACAGGCACAGGTATGACAGCTTGTTCTGAGTGTTTTCAGAGAGGTGAGAAGTAGGTGAGGCAATGGGGATCAGAACTTTTTGTCTTTGAAGACACTGTCTCCTCAGGAGAAGACTGCTGGATTAATTTGTACCACTTCAGCTCCTGCATGGCTGGTCATACAGGTAATCTCTGGTCTATAGTTGTCCTGGCTTTGACTGTGATAGAGTTAATTTTCTTCATAGCAGCTGGCATGGCACAATGGTTTGGATTTATGCTAAAAAGAGTGTTGATAGGAAAGGGATGTTTTTCGTCACTGCTGAGCAGTGCTCACACAGAGCCAAGGCCTTTGCTGCTTCTCACCCCACCTCACCAGGGAGGAGGCTGGGGGTGCACAAGGATTTCAGAGAGGACACAGCTGGAACAGCTGACCTCAACTGACCAAAAGGATATCCCATATCATGACATTGTGCTCAGTACATAAGGGGCTGAGGTAAAAAGGAGAAAGGCAGGGTGGCTTTGGAGAGATTGCGTTTGTCTTCCCAAGTAATTGACGGAGCCCTGCTTTCCTGGGGATGGCTGAACACCTGTCTGCCTGTGGGCAGTGGGGAATGAATTCCTTGTTTTGCTTCGCTTGTGTGTGCAGCTCTTGCTTTTACTATTAAACTGCCTTTATCTCAGTCCATGTGTTTTCTCACTTTTGGTCTTCTGAGTCTCTCCCCCACCCAGCCAGGGGGAAGTGAGCGAGCAGCTGCCTGGTGCTTAGTTGCTGCCCAGGGTTAAATCACAACAACAGTATAGAAGAAATTAACTTGCATTTAAATTCATTGCAGTCTTGTGAGATTCACAAGAGTTTTCTTTCTCTCCAGTGTTACCTACCGATTGTCAGAAGGTCAGAAGTCAAAAATGTACTCTTACTTTCATTTCATTGCACAAGTTGCCTAGGAGATTGCTGTTACAAGAAAACTGCTAGGAGTTCTATGCTGGAGTTTGCTTATGTACATGCTGTCTTTTATTTTACAGCCTGAATGGGAGGTTAAAACCACTTCCTATTTCTTCTGCATCAGAGCAAATAGCACCAATTCAACTAAACATCAGTCCTCTCAAGATTGTCCTCTATTACGGTTTAAGTGGAGGAATTAATCTTCTTAGGCTATAAACTGGCAATCTTGTAAGCCTATTTTCTGCTTCTGGGTAGTCGAAACTTACTTTCTTGCCATTCTCCATTTCCATCTGATTTGGGGGAACAAAGAAGTAAAAAAAAAAAAATAGTGTATTGCCCCTGTGCTCTGTACTTATATCTTGTTGCAAAAACAAAGAGATTAAGGATATTATTACATTAAAATGCTTCATCGATGCTTCATGAGCAAATCTTGGAAATAAGTAAAACAGCTCCTTATTGAGAACTAACTAACCATAAATAGAGTAAATAAGATTTGTCATATGCTTGAAAGCTAACATTTTAATTTAAACAGCAAGGAAATTTTTTTAAACATAACAAATTTGCTAACCTAGAGTCTATTTTATATTGTTCCCATGATTGATTTGAGTACTATCCATCCACGTGTTGTTTGCGGTTATAATAATCTGGAATTGGAGCTTAGTTCAGCAACTGTATTAGAGGTTGTTTGGATTTTTGGGTTGTTTTTTCCATTTCTGTAATGGTTACCCTATTTCAAAATGCCATAAGCAATATTAACACTGGTCTTTTTCTTCTCCCTGGAGAACTGACAGAGGAATGCTCCCAAGATGAAAAGATCCATGGTTTGATTTTGATATTGCACATAAACTACACGCAAATGCAACTTTTGGTGCTTATTAATTTATTACACCAGACCAAAAATATTTGGTTTTGAAAGAAAACATCCAACATGCTAAATAAATAAATCCCATTTCAAATTTCCACTGTTGTTAATGTGGCTTTCATTTTTGGTTACACACATTCAATTGTGTAGAGGGCCTTTAGCAAGTGGAGAGGTATGTTTTGAAGGTGCTGAGAGTCTACAGTTTCTGTTCAGTGGTTTTAAAGCTGCATGCAGCAGTTTGGCCATTTGTAAAAATTAGTCCCTTTCTGTGCCTAAATGCAGATTTTCCAATATGTTTGTAGTTGATAAGGTTTTATATTTGTTGTCTACATACACTGTTTTGTATATAAAGTTCCAATTATTTTCCTTTGAATGTGAATAATAACATGCCATAAATGGAACAGATTTTCACACAAAGAAAAGGTGCAGAGAGTTTTCCCTTGTAATAACACTATTTCCAGCTGCTGCATTCCAATTTTCTTTTCACTTAAGAAGAAAAACTACATTAACAACCCTGGATTTATTATTCTGCATACTGGCAGTAGTTACAGTGTATGCCATCTTAGTCCCAACTCTGCAGCTGTTGTTCTGACTAGTTGTAACTCATTCATGTAGCCTTGTTGTGAGTTGGTTAATTGAACTCTTGAGATTGGAATTTTTAAGGACACCTTAATTTGTCTGGGAAGGAAAGTTTACCAGCAAAATTCTGCTGCTGTATTTTCTCTGAGACACAATCTTATTCTTGAAAACTTGTGTTTTTACTTGGAATGTAGGGTGATCGTCTTGGTGGTTGTTGTTATTTTTAACTAAACTTTGATTCTTTGTGTATTTTTGTTGGCAATAGACCTTAATGGTGATGATAATTTTCACAATGTGATCATTGCTCTTTTAACAACCAGAAACTGTTAACTAACAACAACCAACCAACCATCCAAAAGACCCAAACTTTACCACACCCCAAAAAAAAACCCCACCCAAAAAACCCCACAAAAATCCAATTAAGTTAAGTATCTTCTCCATTTGTAATTGATATCTATTGGTTTCATTATGGACAATGGATTTTCTTTTGCACAATGCAGAGACAGCTCATGATCATTGCTGCTTCTGTTACAAGGATCAACACAGAGAGGTAAACGCATTTCTTTGACAAGACTACTGAGAAGTATTTAACTGACATTGTTTTTATATCTTATAATGTTTCTGAGAATGACTCCTGACCTTGATTTATCCTTGCCCATGATAGTAGTAGTAATAATAATAATAAACAGTGTTCCTATCCAATGTTCATTGATGTACTGCCAACCTTTATCAAGATTTTTCTTTGTACTTAGATGGGAGAAGGCAATCCTGTTTTATTTATTTCACTTTTGACTTCCTTTCCTTCAATAACCAGGAAGGAGTGCTTGTCTGTGTCTTGTGGCTCTTTTTTTATGGCTGACAACTTTTTTCATGTTTGCTCTATTTCTGCTTTCTGCTTTTGTACAACTTTTAATAATTCTCCATAGCGGTTTGGCAACAAATCTGATACTGTAATTTAGAAAAACTTGCATCTAAGTGGATGCTGCTTCTTCCAACATATGGATTTGCTGTTGTTAGATATAATATCTGGTTCCTTTCTAAAATATAGTCTTGTTTTTCTTCCTCCTTCCCTTTAGAGGTATATGAGGTATTTTTGTAAAAGTCGTCAAGTAAGTCCTACTCCTAGTAGACTGTGTCTGATGAAGCAGGTTTATTTCTAGTTCTTGAAAGCTTTCCTTTGGGCACCAGTTATGTGTCAGTACTCCATATATTTTTTCATTCTGCTGTTAGTTTTCACATCTGCTGTGCCTGTGTTTGGTTCTTTTGGGTAAGTTTCGCGTTTAGTTTGTCTCAAGATAAGATAATACGACTGAGGGGAAAGCCCAGGTTGTTATTTTTCAGCTCAGTCTTTCTATCTGACATCTGTAGGAATTTCCTCATGACCTTTGCATTATGTCCTATGTATGGCATTATACAGTGTCTCATTCTCCTAGCTCCTTAATGCGCCTTCTCTGACATGCTATAATAGGTCCAGCAGCCCCTGCGTAACCTCCGCTCTCCAAAGGACAGCTTCATGCCAGTCCTCTGCAGCAGTCCTGTGCTTGTGGGTGCTGAACTGATTGGCTTTGCTGCCAAGCAGCTCCACCCTCTTGTTCGCTCCTGGGCATCAACTGTCTGCTGTGCATTCATAGCAGTTCGCTTAGGTTCTCTTTTGCAAAATTGCCCGCTGATTTTAGGGCATCTTTTTGAACACAAGGTCTTTAAAATTGTGTTCTGCTTTAATGAGTCCATTTGGGTACAGTGTAAACTGCCACAGAGCATGTATTCAAACTAACAGACCCTTATTTGATTACTGACCAGTCATGAGAGGAAGTGTCTTTGCTTTATGAGTTTGATGCTGGCACTGATCGTTTGGGAACATCTCTAAGGAAGAGGAAAAACTTGCAGTAATAATAGAGGAATGGAATGAAAGATGATATTTTATGAAGTGTTTAATGAAGAAGTTGGGATTATAGTGTATTGGAAGGTCTGAAGTGGGAAAAATTAATGGTTTTAAGGTGGAGCAGGAATACACTGAAACAGTATCATTTGAATGAATTGTTCAAAGGCTAAGGTTTTTATTGGTTTTCAATATAATTTACATACAGAAAGCTCCTTTGACCTGTCTCTGTAGGGCAAAAGAGTAGCTCCATGAATGCCTGTAAAGTGTCATAACCTTTGATAATCTCATCATTCTGCTGCAAAACCATTACTGCAAAAAAGTGGATCTTTTAATTCTAGGACTGAATCTTCTCTATAGCATTGTATTATTGGACTAGCAAAACCTTCCTTGCTTTGTGGCTCAGGGGAGATGGAGCCACAAAGAGCGTATCACAATGCAATAAATTTCTAGTCTTTAAAAATTAAAACCAGTGCTTCATAGGGAACATATCTCAGGAAAATGAAAATATTTGAGCCACTAAGGTATTGTAGCATATCTAATTGCTACTCTGCTGCCTAATAACTTGCGTTGTTATTATTATTGTAGATCATAGTTTTATGATACTTATCCTTCTCCCATTTTTAATTTGAACATAGCCATTTTCCATGAATGAAGACATCTAAGAGTAAAGAACAAGAATTAGTGTTACTATTCTGGTTTTGTGTGCTCTAGAACTTTAAACTTTTTATGCAGCAGTTGACTGCAAATTGTACGGTATTATAAAACTTAGTTTCTTAGAATCTTTTAGTCACTCTTGACTTTGTATAATTTACAGTTTATCATGGCTTTGCCTTTTTTCAAAAAAGAAGTGAACTCTTCCCCTTATCTCCTTTGGAACTTGTTACTGAGAGCAGGTAATTAGCATCTGCGCTTGAAAACACTGTGGAATAACAACATGAAAATTGAAGGTCTAGGTTCTAAGGGTTAGGTTAAAAAACATAAAAGTTTTCCATCTTTATACCAGTTGGTAAACAGTTTTACCATTTTTTCATTAAAAATCCCTAGAGCTATTTATCTTAGAGGTTTAAAAAAAAAAGTTTTAGTTTTACCTACTAATTGTGATATTCAAAGATTTAAAGAACTTTTGGTGGTTTTGTTTGGTTTTTTTAACTCCCTACTAACTGAGTCTTCATACCTTTATGAACAACTGCATCTCCTAAATATCTTGTACCACCAAAATTTCTGGGTGTTGGTTATCTGTCACACAAAACGTCCCCTGTCCAGGCTGGTCCCTGAACTGTCCTGAGAGAAGAACTTTCTGGTGTCTGCTGTAGCACCATTACTGTTGTCCAGACCTTTGTTCTCCTATGTAAATCAGTATAGTGGAGAGAGGAGGCATTTGAAATAACACAGGACCCGAGTGTTTCTAGCTCAGGGTTTAGAAGTAGCCTTTGATTTTCAAAATGTATACAGTGGTCCTGCAGAAGTAATTGTGCTTGTTAATGGTAACATTAGCAACATAAAGACTTTACTCCAATGCTTATACATATATGCAATTATACATTACATAGCAGTCTTCATGTGGCATCTTGTTCTCTGAGAAGACTTCTGAATTTTGATAGCACCTTGCGAACTGTCATAGCATCAAGAATTTTCTTTTTATGTGTGTTTTCATTGTTAACATTTTTCTAGGACTGTGGTCTAAATTCTGTAGTTATCATTCCTTGGATATCATTCCTTCAGTATGTTATGTTATTATTGCTTTTGCCTGAAATATATTTTATAAATAGAGGAAAATCTGTAAACTGTTCATCATATTTAAGGCTTTCTGTATGCACTTCTCCCCTCTCCACCCCTCCCAGGTATCTGTCTGTTTTACAGACTTCAGAATATTTCAAATTATACTGTTTCAGTTTGGAAATTTCTAGTGCCCTACAAATTCCTACAATTCATGGATAAAATTTCAGATATTCATGGGATGTCTTTTTGTGTGTGTATGTATAGAAATAAGAGGATTTCTTCCATTTAAAATAACTATTAAAATAATGAAGAGCTCTTCAGTAACTGAAGTTGTCAAAGAAAAATGCCTTAAAAATGTTGGAATTTTCTTTTTTTTTTATTAAGTGCCTTTGCATAACAAAATCTTGACAATAAAACTGGGCTATATAGTTTATGGATTACTTAGGCCTTGTTTTTTCATAGTCAATGCCCTTGGCTTTAAGAATTGGCATTTGAAGGTCTGTAGCTGGTGCCTGTCTGCATTGTACTGGTTAAAGCTGCTCTCTACAAAAATCTTTCTATGTTTCCCCCCACATCTTCCCCAGACAAGAATACAAGATGATTAAATTGTGTGTTAATGTGGGTTTTCTATTCTCATTGCCCTGGTTACTTGAGAAGTGGTTATATGTTCTTAGAATTTACTACTAAGAGAGGAAAAAGAAAAGGCGTATTTAAGATTTATAGCAAAACTGTTATTCCCTTCTTCACCCATTCCCTTTTGTAATATTGTAGTTCAACATGGACTTAATTAATGTTGTTTGTTTTTTGTTTCTTCTTTCTGTTATAATTGCAGCTTTCAGGGGACTAAAACAAGCATTCCTGTTTGACCCAAGTGTTTCTGTATTTGTATATAAAGAAGAGGAAGGCAGAATATTTTTTTTCCTCTGTGTATTATTCAGTAGATATTCAGTTTGACTTTCTTTTCATAGTATTTTACCTGCTGAAATTGTGAGCTTCAGTTCTCTGCTTTATATTCTAATCATAGGTACTCCTTTATATTCTAATTGTATGTAGAAGAAATTATGTTTCATTGATGTTCTAACGTTATTTCTGAGTATATCTCAAAAGAGTTACAATAAGAAAAATGCTTCCAGTGCCCATTCATTCTTTATACATTGAATCCAACTTTTACTTCTTTCCTCCTGTTTCTTTAAAGTGGTCTTCTTGTGTTGCAAATTAAAAACAAGCTTGCTTTTGAAATAAAAATGCCCTGTAAGTTTTAGGGTCAACTGAGATTTTACGATTTTCCTAGAAATTCTCACATAAAGTCTTGAAATCCTCATCTTATCTGAGTTTTCTTGACTTGACAGCTGATTTGAAAGTGGTTATCAATAACTTTTCCCCAAAACCTTGTTCTTTCATGCCATGCTTTTTTTATAGGGGAGTCCAGCATGGAAATACATCATTCAGAAATACTGTCTTTGTACTTGTGTAGTTACTTGCAAGGTGTCCCATACATAGGTGTTGTACCATATCAGAGGTGTAATAAAGTGTACTTTACAGATAACTGCTCTTTACTTGGATAGACATAAAAGACTTGACACAGATATTACAAAATCCCACGGTTCTGTTTAAATAACAATACTTCTTCCTTCCAACCTATGAAAAAAATTGTTGATAACACAGGCCCAGAAGCTTAAATTAAATATTCAACAAAATAGTTTACAGAGATCAATGATTAGAGATACTGTATAACTGTATTTGATGGCAGTCTAAGTTTGAAAAATGTATTACTCACTTGAAATGTCTATAATGGAACATTTGAAACAGTTGCAGACTGCCAAGGAAATTATTTTTTCACAGAGTGGTGACGATGATGCTGATACAGTCTAATGGCTTCAGTGCTGACAGTGTAGATGCTCCCCATTTCCATTTCAAGACCTACTTATGTACCTCTGATAGTCCATGGGAGACAGATTCTCAGGAGACGTGCTAGATATAATAATAATAGTGATGATGATGATGATGTAGAATATATGGTCAGGAGAAATCCCTTTACTGAAATAAAAAAGCTTTAATGCTTGTTTAATTTAATTTTATTTATTTGTTTCAAGTAAAGTTTTAAAGCTCTAGAAAATACGAGTTCATAACTGAAGTGATGACAGGCCGACAGCCCTGTAGCAATACCACCATGAGCCGGGTCAACAAAGCACGAGAACGAAACCTCCAACCTCTTTGCTTCTGACAAGTTCAGTGACTAAAGCTGCCCTTTACATTTTAGAGGGTAGATTGTAGCCGTGTTACACAGTGTTCAGCTCTGTTTCCTTTGATTGCAACACTTCATACAATTGGATTCTTATATTAATAGTTAGATTTGCTCTTCAGAACAGAAGAAATAAAAGGCTTCTCAGCTTGTTGATGGAATACCAGATTTGTGGGTTTGTGTTTTCAGTCTCTTTGAAAGCTTCTATCCAGAAGCTATTAGAAAGATGTGGCCTTACAGGGCATTTGCCTTTCTTCAGAAGAGAAAGGCCTTTGGTGTTTTATAATTATTGTAACTTGTATACCTTCTAGTTCTTTTTTCCTTACATTTAGGACACAAGTTACCTGTTTAAATGGATAGGGAAGTTTTAAATGTATGCATAGGACAAGGTAGTCCTTCTAACAGATTCAGAATGTATTGGGTCAAAACATATAGCCTTAGGACTTTAACATTTTGTCTAGAAGTCATTTAAGTTCCAGTGGCTCAGTTTGGTGTATTCAGACCATGAAGTAGATACTTTTGGGTTTAGATCAAGCAAATGGAAATTATCAGAAAGGGGTCAGGGAAGATGTTAATTGAACAGTGTCTGTTTCAAATGGTGTTTCTCAGACTTTTTTCATGTTTGCATGTTACTAACTTTTACTTCATTATAGATTTTGTGTGTTGGATCTGCTTGGATACTGCTGAATATGACTGTTCATAATCTTTTTTCATAGCTACTGTATACAGTTGCATAACTGATATTTACGTTAATTGTTTCTAGCTGTCCTTTTTGCCACATCTAGTCAGGCTTAATCAGAGACACTATTTTTTCCTAATTTCTGTAAAATTCTTGAAGCTGCTTGCAATGTACCTTCAAAAACAACTTTCACAACTTCAATTTGCAAGCAGAATGATAGCAAATTTTTAATATGGAGCAAAGATTTTTTTTTTTTGTAAATCTAATTTCAGGTTAGTTACTGTGGAATTGAATATGCGTACTTTATCTGACATGTTTATATTCAGAAACTGTAAGCTTGATTGTTTCCTGCTTGTACCCTTGTGATTTAATTGATTTCAGCAGGTTTGTACCTAATACTGAGTAGTGAGAGAAAAGCTACTGATTTTTTTTTTTTCCCCCTAATTTAGTTTTTGGATAGAGGGAATGAAGTTTGGGCTATATTTTGAACTAAAGTAAAAAAAACCCAACTCTTTTTATCTGCTTATTGAGTATATATTTTGTCAGCCTGTCTTTTGCAAGCAATAAAACTAAATACACACCAGCAAAGTAAATCCTGTGTCAGGCTTATTAAATTCCAGCCACAAGAGAGTGAAGCTGCTTGAGTCTGAAGACATAAACTTTGACCCAGCTTGGAGAACTGAAGTAGAAGGGAAGAAAGATTGAGTGAAAGTGGAATGACTCCTAGTTTGGTACATTTTGTTTTCTATTTCTAGTACCTTAATCATATGGAAGAATCAAATGAGAGACTAAAGTTTCTTGCACTCTTTGAGTCTCTGAACACATTTTTTTATTTCCTTTAATATTATACACAGTGCTGTTTCTTGTAACTCTAACCTGTCACACTCAAAACAGAGTCGTAACATTTCCATTATGCCCAGAACCACTCTCTAGCAAAAGAAAATTCAGCCTCTCCCCTTTGAGGTAGCTGAAGATATAACCTTAATAGGTACTGTCAGAAAGTCTTCTTCCAGCTTTCTATTTCTCCTGCAGTTCTCATGTGAATTGGGTTCACTGATGTGTTAGTGAGATTCTATTTCTGAACTTTTTTTGTAATCACTGTATTCTTCCAGGATTGTAGTCTAGATAAGTTTTATGTCTTTTTATAAAATATCCTGGGTACTGTTTTGTTATTTTCTCTGTTTTAAAATACAGTTTAGTTTAAATGGATTTTTATCTTTGAAGACCTTATGCTAGTTTGAAATTGTCGTAATGTGCTAAAATAATGCTAGGTCAATTTGATCCAAGTGTGGGACTTAAGAGGTGGATCTGTTCACAGTCACCCCCTCTCTGCCAGGAAATGCCACTCTTGGAAAAGCTTCAAACGCTGAAGTATTTTACTTCAGGGTTGGCACTAGGTCCTGTCCATCCACCTTTGTGTGCTAAACTTTTAAGTTTTCTCTATAGTGCTTCTACTAAAATAAAATAATTTTCAGTGAAGAAATTGATGCTTTTTTCTCCAGATGGAGGTCCCTTTGGTGGTTTCAAACTGAGGTTGTTTGAAACTCTTTCACAGGTATTTTGCATCAAATGTTTAATTTTGAAATGTCTTCTCCATATCTTGCAGAAACTGGAGTTGATCCTTGTATTTGCAGTTGTTTTTTAGGCTTCGTAGCCAGTCTGCCTCTGTCATATTACATAGAGACTTTATATGATACAGAGTTCTTGGGCAGATCACACAACCTTGTACAACATTGTTCACAACAGAAGCTCAAAATATGCTGATAAGATTTTCTAGTTAATAAAGGCTAACTTTATCTATTTTTAGTGTGATTGTATATAATAATTACCAAGTTGACTACATCATCTATGCAGAGAGGCCAGAGATTTTCATCAAAATTTCGGATATGTACTGAGAAGAAAAGTGTATGGAGCTATAGCAGCAAAATGGAGAATTAGTGTGTAAATACTTGTGAAGAAAATAAAGCAACTGTTATTGCATACTTAACTCTGTAAATGGCAATTTATTGGGGAATATTAATACGAAGATCTAGTTACAGTCCAACTGCAGTGGAGTGGCAGACTTGCCTGATTTCCTTTTGCCGTACAATGTGTCCTCAGCACACAGCATCCACTGGTCAGGTGCTGAAGTGTAAATGGTGTTTGAGCTCAGAAGCACAAAAGCATCCTGGGTTGGATGGGGCTTTCAGCAATCTGACCTAGTGAAAGATGTCTCCACCTGTGATACGGGGGGTAGACTAAATCTTTAAAGGTCCCTTCCAACCCAAACCATTCTGTGTTTTAGGTACCAAGTGGGGCTTAGAAGAAACTTCCTCTGTCTTTTAGGACAAGAGGAAATAGTCTCAAGTTGAACCAGGAGAGGTTCAGATTGGATGTTAGGAAAGATTCCTTCACTGAAAGAGTGGTGGAGCATTGGAACAGGCTTCCCCGGGAGGTGGTGGAGTTGCCATCCCTGAAGGCGTTTAAAAGATGGGTAGACTAGGTGCTTCAAGAGATGGTTTAAGTGGTTCAGTGGTGTAGGGCTTGATCTTAAAGGTCTTTTCCAGCCTTGATGATTCTTTGATTCTATGGCCAAATATAAGTGTTTCATCTTGCCAGTAACAAGCAAGCTGATTATAGTTAAAAGCAAATTAGAGACTTCCAGTAGTTCTGAGATTCTACCCATGGTGAAACATGGAAAACAAAAAAGAGCTTGTGTGCCATCAGTCATGACCGCCCACGATCTCTGAGTGGTCCGACTCTGGGCTGCAGGCTTCAGTTGACCTAGGAGTCAGTTAGGGCCTGCCTCTGGCTTACTACCAAGTCTCAAGGTAGGACAACTCTTGCTGTCACCAGTGCTCTGTGAGAACAGCCCTCTGCTCTTTTCCTCAGCCCAGGTGGGAGGTGAGGGTGGTGCCCATGTGACTTCAGAGAAGCCTGTAGGTTGCTGTGATATATGCACTCCTCTGTTAACAGCACAAAGTCTGACTACAAATCAGCCACTCAACACTATAAATATCTGGAGCCAGAAGGGCCCCTTGAGCTCTCCCTCTTTAGCAGCTGGCTATGGAGGTCATCTCCACCTGAGTAGGGACACCTTTCAAGGTCACCTCTGGGGGCTGAGAGATCCCTTAACACCAGACATCAAAGGTAAGCGATGTTTTTGCATGGGTGTAACATTTAAGTTACATATAGTAAGTTCAAGCAATAATCTTTGTATCCCATACTAACTTCAAGTGTACTTAATAGTATTGACTGCCAATCCATCTGTATTAAATACTTTACATACCTAAATGTACCAATTAAAGGTCAGTAAACTACTAGCTCAGATCTGAGTGATCTCTGACTCATCTTCAGTGACAGTTACCTTGGCAGAAGTCCACACTTATCACGTGGCATTGGAAGTCCCTTAAATTGGTATCAAAACCCATGGTTTTGAGGTTTCATCTACAGCTTGCAAACAAACAGTGATTACAGCTCATAAAACACCATTTTCAGTTTGCTGTATTGCGTTTGCCACATCAATCTCAAAGGTCTGATTCTTTTTGTATTCCAGATTCCAGTTAGGATTAGGACTTCTTGGAGTACAGATATTAAAGAGATACTGTGATCAGGTCATGCAGTATTTCTTACTCTTTCCTTTTGACTATAGGCTTTCATGGAGAACCTCTCTGGAAAATCAAGTGTATTGATGATGTTTGGCTTTCTCCTCTTCGTGTTACCACCACAGAGAAATTACTGCATCAGCAGATTTACTTTAAAAACTTCAAATGTTCTTGAGTGGATGGAAGAGATTAGCTTTACTAATCTGTAATTCTTTACCATTCCTTAGCAGTAGTATGTTTGACACATTGTTGCAATTAAGTTTAGAACATTGTCCAAGGGCCCCTGGAAAAATGTTTTTCTTTTCTATTAAAGTCACTCTGTCTTTTGAAATGTTTCCGCTGTTTAGGAAACTGACTCTTTGGAAGGTATTGCAGAAGGTGATTCAGAAACATGTAACTTTAATTCACAACTTGCCCAAGTCGTTATATGCATACATACACACACATATATTCATACATGAATATATATTTATGAACATATATATATAGTCTCCTGGGCAAGCAAAAGCTTTCTGAGAATAAGGAAATAGATATTAGAACTGTGCCACACTGGAGAGATTTCTCTCTGGTCCCATTTTACGGGTTTTTCTTTTTGAGAAATAGTTTTCTGACTCTTTGACCTTCACTTGACGGGGTTTTTTCCCATTGCTGCTGGTTTAGGTTGTGGGTTAAGCAGAACAACTCTGGGATGCCTGTTCAGGGAGATTGTTTCTTATAGCTTTTCCTGGAGAAAGCGTATCTTAATTAAGAAGATATATTTAGCTATTCTTCTGTTGACTTTGATAACATAGTTACCCTTTTGGTTTCATCTACTTTGTGTGGTAGTTTTATCCAAGTGCCTTGGAACACCTCATTTCAAAACAACTTTTTAAATGCTGTTTGAATTTTCTTCAGGTCAGTGAGCTGTTGCCATGTGTTGTCAGTGACACATCAAGAAGAAGAGAGATCCTCTTGGTGAAAGGCCAACTTCCTTGTGAATGTCCTATAGCTGTTCTTCCTAGAGCTGGTAATTGCTCCCCTGGATAAGAACAGTCCCTGTTGCTTCGTTGTAGTAGCCCATATGCTAATGACAGTGTAACTGTTACCTGACCGGGGCCACGTCATGCACGCTTTAAGAAGCTATGTCTCTGTTAACCATAGGTTTCAGCCAAACAAGTGGGATTGTGTAGGCACCATATCAACTCAACAGCTGTTTGTTCTGTTTTGAAAGGTTAAGGGCTTGTGTGAATATCCAAGAAGGCATTTCAGGCAGTTCCTATGAATCAGTAGCTTTTCTAATTTAAAAACAATGAAATACTGTCCCATAGTTAATGTTTATTAAGTATGGTTTTAGAATGTTTTGAATTAAGTCGCATATATTGACTGCTATTTCAAAGTTGGGTTCCCTTGTGCTCTGGAGTTGAAATACAGACTTCTCTTTACTTTTTCTTGTGCTCTCTTTACTATTTCATATTGGTGGTGGAATATTTGTTTATAACTCCACATCAGAAGAGTGTTCGTGTGGTTATTTGGGAACTGTTGCTTTCACTTCCCTGTGGCATTAAGAAGGATAAAGTGTATATATGAATATAAGATAGCATTAAAATATGTCCACTGTATTAATGTAAATTAAAAGCCTTTTGAATTTGTTCAGAAGCTTCTTCCCCTCCCCTTAGAAGTAAAATGTTTCGTTGCATATAAAATGAGAAATTGGCTTCCTCTGTAGCTGCCATTGAAGAATATTCTCCCAGTAATATAAGCCCAGAGGGGCAAATACGTGATACTTGTTTGGGAACAGTTCTATGCAGCTATTATTTTTTGGGCACCAAACTTACTTTCTTTTTAAGCCTGTTAGCAATAACTTGAATTCACGGTAGGATGTCTCATATCAGAGAAGGGCAGACAGAGTGACAGCACTCTGAGTTAGCCAGTGGCAGTGTGTTTCTCTGGACTTAGTGAAGTAATCACCATGTAGCATATTGGTATATCTTGGAGTGTACTTATATTAATATTCTAGTACAACAACAACAACAACAACAACAAAATAGATTAGCAAAAATTAAAGCTCTAGAACACACTTGTACCTGCTCCCTACTAAAATGAATAATGGATCATTTCAGTGAATTTTTCTAAGCACTAATCAAAAATATAATGATTTGCAAATCATTACTCAATTAAATTGGAAGCAATAATTTTCAGCAATTACAGTAATTTTTTTCTTTATCTTTAGAAGCTATGCTTTATGAGTCACTTAAAATGGTTTACTGAATACCTTGCTCTTCATAACTAGCTTATGATTTTGAAGTAGCCGCTATTTGATGCTTGCTGTTTATTTTAATAGAGGCTTTGCCTACTTTTAACTTCCAGGTAACAATAAAATAAACTTAAATGGCACTGGTTTTGAAAGTAGATGAGTCAAAAGGTGCAAGATATGAATACTGCAGCAGAATTTCCTTTGACTGGTTTGATGGACCAAACTGCGTTTAGGTTCAGCCTGCTTGGAAGGGTAGATCAGGACCACATTCCTTGAAATTTAGGCATGGCTCAGATATTTTGGTTGAGCAGTCATAAAAACAATACTTATTTCCTCCTGTGGCAGTGACTGAAGTGGTTGTCTCTGTAAGATGATAAATTTAGATTTCATTTTTCTTCATAAGCATGTTCATTTGGAAGGAATGGGGGAAATAGTAAGGTAAAGAATAGAACATTCCCATTCCTCATCCCCTGAGGAGTCCAGGGGTTTGAACCGACATTCCTGAAGTCGACAGGCTTCAGAGTGATTTGTATGCACTGGCTAGCACTCACCTGAGTTTTATTCTTTAAAAGGAAGCTTTTCCCTTTAAAACACAATAGCATATATACACACATACAATATATATGTATAAAAGTATATAAATGGTTTATATGTATATGCATGTATATAACAATAAAAAAATCTCATGGGATGTTAAGAGAACTAAGTTCAGGCCCTAAGGGTACATTGAAAGGCTGAGTTTCATTTTCTGTACTAATCCTGTAACACTTAGACTGTTCTACAAAAAGTCTTTTCTGTTGCCTGCTTTCCTCATCCCCACTCTTACTAAGTGCTGTAAGTGATTTTGAGGGCAGCTATTAAACCAATGTTTTTTTCTCTTCTTAGCCATCATGGGTAACCATAGTCATGTATTTTTAAACGAGCTTTCACAGTAGTGAAAGTGTGAATGGAAAGCTGTTGGGAGGGAAGTGTGAGACTGGAGACTGACCTTTTGCCATAAATATCAAGATAGTTGTCTACTGAAAATTATTTATTTAAAAACCAAAAATCCTCAAATTCTCCTTTCCTTTTTCTTTTGTTTGTTTTGTTTGGGTTTGTCATTGTTTTGTTAAATCAGGAGCCTTCAGCTCTAATTCTTCAGAGAGTCTGGTTGGTTTAAACTAATTTTTGCAATTTCAGACCTGTTCCACTGACAGTTGTGTAGTTGCTAGTCTTTTGCATTGCTTATACTGGTTTAGTCTGTCTTGTTTGATTGCTGATCCCTTTCTTTAGTGAAAAATCTCAGATTCCCACTGAAATAAATGGCAAGATTAGAAAAAGAATGGCGAATGAATATGCACCATGCTTTATTCACTGGCTCCCTCAGTGACTAGTTTTTACAATGCTGTTGTATTTCTATGTTTCAGTAGTTTTTCATAATGTATTCTTTTTTTTTTTTTTTTTTTTTTTAGATGGAGCTGTAATTGACAAACTGTGGATAGTAATACCTTGAATTATTCTTTGGGTTGAGAGGATGTTCCTTTTTCCATTCTAAGCTTGCTGTTCAGAGGCCACTGGTTTCCCATGCTTTTCTTTTTCCCACTTCCTAAAACCACCAGCAGGATGTTGCTATATATATAGTGTATGCAGCTAAACATAGCAATATATAGGAAGTATAAGTTATGTGGGTTTTATCTTGGCAGTGACATTTCCTAAACTCTGTGACAGTCCACATACCATTTGGAAATGTGGTGATTGTACTGCTATTTGATATTCTTATCCTCGGTTATATGGATATTTCAAGAATTGGTTCACTTGTGTAATCAATCAAGATAAGAACATGTACTGCCTGCGGGAAGAGGAGTTGTAGAGCGGCAAGCTTGATGACGGATCTCTTCAGAGCACGGACCCTTACTGAGAGACATCCGTTCCTTGGCTTTCACGCAGTGCTGTAGCATTTGTTAAACTCCTGAGTCTCACAGATTTGACACAACTGGTCAGAGAGCAGGTCAGCCTGTCTTTTGTCTGCTGGAGAGGGAGGGAAGGAAACTGTGAGTTCATGATTTTGCCGATGTTGAAGTAGGTGAGCATGAGGACCATTGACTGAGTTCTACATAGGATATTCAAGACTTGACATAACCTTTCTGATGGAAAAACTGGCACTATTTTGGCTTTAAATTTACTGTGTTTAAATCTTGTGTACTTTAACACTATTCAGTTGATGTAGAGGGAGAATAAACACAGGAAGACCCGTGTTACATTTAAATTCTAAATGAGAGAAAATGTAAATGTCATTACTGTCACTGTAACTCCATGAGTAGAAGAAACATCTAATACTCTCTCAGCGGTTAATTGCCCACATCATTTTAACAGTCGTGTAAATTTGTTTGCAAGTTAACACATTATACTGTGCTAAATGCCACCAATTGGGTTGCAAAAAGCAAGGCAGAAATTCCCACTTCATAGAATCATAGAAAGGTCTGGGTTGGAAGGGACCCCAAGGATCATAGAGTTCCAACACCCCTGTCACAGGCAGGACCACCAACCTCCAGGCCTGGATCTACACAAGGTTGCCCAGGGCCCCATCCAACCTGGCCTTGAACACCTCCAGGGATGGGGCATCCACCACCTCTCTGGGCAGCCTGTTCCAGCACCTCACCACTCTTTCTGTAAAGAACTTCCCCCTAATATTTAATATAAACCTTCTCTCCTTTAGCTTTAATCCATTCCTCCTTATCCTGCCATTGTCTACCCTTTTAAAAAGTTGATTCTTCTGTTTATAAGCTCCCTTCAGGTACTGGAAGGCTGCAATGAGGTTCCCCTGCAGCCTTCTCTTCTCCAGGCTGAACAAGCCCAGCTCCCTCAGCCTCTCTTTGTAGGGCAGGTGCTCCAGCCCTGTAATCATCCTCGTGGCCCTCCTCTGAACCCTCTCCAACAGTTCCACATCTTTCTTGTATTGGGGGCCCCAGATCTGGACACAGGACTCCAGATGGGGCCTCACGAGGGCAGAGTAGAGAGGGACAATCACCTCCCTGTCCTTACTGGCCATCCTTCTTCTGATGAGGCCCAGGATGCCATTGGCCTTGCAAGCTGCAAGAGCACACTGCTGGCTCATGTTAAGTTTCTCATCCACCAGAGCCCCCATCTATAATTGTGTTCTGGTTTATAATTATATTTACCTCTTGTACCCCAAATGAGTATTTCAGTAATTTGTATGGCTTCTTACACTGTTGCATACCTGAAAGAGATTCAAGGAATACTGTGAAAGACTGATAGGAAAACAAAATCATAGTGTTCATTGTGTGTTTACTTAGTATTGATGGTCACAAAATCTAATGAGATTTTCCCAATCTTGGGCTAAAATCTTAATAAAAAATTACTAATAGTGTTTCAATTTAGCTAAATGGAATACTGAAGATAGTTCTCTTTTACATATGGACAGAAATCTGCCCCACAGATATGGACACAAGAAACCTAGCGCTTGAATTAAAATTTTTCCCTTTAACCATGTCTTTGTCCCCCATCAAAATGAAAATACTGTGGAGTTTATGTGTCTAGGATCTGATTTTGACTTAATGGGATATGTTGACTGTACACAAAATTATGTTTAGACTCCCAGCAGAAGGATAAATTGTAGGTATATTCCATCTGGGAAATGCAATGCAAAGATGGGATGGATTATTCAAAGAAAGAACAACTCCAAACCAACGGCTAAGATGAGCTATGGCTAAGATGAGCTTGCATGCCTACTGACCTCATCTGCTTGAGAAACTGGAAGTTACTTTACATTTACAATAATATAATTTTAATAAATTCAGAAGGTGTATACTCTTCTGAAAAAACTAAGTTCCATATTCATTCATGAAGTTGTAATCATCTGTCTTTAGCTGTCTTCGTGTCTAAGTAAATGGTTGATAAAGCTGGGCTTTAGATACTGCATCGATGCTTGCTGTACCCCTAACCTGGGCACTTCTAATTCTGACTCTGCAGTGATTTGAGCAGATCATACACTCCAGTTAATGCACTGTGGCCTGGTTCCAAGTGACCTCCAGGTTTTTCTGAGTGTGTGTCAGCATGTTTTTGTGCCAGATCATAAATTGAGTAATCCAGTGCCTCTGTCATTGTCAGTTTATTTGTACTTATTGTGACTGGCTTTACACACTGTAAATGGCACTAGTGGAGCTGACTTATGTTTTTTTATATAGAAGGGTTGTGATAAAGTGACCAGAAGATGGTAATTAGCTAGGAAATTTCACTTTCAGTAAAATTTAGCGATTGGATGGATAGTATGTCGTGCTGATGATGCCCATGTAAAAGATATATTTCAGGACGGGAGCTAGGAAGGTCAGTGTTTTGAAAGGCAGAAGAGAATAAAGCTGAGGTTATATATGTACTGCAACCTGCAGGAGCTAAGAAACCTTGATTTTTCTTCTACCTGTTAGAACAGGCCACTGCCTCCCAAGACCTGCTGTGTTCTCATCTTGTATAACAAATGGGAGCTAGCAGCCAGGGATTCACTTCCTTAAACACATGTGTTTATTGCCACCTGGGATGCTGAAGGGCATCTGCCTACACATGCAGTAAGGTATAAGTCTTCCCCAGATTTCTTAATGCCAGCTGTGTGTGGCTATCTTGGATATACTGTGGTGTCTGAGATACTTGCCTATAATTAGGCAGTTGAAATGAATTTCTAATCCCTCTTGCTTGTTTTATTTTATTGATATGTTATATTAATGTGTGTGCATTAGATTTAATTTCTTAGTGTATTGCAGATTCACAGTACTCTGAAATTATGATTCTTTGCTATACTTAAACTCCGATCAATCAATTGTACTATGCTTTATTTCTTTTTACAGTGGTGGAAAAGTTAGCCTACCTCCTATTTGTTAAGCACTTTAGGATTCCTTCATTTCAATGGGAATATGAAATCTTGAAGTTTTATTGTCATTTAGTATTTGTTTACTGCTGCCTAATTACGAGTGGGACGTACAGATTTCCCTTTGTCTTCTATCAAAAGGAACATATGTCTTCACCTGTTACACATGTTATAAATGACTTGGTCCCAAACAGGATTTTAACTAAACCAAACAATTTATTAAACGAATAAAAGCAAGCAAACAGTGCTGGGGTGCACAGTCAGCACCGGGTGCGCCGGGAGTCTCCGCCCCACCAAGACGCACCCCGAACAGTTCCAGTCCCTGGCTTATANATGCTGGTCAGCTCCTGTAACTTTTGTCTTGCTGATGGTCGGGCAGCTGGTTCCGCAGGTTCGAGGCGCCTCCCTCCTGTTCTGGGTGATCACCGTCCTTTCAGAGACAAGTTGTTTCTGCAGTAGTATCACAATGCACACAACGTGCTACATTGTGGTCCTTTAAGTGAAGATTTGCACATCCTTTATATAGTTTGTTGATGCTTCAACATACTTCATTCAGTACATGCAAAATCTCAAACTGTCCCTCCCAGGCCCATGACCATACAAGGGTCTGTCATTATGCACCCCCAACATTATTCCATATTAACACGAATCAGAGGGATATATATCACACACATCTATGTAGGAGGTGCGGCTTTTTCAGCAGTCATCTCCTCAGATTCTGATTTTGCAGTTTATATCTCTGTGCTTGTTCATATCTGTCTATTTTTTCCCCCAGATTTCAGTTTTTATTCACAAGCAAGTAAAACGTCCACATCTGTGCTCTTATCATCCAGTCATGAGAATTAAAGTCACAGTATTTCTCAAAAATATGTAGACTCTTACATGAGCTTGTGAATCTTGAGACGATGACAATTTTCATTGCAACTGAGTCAGTGTCCAGGGTCCAAAAGCCATGACTTCAGGCAGAGTGAGTGATCTCTTTGAAAGAAAAGTTGGAGGTTTTGTAAGCTAATTCTTTTAAGGGATAATCAATGAGGGGAGGGAAGGAAAGAACGTTTTCTGACATCCTGCTTGCTTAAGCATTTATGTTTCTTTGACTGCTTGAGTAATGTGTGAGACTAGCTCACATGTAAATAAAATGTAGGCAGTGATCAGTTGTGGTGTGTTGATAAGTGTTTTGGGGTTTTTTTATTTGCTTATTTTGTGGTTGTGGCTTTTTTTCCCCAGCGCTGAGAAAACTGATTTCTAATGCATTATGAATAGGATAACAATTAACTGTTAATAGATTTGACCCAAACATTTTTCTGAGTGCTCTTCAGTTGGCAAACTGCAACAGTACATAACAGATTATTTTTAGGTATGAAAAGAAGAAAGTCCCATTCACAAGTCTGGTATGTAGTGTATAAAATGCAGGAGGCTGTTAAATTGGGTATCTTTAGCTATACAGTTGAGTCTTTCAACTAGATTGATACGTAAATAACATAGAGACCGGTAGGAAAATTTTCATGTTCTGCAATCATACTTTTTGATTCCCAGTTTTATTTTTGCTTAGTTTGGTGTGTAGTACTTAATAGGATGAGGAGTAATTTCCAGTTTCAGTTTTAAATTTAGGGTAAGAACTTTATGTTCTCCGCCTGGTGAGTCTGAGATACAGAAGAAAATTCAAGGTATGAGGGGAAAAAGGAAAGAACAACGGTGAAAATATAACACTGTGTTCTTAGTGCACCTTCTCAGCTCCTGGAGAGTACCACCTGGCAATGTCAAGCAAAGAGGGAGATTTTTATATTGTTTGCTTGGGGTTTTTTTGTTTCCTGGTTTTAGCCAGCTGAAGGCTTTTCAAAGATCGGTTGCTTGTGTTTCTGCTGTGATACTTTTACTGTGTTTTGTGGGTGTCCAGGGTTATTTTTAACTTTTATCAATGTGTAGTATATTAAGAAGCATTTGCTAAGTGTAGTAACAGTTGCTAGATTTGTTTGTTTGGTTGGTTGGTTGGTTTTTTCCTTTCCGTTTTAAGTTAAGAGGTTTTTGTCAGCCTTTTGCTGCCCTGTTAAGCAGTCCAGGCACGTAAGTTGGGTCTTTAGCTTATCTTTTGGCTCTACATCCGTTCTGGCATCTGAAGGTAAACACGGAGAAGAGCACTCTCTCAGGTGGCAGAGCATCTTCAGCACTGCTGCGGGTTCACGTGGTGCTGGGTGCGATGACGGGAAATGGCCCCTCTGTTTCTCATTTGACTTCAGATGGGGGTCATCTGCTGATCTCGGGACATGCAGACAGCTGTGGTTAAGTGGCAAGCGTTTGTCAGACTGCAGGGAAAAGCTTTGCACAGTATGGTGATGGGCTCTGCTTTTCTTTCTTCGGTCTGTCTTCTTCATAGCATCTCTGTCACAGCTTAAAGTTTAAACTCTGTTGAATACTTCTTATATATTCAGAAAGTGAGGCAATGTCTGCACAAATTATTTCACTATTTTAGAACCTTTAGTGAAAATGCTTTTACATCACAGAAAACCTGTTGATAATTCGAGTCCCTGATTTCTCTATATATGCGAAGAGCAACTACTTCCCTTCCTTGCTTTTGCCTTTCATGTCTAAAGTGTTAATGATAAACATACCTTTTGAGATACAGATGTTAAAGACATGCATGTGAAGAAAATTAAAGCATGGTTAACAGCAGTAGCTGGCCTTTCAAAGGAGACTACTTCAGAGGATAAACAGACTCTTAGAAAAGTCACCGTTGAAGAACTTTGCTAAAATGAAGCCATTGAAGTTGAAATGACCTTTCTTCCCTATTTTAGTGTTAAATTAAACATTATTGACCTTCTTTTTCAAAGATTTGTCTGGGAGGAAAGACAGGAAGGATTGTTTGTTTGTATTTAAAATTTTAAAAAGTTTAAAAACTAAAAATGCCGTAAGTATAGAAGCTGACAGTTTCACTGGCAAAATTCAGCCTGAAGTTTACTCTTGACAGAAACCCCCTGGAAATACAAGTGGGTGTGTTCTGCTTGAGTAATCACATGTAAATGTAGAGGTGCCAGCAGCACTATAATAATGACTGTAGTGTCTTTGAAGGCACTCTGAAGCTTCCGTTCAAAGACACTCTTAAATAATTAAATCTTTTTTTTTTTTCCAATTTGCATGGAATATGTAATTACATCCCCCAAGTACTAGATTTCCTTCCCTTCTTTCTCATGTGAAGAATAAATAAGAGTCTTTTTATTAAGACACTGTTTGCTAACCTGTAAAGAAAGGTGATGAAAGAATAGGTCCAGATAGTTCTTTGTTGTGACCTTCAGTAACCTTTTCTTTACACAAAAGTGCCAGCTTAAAAAAACCTAGGTACTTCTGAGGTGATTTTAGTAGTCTGGTTTTGCCTCCCTTTATTTGCAGAGGGAAATTCGTCCACTTTGGTATGCCCTCTGGCTCCTAGCAGTTCACTCTGTGACCATTTATGTGATCCTTTTTGTGAGATTGTCTGCTCAGCTGGCTGTACATGATTTTAATTTTGGTTGTTGTTGGTTTTTCTGGCAGATACTGAGCATCTCTATACAGTAGTGTTCGAAGAGATCTGTGGGCGTTTCGGAAAGACCTATACCTGGGACGTGAAATCCTTGGTCATGGGTAAAAAAGCCCTAGAAGGGGCACAGATTATTCGAGATGTTCTAGATCTTCCAATAACCAAAGAAGAGTTATTACATGAAAGTAAAATGAAGCAGGAAAAGATATTCCCTACTGCTGAATTGATGCCAGGTATGTTTCTCTTCACTGTTTATAAACTGTTTATGGCATTACTTAAATGCTAACTAAGGTAGAAGTTTTTAATTTGCCTCCCACAAAACAATTTCTCTTGCAGATTCAGTTTCATCACTCTTGTTTTACAAATTTTTACTCTATTCTACCTGTTATTTATCTGTTGAAGAGCTATTTTATCTGTTAAAGTGTACTTAAAACTTTTCTTTCTTGTTTACTTGGAAAACAGCTTTTTTTCTCTATGTTTTAAAAGAAGAAAAAACTAGATAAATATGCATAAATTCTGTTTTGTAAACCAGATATTCTTTGTAATTGTTGGCAGGTGAGCTGGCTATGAGGTAGTCCAACTTTGTGAAGCACAAAGCCATTTTTAAATGGAAATGTATGAGCCCACATGTTCTTTCAGCTGGTATTCATCTTGCCTTACCTGAATTTGAGTGTGGCCTCTGAGCCAGCTGTGTGTCAGTGGAGAGGGAGGGTTTCTCAAATTATCCTACATGTCTTTTACCAGTGATTGTGCAGGAAGCCCAAATAAGTAGCTTAAAGCAGGCACTTCAAGATAAGCAAGAGAATGAAACTTATCTGTTATGTGAACTCATACTTTTGTATTCCATTACGTTTACATCTGAAATGCTTAGAGAAAAATCCACAGCTGTGCAAGACAAGCAAGACAACCAGAAGCTAGGATTGCAGTTAATTTTTTGGTAAAATGTTAAAGTTCTTGGAACAAATATCAGTAAATTATGGGGAAAAAAAGAAAAGAGGAGAGAGGGAGGAACAAAAAAAGAGTACTGAATGTGACTACATGTCACTATTACAAGTGCTAACTGTTATAATATTTTTCTCTTTGATTGTGTGCTTGTTTGTTCTGAAAATCTCTACAGTGAACTACAATGTTTTAATTTTTAGATTTTTTAATGCTTGATTTCATTATGCATTAAGAGGATGTAAGTTAAAAGTATGCAATATATAAGGAATAAATAACAAGCAGCAAAAATGATGTAAATTTTTGGCATCTTAAAAATTTGAGTATGTTGTTCAGACAACCTATTTAGTAAACTCTCTGATGTGTTTTATATGCAAAATTCTTCAAATTGCATCTTTCTCATCTATAGATCCACCTAAAACTGTAAGCCTAGTTAAACTCTTCAGGAAAAGAAGAAAAATGGAGGGAGATGTTTTTAATGTTTTCATCTCGTACTTCAGGACTAACTTTGCAGCTGCATC
Source organism: Zapornia atra (assembly GCA_013400835.1). Taxonomy (NCBI): domain Eukaryota; kingdom Metazoa; phylum Chordata; class Aves; order Gruiformes; family Rallidae; genus Zapornia; species Zapornia atra. Next base: position 24,638 of record VZTU01015513.1, read on the forward strand.
TTCTGCAAGACAAACAAACAAAGAAACAAAAAAACCTCATCTGGATTTAGAAAATGGCAGATGGCCAGACTGGGTGAAATATTTGGAGGCAGAAAGAGTTTCTGCAATGTAATAGCAAAGGTAATAGATGCCATTAAGTGGATGCTCTCTGCCTGCTGAAGATTGTGATAATGTGGCCGAGCTGGCTTGAACAGAGCTGCAGAGAGGTGATGGAACAGATAAGGCGAAGGAAACGGGGCTGTTCCTGCCTCCAGAAAGTGAATTCTGGGAGTGTAGAAGCTGGGCAGTTACAGATGAAACAAGCAAACTTCCTACTGAGACAAGCATTTTTATCATTGCCAGGATTGTTGACTGGTTATCTTCAGTTCAACTGAATACACGTGATTGATAGTTGTCTTTAGGCTATTTTCTAAAGCAGAATTGATGTGAACTTAAATACTTTATGCTCCCTGGCCATTATGGGGAGCAAAGGCAGCCTTGGTCACTGAACTAATGGAATCTATACTTGGTAACACAAACTGAATTGCCATGAATTCTGAGAAAAAACAGGTTGATGTCAGCTAATAAACTAGAAGGAACTGGCTCCAGCTACTTACTATTTAGTTTATTTAAAGACTGACCTGTTCTTCCATCAGATAACCAGATTTTTAATCTGATACTTTTCTTCTGTCCTTTTGTATCTTCTGAGTATTGATTAGTGTAATCCTTGTGGATTTGTTCTATGGTTTCTTAATATTCTTTAATTAAGAATGGACTTCATGCAAGTGTTGTGTAAGATGTTAGAAAGACTGGTGAGATTTTGAGTTTACAATTTTCTCTGACTAAACTGATCTTTCAAATACTTACTAGTAAATACAGGAAAGTGAAAATTATTTTTCATATGTATTAATGGCATGACCCTGACGTGCTGAGTCTATGGCCATCTTTTGACAATTAACAGGCATGTGAGGTTCTTTTTTTTCAATCAATTTCTACTTTTTCTCCAAAAATTGATTCAAATGTAGTTTGATGGAGAGCAGTACTGAATGATGACTAAGAGTGTTTGAAAAAGTGACTCTAGCACAGAAGCACTTGTTTCTGAATCTCTGTGGCTTAAGCCCAACTAGCAACTAAGCTCCACAGCTTCTTGCTCACTCCCCTCACAGTGGGATGGGGAGAGGGAATCAGAAGGGTAAAGGTGAGAAAACTCCTGGGTTGAGATGATGTTTTAATAGGTAAAGCAAAAGCCATACATGCAAGCCAAGAAAACTGAGGAATTCATTCATAACCGTTACTTGGGAAGTCAGATGTCCTCAGTCTATGGACCACTTCTGTGAAAGATGTGTAAAATGTCCACAAATGTTGACTGAGTTCATTTAGCCCATGACTTTGGAATCCATCTGTTTAAGTGGACACTCAGGACAGGAGGGATGGTATGTTGTGTGGAGTTACTGGGCACCAAACCCAGCTCAGGTCAGGTCACTGCTGCACTTGCAATGCTTCTTGTGAGGTTGTCCTTCATTGGTTCAGGTGATTACCCCTGATCCAGCTTGGACTTATCCACACACTGCAGTCCCCTGGGAGGTAACCTATTGCAAGTGAAGCCTTATCCATGCGCCACAGTCTCTTCAGGGGTACACTTGGTGCAGCATAAACTTATCCACAGCCACAGTCACTTTGAGGCACGTGAGTTCCAGCATGGCCTTATCCATGGACCACAGTACCTTCAGAGGTGTACCTGCTGCGGCACAGACATAACCACGGCCACATACACTTCAAGATATACCTGCTCTGGTGTGGACTTACACATGGCCACGGATGCTTCAGGGTGTCCTGTTCCCACGTTGACTTGTTCACAGGTGACAGTCCCTTTGATCTAAGTTCACATTGGGTTTCCAGCCTGCCCACTACAGAAGCAACAGTAGTGCCCTGGCCATCTGCCAGCCTGGGGGCATCACTATTGCTGTTATCAGAATGCTCCCAGCACAGTAAGATGATAAGCAGTACAGCGCTGCAGCAAGCAGTGAAAGCCAAAACCAGCCACTAACTCCACTACACAGTAAGGCAACCAAGCCCCATGGCAAGACTTAATGTAAGTACTGTAACTACCTGGCAACAACTGAGAACATCAGTGTGTTATCAACGTTATTCTCATACTGAATCCAAAACGTGGCATTATACCAGCTACTAGGAAGAAAATTAACTCTGCCACAGCCAAAACGAGGACATTGGACATAAAATGAGCTATGAACATGTTTGTGCCAGCAATGTTAACTCTTTTAATTCCCAAATCAAGTAATTGGTGGGTATGTCATGGATGATTAGGGATGGTGTGTTGTATGAACATACAGTAGGCAAAGCAATTCTTTGCCTGACAGGCTTTATCACAGCCATGCCAGTTAATGTACGACAGTTCTGAGACATTAGTGACTGAAGACAGAATTTTGATTATTTAGTGTGGCTGAACTGACTGACAAGCTTCAATACATCAGGCTGTGGTCAAAATACAGATTTCACCTGTGAAGAGGATCTGTCCATTTCTAATATGGAATTTTCCGGTAACCAAGAGTTTTTCACAGTTAAATTTATTTTTAGTTCTGAAAAGTATCTTAGGGAAGGCCAGTTTTGATTCAGTGGAGAAAGGAATTAATAGACAATGCTGACAAAATGACAGGGCTGCTCCTTGTGCTGTTTCTCTAAATATTACTGTCAGAGTACAGACATTGTTATCTGTAAGTGTAACATAGCTGCCTTTCTGAAAATGCAGTGTCATGTTGTAGGGAAGTGGATTGTCAGAATGAGGAGTGAGAAGCAGAGCAGAAGAAAACCACGCATACATATGTTTACCTATACCTGTGTACGTGTGCCTTTGCTTAACATAAACCCAGAATGTACAAAGAGACAGGAAAACATAACTCCAAGTCACACACCTACCAACAATTATATCATCGTGTCAGGGTTATGAAATTAATGTCATTCTTTCGTAGCAGTTTCTGGGTTTTGGCTCTTCATCACCACAAAAGTACAGATCCTTAAGGATTATGTGGTTGTTTATACCTTTCAGACATTTCCCATTCCTCGGTCTTGTTCATGATAACTGCTATTTATTTGTTTCAGGTCCTGTTGAGACAGCAAAGAATGGGATGTGCAAACTAAGTTCAGTTGACTGTCTCTTGCAGACATGAGGAGGTAATTTCATAGCTCAGTTTTAGTACCAAATGAAGCCAGTCAGAAACTGCAAAAGGAAAAAAAAAGAAAAGCAGTTCCAGTTCCAGTGTCAGTTTGTAGTGGGTGGACCCCAGCTGGAGATTAGGTGCCCACCAAAGCGGTTCTGTCACTTCCCTCCTTGACTGGACTGGGGAGAGAAAGTATAACAAAAGGCTCATGGGCCAAGGTAAGGACAGGGAGCGATCACTCACCAGTTACCATTGCAGGCAACACAGACTCAACTTGGGCAAAATTAATTTATTAACGAACACCACAGAGTAGAATAATGAGAACTAAAATAAAATCTTAAAAACACCTTCCCCTGCCACCCCTCACTTCTTCCCAGACTCATCTTTACTCCTGAATTCTCTATTTCCTCCCACCCAGCAGCACAGGGGGAGGGGGAATGGGGACTGACATCAGTTCATCACAAATTGTCTCTGTCACTTCTTCCTCCGTAGGGGAAGGACTCCTCATACACTTCCCATGCTTCAGTGTGGGATCTCTCCCATGTTACGGTTCTTCACCAACTTCTCCAATGTGAATCCTTCCCTCAAGCTGCAGTTCTTCATGAACTGCTCAAGTGGTGGTCCCTTCCATGGGGTGCAGTCCTCCATGCCAGCAAACCTGCTCCACCATGGGCTTCTTCCCACAGGGTCACAGACTCATTTGTGCATCCACCTTGCGTGATGTCCTCCAAGGACTACAGGTAGATTTCTGCTCCACTGTGAACCTCGATGGGCTGCAGGGGGACAGCCTGACTCACCATGGTCTTCTCCACAGCCTGCAGCAGAATTTCTGCTCTGGCACCTGAAGCATCTCCTTCCCCTCCTTTGTTGACCTTGGTATCTGCAGAGTTGTTCCTCTCACATCTTCTCACTCCTCTCTCTGACTATTAAAAACTGCTACTAGTTTTTTTACTAGTCTTTTTACAAGTTTTTTCCCCCTTCTTAACTGTGTTCTTAACTGGTGCTACGACCATTACTGATGGGCTCAGCCTTGTCCAGCAGCGGGACCATCTTGGACTCAGCTGGCATTGGCTCTGTAAGATCTGGGGGAAGCTTCTAACAGCTTCTCACAAAATCCACCCTTGCAGCCCCCCACTGCCAAAGCCTTGCCATGCAAGCCCGATACACAGTGGGTTGTTTAACAGTTCTATTCAACCAGCAACCTAGTTTGCTTAGCTCTTGTTTCCTTGATTCATGTTGTGCCCTTAACAGTTAAACACACTTCCTACAACGTTATCTTTTCTTTTCTTTACTATTATTGTTTTAATGGTAGGAAACTAGTGAGTCCATGCTGAGCTCAGTGAGCCTGTAACCCCTAGAGATCAGTCAATTAACTGCAAACCCTGAAGGATGCTGTCTGTTTGGCTGATTTCAAACACTTGGCCTTTGCATTAAGTGCTAAGGGACTGCAACCCAAAAATGCTTGTTTGGAAGTCAGCAGCAGAGTCAATAGAGGTTCTGTGTTGTGTAAAATTCAGTACCTTTTTTTTTCTTTTTTTTTTTTCATGGCCATGAATGTGTCAGTCTGTCCAGACTACAGTGAGATTTTTGATTTAGTGAGTAGGGAGTGTCTGCCAACCAGAAGGATCTCGGGTATTTTTTAGAGAGCCATAATATGAGAAGATAGAATTCTTTATTAATAACCAATTATATTCCAAATTGGGAAGTAGATTATTAGTTTCCACCTCCACTTTTGTAGCTAAGAGAAAAGGTAACACACCTTTGCATGCAGCATTTCTAATATCGCAGAACAAAAAAGAGGCAGGTGGATCTGAGAGTTACATTTCCATAGTTCATGGCAATTACAGCAGTGGCAGGTAGCCCTATATCTGTCACACTGTCACCTTCACAGTATCAATTCTGACTTCACTTCAGGATCAAAAGCAAGTGTAGGTAATGAACAACGCTGTGCTGATGGACTTGCAAGTATTGTCACACACCAGGCTATGTAAAAATATCTTTTAATCAGTTTGTGTCTTAAGTGAACAGACAGCTGCTTCTCGTTCGCTGTGAGGTTGTTTTGGGATTTTTTTAGTTTGTTGTGTCCTTTTAGTGTTCAGAGGCTGTTGAGGTTTTAACTGTAGAATCACTTTTATGAACTTTAAAAATTATTGTTGAATTGGCTAGAAATCTAAGCAACTTGATGAAGCTCAGAGTGCTAATGTTAGCTTTTCTTTGATTAAAGAGAATGAATTCTTGAAAAGCTTTAAGTATGGCCTGATAACTCATTCAGTATAGGAACTGTAAATGATTTTGAAAAAGAGGAACGGTCTTTTTGTACAGAGGCTATATTTATCCTTAAGTTTTCTATTTGTGCACAACTGATCATAAATCATACCAGACATGCATAATGCATGTGCACATTTAATTCAAACAATGCATGGAGCACTTTGGTTTCCTCTACTCTTTTTCTCAGCAGTAAATCTTGTTTTCCAAATACACACTGAACGCTCTCAGACAGCTTTTTTTGTGTAGCGTTACAGCAAAATGAAGTGGACTTGAATATGGGGCTCTAAAGAGCCTTGATTTTGGTGCCCCAGAGGTCAGGTGTCCTCTGTTCTCATGCTGTTAGTGTGAGTAGAAAGCTAACTGTATCTACGTGGTGGTGAATGAGGGGCAACGCTGTGATAGATGTATATGAAGATCTTAGAGAGGGAGTGCTGAAAGTCTGCAAAAAAGTGTATGATGTATTTGGGCTCATAATTTATATGCACAAGCGATGTGAAGAATGTGCTCAAGTGACCAGTCTAGTTCTTCCAACAAAAATTTCAGTGCACAGGGCAAAAGCCTACTGATCAAAACAGTCTTATCTAAAAAAGCCTGTAGCCAGGTTGTTTCTTCTGCAGAATACGCTGCATGTCAGCTCCAAGACTTAACAAGTATAGCTATATTAGCACAGGCTACAGAGCATAGATGAGCTCCAAAAGTATAGCAGGGAAAAAGAAACAAAACGTACGTCTACATCAGTGAAGGAAAAGGGAGACAGAGTAAAAGAGGTAGTAGATTAACCTACTTGTCAAATGAGATGCAGGAAGGAAAATAAAAATGAGTATTTTTTTGAAGAGTAAGTAGCTTAGATTGAAAAAACAAAAGTCCAAGCAAACTCAAGGATATATAAATACAGTACAATATACAGAGGAAAAGATTTGGTTGCCCATTAAATATGTTTGGGTTTGTTGGGTTTTTTTCTGTTAAAAAGAAATCTGAGGCATGTTTCAAAACTCCCTCTCCCCCCACATTTCGAAGAAGCACGTTCCTTACAATTCTGGAAGAGATTCGTTCCTTTGACTTATATTCGACAATAAAATAAATAACTAAAAGTTCTCATGATAAACCTTTCAAATGACAGTGGACTGTCCAGCTTATTGAAGTAAGGACAATGAGTCTCTTTTCAGCAATGAAAATTAACTGAGGACCAAGTTACATATTGCAATTACAAAATGCAGACAAAAAATAAAAATAGCACAGGAATTTAGCAGGATAAATAATCAAATAACCAGTAACTAATCGTTGAGGGGGATGAGATAATTCAATAAGTAAAATGTCCTAAATAGCTTGCTTTTTCTACACTATTTCTGTTGTCCCAAAAAATATGTCAAAGGATACCTAGCAATTGTGGAGAGCACTAATGCTGTTACTGTAATCATAATGATTTGAGGCCTATGTGAGAGAAGATTTCAAATAAGAATTAATAGCTTTCCTTAAGATAATTGTACTGTGGAGAAGGGTTTGGGCATAGAATGTTATCTTCATATCAGTTTTAAAACACCCATTTGCTCTTTGGATTTGGACTTTTTAGGAGTTTACATGTGTTTGCTTTCTGCAGCTTTGAAGAGGAAGACAAAAAATAATAATTTTAAGTCCATCCAAAGCTTTTATCATTTTATCAAAAAACCTTTAGCTTTCTGTAATAGTTTAGCTTGAACTTTCACTTGAATCCAGAAATGAACAGGGAGAATGTATGAAAAGTCCACAGTATAACCTGATTTTATTGACTGCTTGATGCTTGTCTTTAATTAGTATGCAGAATAAGCTGTATTTTTGGTGGTTTGTTTTAAGTTGGCTGTTGGTTGGATTTTTTGGTTGGTTTTGTTGTGGGGTTTTTTTCATTATTAACCATCTTGGACTGTATTAATCTTGTGGTTTTTTGGGGTTTTTTTCTGGTTATTACATGTCCAAAGCTGTAGTAGTTTGGATAAAGACAACACTCATTTGGAAGAATATAAAGTATTTATGCGTATGATGGCCCAAAAAATTCTTGTACAAAATGTGCTTAAATTCATTAGCACCATAGCTAATTTAGAAACTATAAAGGAATATTATCTAGGATGGTTGGTGCAGAACTGAAAACCCTGTGAGCAGTTTGAGTTTTATTTGAGGGTGAGAAAAATGGGGATGTGTCTGCTGTATGTCCTTCTTAGGAGAACTTGTTAGCTTTCAAATAACAAATTTTAAAATAAGATATAACACTGACACACACACAGTCTTGTCTGTTGTCCACTGATTTCCTGTTTCTCCTCCTGAGGTTGTATAATATTTTAAATACTACTAGTTAGAAAATAAAGATAATTAGTACCTAGGTGGCACTCAGTGCTGGAGAAAAGAGATGCAGAAGAGGTACGGTACACTGATGTTCATGATAGGGTTTGCTACTGAAAATGCCATTGTTTGTCTATTTGAGGCTTTCTCAACCAGGTAATGCTCCTGTAATTAAATTTTTAAGCTTGTATACTTTTGCTTAAGAGCAGGCCTTGGGGAGTCTGCTCATTTTTAAGGGCTTTTTCTTACATAGCTTAAGTTCTTTTCTGGGATTGAAACAGACTTTTGAAAAGACAGTGGGGTTGTCTGTGTAGCCTGGGAAGCTATGTGACCTTCTTCCTGCACTCCGGGCTGGCAGTGCACCACCAGCTCTATTCCAGAAGCTGTAACAGAGTAGGACTGCCTGTGCTTGTAAGACCACCAAGCAGTGGATTTTCAGGTTAAGGTACTTCCAGAGTTTAGTGTGTGATTGTCTGTGATGACAGTGTAGCTTTGCCTTCAAAGAAATATGAACACCAGAAGTCATTCAACTAGTGAAAAAAGGAAACTGAAATTATGGCTCAGGGCAGAAGTGGCATGAATAGTCCTGTTCCCTATCTCATACATTTGCCCACTTTATGATGGAGATTACTTCCTTTTCTATCTTAAAAAGAATTCTTGTAGTCTACTTTAACATGTTCCTAGAAACTTCATGTTAAAAAAAGAGAAAAAGAAAAATCACTTTGTAAGACAAAAGTTTGATTGGAGACTTAGATTAAAAAAAATATTAAAAAAAAGAGCTTTATAATATTTCTTGATTTGACTGAAGACTTTTCACATTAAATAGATTTGATTCTGGAATTCCAGTAGTGATATAAATTAAGCAAAATGTTCTGTTCAGTGGTAGACAAACAGAAGGGTTGGTGCAAAAATGTGGAGGTATATCAAATAAAATGTAGTAAAATGTACGTGGTGTTGTTCATCATTCTGAAGTATTCTGTATGACACAGAGCTCATGTTTGTATAAAGCTAAAAGGAAAATAAAAATACCCTTTGTTTTCCATCAGTTTGAATTCTCTCTCAGAAGTTGTCTTATTAATTTTCCTTCATAATGAATAATCCCTTTTGATTATAAAATGTGATAACTAAAAAAAAAAAAATCATGTACAAACCTGTGTTGTAATAGCATATAAATAATTAGATAGCAACTATCATTAGATCATTTTAGCATAGCATTATTTTGTTTCCTGAACCCTTGCTGTACATATTTGTGTTAGTCAATGAAAAGGAAAATGTGACAGTTAACCCAAGGGTTTTGTTGTTTGGTATAAGTCTTAATTGTAGTTTGTCAGTTGATCCAGTGTATTTAGTCACCGTGGTTCCTGCTGAATCCAAGGAGAACAAACAGAGCATTTGGAGTCTAATGAAGGAATAATACTTGCTTTTATTTAATAAAAAAAAAAGTTTTTCTACAAATTTCAGAATAAAAGTGCTGATCTCTTTCTTTAAAATATGTTTTTGGAAATCCTTTCTGTTGGTTTAGTTTGCTGTGTTTTGTTTTGGTTTGTTTTCCAAAAGTTAACTTCATTGACATTTGTGATTGTTTTTTAAAGATGCTGGCATTTAAAGTTGATCCTTCATCTTTTCAGCTTCTGCAACTAAATTCAGCTTACAATTTTTTCACCTATTTCTCTTTCCAGTAGTCACCAGTGTTTAGCTATTACATGTAGAAAATGGTAGGCTTCTGCATCTATTGCAAATCTCTATATTTAAAGAGGCAGAGGAAAGAAATACTATTCACCTTTTCTATTACTTGAAATGAAAGACTACATTTGAGAATAAAGCATAGAAAGTACTACATTGAAAATAAAGTGAAGAAAATTCTTGCCATATCTGAAACTTTCCCTCCCCACACAAAAATCATGGACTGTTTCTCAAGATGTATATTTTTTCTGTCATCAAGTTACGCTTTTCCCAAAATATGCCAAAAATGGGTTCAACATTATTGCATAAATATACCCACTATAAGCTCATTATGCAATGTCCCCAGTGTGAAAAGCACACAGGGAAACATTTTCTTTTATATAGTTATGCTCCTGGAACAAAAAAAAAAAAAGTTCAAAGTCAAAGAAATATATTCTTCTCACTGAATGTTATAGTCTTAATTTCTGAAGCAGGTATCCAACTGACATCAGCCCCTAAGAGAGCTCAGTTCCTCTCTTTTGCAATTACTAAAACAAGTAAAACTGGACAGAGAAGAGGAGCTGTCAGTCACAGTTGTTAATACCAGAGCTTTATCTATTGATGCTGTGAACCCAGAGTAATGAACACCTCAAGCCTAATGGGTAGAAACTTCAATCCGATCCAGTCTTCTAGGGAAGGTTAATGCAGGGAACAGTGAAAACACAGTGGTCTCTGTAAGAGCAAAACATGCTTCATTATTCACTGCAAGTTTTGGGTTTCCTAGGCAGAGATTGCAGTGCTTCACTGCAGCATTCTAAATGCTGGATGTCTCTCTCAGACAAAGCAATTAGCAGCATCTAATAGACTTTTTGGTGATTACATGAAGAATTTGTGTCATACTGCCTGAGATTGTTATTGCATGCATACGACATCGTAAGTGTGTCTTTCTGATGGAAAAAGAGAGATCCTTTGTCTTTTGATAGTTTTTTTAATCGAAGGTGTTAAAAGAAAAAATAAAAGAACTTGCTGCATGTAGCTAAGCTTTCAGTAGGAGGGATGGAAGATGGTCCTAGGAAGCCTATCATACAGGTCTCTCTGTGATGGATGGGCTTCAATCCCGTACATGGTAGCTACAAGTCAGTTAGGACTTAACCAGTTCACAGGAATTTTCATCATAATTTTTCATGACCACTGAGTTTTTAATTGGTTGCTTTTGATGTAACCAAAGTCTTATGTGATCGAAAAACCTGTACAGATATAGGGCTTAATGACAAATGGCATATGCCAGGGGAATTTTCTTATAGATCTTTAAAGCAGTTCCCTGCTTCCCTGTCTGTTGACATTTTTTTTGTAAAAATAGCGCAAGAAAGATACTAAGAAAGGTATTATCTTCCTAATGAAGAATTATATGCTGAATTAGTACAATAATTGTGTCAGCAATTTGATATGGTGGTAAAGTGTCTAGAACTATAGTGGTGGTAACTGATGCGAACAAAAATGGATTTTGTTGATCTATAGCTTTTACAAAGAAATAACAAACCTGTTATGAAAATATTTTTCAGCTCCTACTGTCTTGAGATTCTTAAGTTATACAAGCTATTCTTCCATATGCTATTCTTTTTTTCCATGCAGCTCCTTTTCCCCTTGTATTTTTTTCCTAATCTATCTTCCTATGTGTACACATATGCAAATAAAGCATATGCAATTTTTAAATGGCGTATTTTTATTGAAGTGCATTTTCTGAATAATGTAAATCTGCTCTCTGAAGCTATTAGGGACAGATCCATTTTAGCTCCCTAGTAGTGAGAGAACCCAAAACCAGAAAGTAAATACACACACACACACGCACATTTACACACTAAAATCATGACATCGGCTGGGAGAATAAAGGAGGAAACCCTGAAGAAATAACATTTCTGCAACAGTGCTTTTCTGTAGCTGGCTACCTCCAATAGAAATGTAGAATAAACATACCTGGTGATGGATGAACTGAAGCTGTGATGCAGTGGGACTGAAGAAAATTCGCTCTTTGAAAATAGCACAACTTTAGAGAAAACTACCTATATCAGAGCAAAGGCGTAAGAGATAGAAAAAGTCTTCCCTGATCTTTAGATCTTTTCTTTATATTACTATACACACAATAGAATTTAGAATCTATTCCTTTGAATGAACTTTATTAAAAAAAAAAAAAGACACTTAGGCTACTGCTTTAAATTAAGAGATCTTAGTTCTGCCATCATGTTTCAGAATGATGACATAATCTGTATCTGGAAGGAAAAGTTAACTTTTATTTATCATTGCATTTCTTCTTCACTGATTTTTACTGTCAGTAATACAACATTGTTGAAATATGCTAAATACATTGTAAGTAGCTGTCCTGGTTTGAGCTGAGATGGAGGACTGTCGTGGTTTAACCCTGGCTGGCAACTGGACACCATACAGCCATTTGCTCATTCCCCTTGGTGGGAAAAATTTATGTGTGCAGATAAAGGCAGTTTAATAGTAAAAGCAAGAGCTGCGCACACAAGCAAAGCAAAACAAGGAATTCATTGCCCATGGTGGCACTGCCAGGTGTTCAGCCATCCCCAGGAAAGCAGGGCTCCGTCACATGTAACCGTTACTTGGGAAGAAAAACACCATCACTTTGAACACCACCACTGCAACCCCATCCATCCTCTTCCCTCAGCCCCTTGGCTCTGTGTGAGCACTGCTCAGCAATGACAAAAAGCATCTCTATACAACAAAAAAATCTCTACATTATCAACACTGTTTCCAACACAAATCAAAAGCATACCCTCATACTAGCTACTATGAAGAAAATTATCTCAGCTGAAATGAGGACAGTAGGTATAAATATCAATACACATACCTACATATATGCATATATATATATATAAAATAAAATGTATGTGTTTGTCTTGCAGGGGTTGATAAGCTGATCCGTCATTTACACAAACACAACATACCCATAGCTGTTGCCACCAGCTCAGCTGAAGCAACATTTCAGATGAAAACAGCCAGACACAAAGACTTCTTTGGTCTTTTTCATCATATTGTGCTTGGGGATGACCCCGAAGTGAAGCGTGGCAAGCCACAGCCTGATGCATTTCTAGTTTGTGCAAAGAGATTTCACCCTCCTGCACCTCCAGAGAAGGTAAGAAGGGGAAGGAACAAATCAAATGATAAGTTAGGAATATTCTGTTTCATCCATATTTGGATTTTTTTAAAATGTAATACTTAGATTAAGATTTAATATAAACATTCCAAAAAGGAGAAACCTCTGTTTTTGAAGCTTCTTTTGCTGTTGAAGCTTCGAAGCTCGACTGTTGGCAAGCATCGTTTCCACTACTACGTATGATGGTTGCAATGCAGATTGCTCTGATTTACTACATGGTAATGTGCAGTAATAGGAGAGTGTAATGAATTTCCGCTCTATGCATAAATCTGCAAGTTTAACTTCGCTACCCAAAGTTTGGAAACAGCTATTTAAACATAGATCGGGTTATTTTTCATACATTCATGGCTGATTTACTTCTGAAGTCTCTAAACATTAAAGATACTTCTTTGTAAAGAGAGCATGTGTTTTTCCTGAGCCATCTCTTTCCTCTTGCAACATGATTCTGGTTTTCTGATTTAAAACTGCTAAGTTTGAGAAATTGTTCTCAGATAGTGGAGGTGTTTAGTTTCTCCCTCTCACATATAACTTTCCAAAGTGTTCTGAAATATAAATCTGTATGGAGAATATTTGAAAGAGTTAGTTAAAATAATGTCTTCACCTTTATTTTAAATTTTTCCTTAAAATATTTTTTCTCACTTGTCTATCCTCAATGGAATATAAGTTCTGAAGTTTTGGAGTTTCATTACTGCAGAAAAATGCATTACATTCTGATTTTTAAGGAACAACTTTATGTGGACTGTAATTTCTGTTTTCTCAGTAGGATTATGGAGGAAAAAATGGTTACACTTATGCATACAGAATTATTAGCTAAGATTCTTCATCCTTTCATACTTCAAGTTTTCACCCAGGTATTTGTGTTTCCTGGGAATAGAAGCTAAAGCAATTTTGATGCAATGTGGCATTCTGTGAACAGCGTAATTTAAACTGGGTTTGTTTTGTTTAGGTTTTTGTTGGTTTGGTTTTGTGTTGTTTTGTTGGGTTTGTTTTTTCTTTTGCAAGTTCTCCTCACATTCTGTGTGTGTTACCAACTTCATGTGGAAACTTAGATGTTTACCTAACACCAGATGTGCATGATCACGTTCACGTGGAAAGCAGTTGTATGGTTAGGTAGTTGTGTGAGTAGGTCTTGTATGGTACATTCCAAACGTGGAAGAATCTAATGCAAGGCTGTAAATCTCACCCGAGAGTCAAGTGGTTATGAATATTGAACAAGTTAATAATCAGCTGAGAGCAAATATTGGGAAGTAGCCCCAAGTTTTGGAGGCAGTAAGAGAGGAGTTGAAAACAAGCTTAAACCACAGCTTAATGTTGCTTTCTCATGAAATTTTTCTTTCTTGCTTGCCTGTAGGTTGAGGGAACAAATAATCAGAGTGCATTCCTGTAATGCTCTATGGTGTGGGGGTTTCTTGCAAAATAGGGTGAGGGGTGTGTAATGCATAGTTTTCAATTGGTTGAAAGTGTTGGAATTGGTTGGAAGAAGCAGGATGAGGTGTGTGTAATGAATATTTTTAAATTGGTTGGAAGTGTGGCTGTAAGCTCTTCTGTAGCTCTGAATCTAAAAGGGCATAACGTATTGAGAATTTATATTAATCTGGGTCATAAATGGTATTGTTTCTGAAGGAGAGGTAAGGAAATTGAATGTCAACTGTGTTAATGACAAATTAAACTATTACTTCATGTGAGGAGCCTGATAGTAATAATCCAGAGGGACAGCTTTCCCAAAGCTCTTAATTTCTTTGGCTCTATTTCAGAAGTCACAAGGTAGTAATAATTAAAAAGGACAAAAACATTTAAAAAATCCAATCCAAATCCAAACAACAACCAATAAAACAGTGACATCATGTTGCTGGTATTTTTATTTATGCAGCAGTAAGTAGACTTAGCTGTGGTAACAATGAAAAAATATTCAAAGATAATCATAGCGCCTGTATCACACTTAATATTTTTAAACATTAAAGAATTGTTAGAGAAAATTTCAGAGTGTTTGCTGCAGTTTTGCATAGTGGGTTTTTTTTTAAACTTTCTTTGAAGAGGAGTCTAAGTTTTTGAACCCAGGCTTGACTTTTATGTGAAGCTTAAACATTACTGTAGTTAATTCAGCTGGACTTTTTTTTTTGCATCTACAGAAATCATAAATGTCGAAGTCTGGGAATTTAGGACAAGCACAGAACTCCCAAGAAGAAGAAGAAGAAAATCAAATCAGGGCATGTGAAACTATGTGAAATACTCGTGACCAATTCTAGTGCAGTGATGGCATCTCAGTGTTTAGTCACAAGCAGTGAACCTGTAGAGCTACAAATTTAAATTTCATATCAAAAAACAGTAACATGCAAATTTGCAGCAAAATAGCAATTTTATTTCATAGTACAAAGATGTTATACCACTAAATTTATTTCAAATACGGCTCTAGCTCAGAGGTTTTGGGACATTCCCATGAAAACATTTATGCATACTTCTAGTATACTCATGTCATTAAAAACACATTAATTAATTATTTACTTACTTGAGGATGTGGTGGCTCAAGGCCGTTCTTTCCAGTCTTTTGGTTGTTCTGCCTAAAGCTTTTCTGTAAAATAAAGGACATCACTAGTAGTGTAATTTTAAATTAAACAAATACCATTTATATCCATTGTTTAAAAAGAGGAAAAAGTTGTATTAAAAATGGTTATAACTCTTTTATCAAGAATCAATCTGTTCTATTTTAAAAGTTCCACGTGATGTAAATCATCGCCTTAATGTAAAACACTATTTTTTTGCAGTTTCTTCCATTTCTAATTAATTAATTGATCCCATAGTTACGAATAATCTCTGTACCAAATCTAGTGAGAGCTCATTAAAATTTTTCAGACTGATTAAATGGCATTAGGATTTATGAGTCTCAGTGGACTTTTTATTTCATAGAAAAGAGAAGTTCAAAGTGAAAATTTCGGAGACATTTTTGCTACAAAAAATGTAGTGAAAGAGTAAGAGAGTTTCAGAACATTATTACCATTTTGTAATTTTAGTCTGTATTGTACAAGGAAAACAGAGGGTGAGGAAGGCTGTTTTAGCACTTAGCACTTAATATGACCGTCATTATTATGAGCTTGTGTAAAAAGGATGTCAAAACCTATTATTTATTTTCTATCACACCATTTTTCTTTTCCTCTTTTTCTCCCCTTCTACTTGCGCCACTTTTAGTGTATCCATGTAGTGTGTTTATTTCACTTACTATGTTTTTCAGATAAGCAACTATTTTATTAGTGATGTTTCTATCATTCCTTAAGTATACGTGGAGGTTGAATTTATTTGGAGTACTTTAAACGAGGTACAGAAATTACAGAGGCACGAACAGCTGTTCTAGGTGGTGTACCGAGCTGTAAATTGGAATCCCTGCTGTTGAAATCACGTATTTTAGTCATCGTAAATCTGCCCCTTTTCTGTTTTATAAATAAAGTGATTTGCATCCTTTCCTGAATAACTACAGTTCACAAATCAGACATTTTATTTTAGAAACAACAAAAGCATTAAACGTAAAGATGCACAGACAGTTTTCAACTTCACTCAACCCTGTATCAACCTCAGTCTCTGCAACCTTGGCTCTTTTCTGTCCTTTGAACAGCCCTATATTACCAATTTGTCCTCATCTGGAACACTCTCCTAAACATCTGTACATGGTTTAAACTGGTTTACCCTTGTTCTGCTGTCCTATCTCCTCAGATTCACAAATTTTACCAGTTATTTTAACACGTTGCTCAATGTTTGACTTACCTGTTTTCCCAGCGGTACAGGCTACCATCATAATAGTCATAAGGATTTTGAGGTAGAAGGTAGAATTTGGGTTTTCTTTTCAGAAGATTCTCAACTTTCTTGTCTATACTGATGCAATTACAGTTCATTAATGAATTCAGATTAGGCAGCTGATGGGTTAGAGCCAATAAAGAACTTCCTGTGTTGTTCGGTCTGTCAGTGCCGGCTCCTGTGTAGCCAGGCAGCTAGCACTCTGACTGAAGGACTAGGATGCTTGAGTGTTTCTGATGTGTCTGTGTGGTTTCTTATCAGGCTTTTTTAGAGATAATTTCTTCACTGCATGCACAGAATGACCTTTTGGAGTCTGCTACCTGAAGGGTTGTGCTCAGTGTTTCAGTTAGCCCGATGTCTTGTGTTGCACAGTGTCCAGCTTCCAAACGGGGCAGAGAAGACTCTCCCTTAGCAGCAGTGTGTTGTGTGGTGGGCATGGTGCTCCCTGGGAGGTTGTGAGACTGCTGAGCAACTGGTTCAGTGCCACCAGAGCTTGAACCACTGCTCCTGTGTACACTTGGTGTTTCTAAGTTTGCAGCAAAAGCACCGTTCACTCCCTTGGTGAATTCAGATTGCATACGGCAAATTCGGTAGGAGCCTCCGTTTCTGACTTTGTAGGTTTTTTGAGAATCTAGTTTTTTTGCTTTTGTGTTTGCATCCAAAATTGCTCAATCTCAACAGCCTATATCTGTTTCTCAGGAACTATGCATCCTTTGCAGTTAATCTTTTGTAAAGCATAAATTGAAAAGTAGTCCCAGCATATTCCTAAAATGTCAAGAAAAATTACCTTCTCTATGGAGGTAACAGCAGCCTGGGACTTCTGTTTTCTTTTTAAAGTGGGTAAGAAGAGAGGGTTGTCTCTATCTTGTCCACTGTGTGGAACATTTCCTCAAAAAATTGGGAAAGAGAGCTTTGTGAACACTCTTTGTCCTAAGGAGTTCAGTCTTCCAGTTTTTGGGTTTCCTTGGAGATTGTCCTAGTTACCACACACTGCACACCAGGTGTTTGCTCGGGAAGGTTCTTGACTAGAACTTTTTCCTGAATTCATAAGACCTTTACTTTTCTTGGTTTGCAGTGTTACTGAGAACTGCTGTCTAGATGGCAAGCTGTGATTTGAGTATTTAGTATGTCTGGCTGGCTTTATTGCTAGATCTTGAATTCCTGCTACTGTGGGGTAGCGCAAAATAATAAACTTTTTTTTTCAACATATCCGTCATCCCCCACTACGGAAGCTATTGATTTCAGGCAAATACTAGAGAAATTTAAAGGAATAAAATATACCTTTAAAATTAAGTAGGTACTGAACAATGCAGAGTTTTATGTGTTAAGACTTCTATCTTGAAGTGCTGCTAGAAGCTACAACTTGGGATGCAAGATCACAGCACACTAGTGGAATGTACCTCTTATGTGGTATGCTGCTGGACAGATTGTTGTTTAAATCCTGCACCTTCCTCAGCTTCTAAATAGTCCAGTCATGTAGCCCTTATTTGTGTCTCCCAGGCTGGATGATGAAGTCCGTGATTATGAAGCTCAGCTTCCAGCTTCCTAAGTGTCACTGACAAGGCTTTAGAGAGAAGAATGTGAGGCATTTCACCACTTATAAGAATCCAGGAGTTCTGAAGATCTGCTATACATTGCTATACACATCCACCTTTTTCCTAAATCCATAATAGGCCACTATTTTATATTTACAAGACAATTAGAGAAAGGAGACAGTTATAAAGTTGTTTGGTTTGTTTTCAATTATCACACTTTCAGTTCACATGGTTGATTTTCTTCCTCCTGCTTCCCCTGAGGCATGTGTGCTTCTGCGTGTGCATACTGCTCACCCCCCCACACCCCACCCCATGCTGGCAGTCTTTATTATATATTTGTGGAAGAAAAATGAGATGTTGCATGGCTTGAAAGTAATTTAGCTCTTAAGTGTTCCAGACGTTGCCCTTGTTACTGCAGTGCATGTTTATTTATGGATGTATTTGTCTTATGGAGATGAAAAAAGTCATTGAAATTCCATGCAAAAAATAACCTGGTCAAGGTTTGCTTTCACTTAATGTATCTGATTGGGAGAGGAAAGAAGGATTATAATTGGTTCTTAGTCTTTGGGGTACCCTTCTTGGGGGGTGGAGAGGCAGGAATACGGGTTTTTTTTCCTTGCATTTGTCTTGATAATGTATCAAGTAGCTGCTAAGGGACTTGATGAAATGTGATGCAGAATAATAAATTATGTTCTGCAGCCTTCTTTGCGACTACGTGAGGTGAGTGAGTAAGCACAAAGAGACTGGTACACCTCCAAGTTCTAAAAGCATTATATTCAGATTAGCAGGTCACTGGAGATGCGTTGCTAATTGTTTTAGGGAACTCATTATGGGTATTATCACATATTAATTATGCATGGTAAGTAGTAAAAAAGAGGGGGGGAAATCCTTCTTTTGTGATAAATTGCTCACTGAGTTATCTTTTCTTTCTTTCAAGACCTTGAGCATTTTTTGGAGATGCCAAACAGTGCAGTCATTGAATAATTAGATTTTAATTAACAAGAATTTTCACAAAAAAATGTTTTTTAATGTCTTTTCGGTTATAGAAGCATGAATAAATCCTCTTTTAAAAAGATCTGGTGTGCTGATCCTCTCAATATCACAAGTTGCCTTCGTAATCACCCCAGAGCTTGTTGTAACAGTGCTTTTCAACAGTTTCAGGACAAAGAATGAAGACTGAAACAAGGAATTGCGTTGTTAGCAGTATATTTTTTGGTTGCTTCCTTGTAAATTGTTGTCATGGGGAGACCTCCAGACGTCTTTGAAAGACTAAAGTTAACTGTGTGTTGTTTTAATGTGCTAAGGCAGGGGGAGGGAAAGTTCATTTGTTTGCTGCTTTTTTTGTTTAAGTTACTTGCTCTTTGGGGAGATGAGGTTGTAGGTAATTTTCAGAGATCTGGTATTCGTGGCAGGGTTCTGCTTATTCTGTTGTGTAGTAAAGAATTTGTACGACACTGTTTTTTTGGCATGGTTGCAGAAAAGCTGCATACAGGATCATCAATTAACACTGACAAATTATTTGTAGTCTGAGCAGGGCAAAGCATTTTGCTCAGTCTGATTGCTGTATCACAAAATAAGTGCACTTACAAGATGATTACAAGGTGTACTCCATAAAGCAATGTTTGAGATTTTTTTTTCTTTTATTATTATTATTGTAATAGACTGGGGTATAAAGATAAAAGACCTTGTAGCACACACAAGAGCTGAAGAAGTGACAGCTTTATCTGCTAAAAAAAGGATGCCTAGCATTTCCATTCCAGCATCTCTTCATCTCAGAATAATAGCATGATTCAAAGCCAAGAAGGAAATGGTTCCAGTTAAGCTTTAGTAAGACTGAAGTGATTCTGGCTTAAAGTAGAAAACAATTTCAAGCAGTCGTAGAAACCATCAAAGAAAGCTTTTCTTTTTTGACCTGATGGTATTGAATATAGGTACCACTGTTCATGTTCAGATTCAGTGTCCCTCTTACTCGGTACCATGTCTGTCAACAGCTAATGGGAGAGGCTTAATAACCACCTTTTAGCTAGAGGGGGTTAATTTAACTACTTAAATTCTGTTGCCCCCCATATCAAGGCACTTGAAGACACTTTCTTTTCTTTTTTTCCTAAAAAGGCTTTAATAACACTTCCACAGTATTTGTTTATTGTGTTGGGGTTTTTTCCTTGATGCTGATGACTACCTGGGACAATGAATTCTGTAAATCATTTGTATATGTTCTGAATTTCTAACCTTGATCTTCTTTGAATGTCAGCTTTTTTGTTTGAAGTCAGAAAGACAAGAACTAATTGATCTGCCACTCAGTATTTTAAGTAATACTTGTCACAACCATTTTACTTCTTGCTCCATAAGTGAAACATTTCACAGCTTGTTCAGACTTTCACCATCTGCAAGGGTTGTGTTTGAGATTTTTATTGGGAGTGCTGGTGGGGGTTGTTTTGTTGTGGGTTTTTTTCCTCATAAGCATTTCAGACCCTTCCTCTCAAAAAAATTTTAGTGAAGAATAATATCTGTGGCATACAGTACACAGAGCATTCCAGATGAGACAGCATTAGGTATATCTATGCATATATACAATATCACCAAGCTCTGAGTTTTCACTGAGCTTTCTGCAGTGGTGTCCAGTACTTAAACTGATTGTTACAAGATATACATGTAATTTACTTTTTTCCAGCTAATGTCTATTGCTTACATTTTTTTGACCATTTTATTTCACTTGACAGTTGACTTCCCAGTAGGCTACCTTGTCACTTCAAGTTCCTTATCCCAGCCAAACTACTTTGTGCCATCAGATTTTACTGAGTGTAGAGGTAAGGTTTACTAGTCCATAATTCCCTAAATAACACCAGAATTCTTTTAAAATGCATCTACTAAAACTTCCTGTCTACAGTACTAGCATGGTAAAGAGAAATGGGTTTTAATGTTATTAACTCCTTCTCTTCATGGTTTAGTTGCTTCACAGCCTCAGGGTCTTGCTGACTAACAAAGACTAGCTGATGAGATTTCATCCATTACTGAAAATATCTTCTGTTTCAGAGTGTGTTTTCCTCCATTAGGAAATTGTCCTCTTTCTCCTGAACAGATACCTGCTCACAGTGAACCATTCAGTTGCATCCCGCATCTTCAAACTAAAGAGTGGAAGCATTAGAGGTTGCAGCCTGTTGTCCTATGCTTCAAAGCTATTAGAAGCTCAAAATATTACTGATTCAAAAAAGTGCCATGGGCAAAAAGCATAATACTATGTAACTTATCTTACTGCTTTCTGCTTTCACTAATGCAGTTATCCCAAGAGAATGCCAACAGAACCTTTTATTCTACAAAGAATTATCGTGTATCTTAGGTAGAATGTATTTGCAATTTTAAGAATGGCAGTGATGAATCTTTTGAAGAATGCCTTCAGTTGTGAGATTTTAACTTTTCAGGCAGGAAATTTTCATTGAGAAGTTATTTTTTTCTTAAACTTCGTCAAAACATGCTTGCAGGTATTTTAATGGTTTCATCAGAGGTAATATTTTCTAGTAATAGCTAGTACAATGGTCATATGATAGTTTCCATGAAGAGATATATTGTGTAGAGCCAATGTTTGAAGTTTGGGCAGCTGGGAGTCCTGCTATCGGGTGTTCTAGAAGACAGAAATAATACTCTGATTCTCCCATATGATAACGGTTGCTAGACCAGGGAATGGTCCTGAGTTCTCTGATGTTTTTGTGCCATGGCTGCTGACTGTGTACATCATATTTATATTTAAGTACATGTCAAACCCTGAGGTGAAATAAAGCATCAAATCCCTGTTTTGCTGGATGACAGGCGTGGAGCCTTCTCTGGACAACTGTATTTATGATCTATGTAAAAATCTAAGACTATAGAAAGTACAGACATGGCTTTTAGAAATTAATCACTCCCCACATACATGTTGTCATTTATTTAACAAATTCTATAGGGTTTGGGTTTTTTTAGTGAACAAAGTTCCAAGTTCCTATTTTAGATGGCAAGCAAGTATTGTCCCTCAGTTTTGTCCCTCTCTTGTTAAGGAGTTAACAGATGGCATTTCTGATAGAATTAAGAAGTGAATCAGCCAGCTCTGCATTACATTTCAGCTGTATTCTCAGCTGCCCTGGTCCAGCAAGGAGCAAAAGGGGTTTAAGCAAGACAAATTTCAGTTAATAGCTCAGCAATAAGAAGTGGAGGAAGAAGAGAATGTACCAATGATTCCTGAAAGAATGTACTTTTAAAGATACTGCTGAAGAAGGATGAAGACTGTAGGCATGGAGATTGTACAAGGCACAGAGGTCAGCATGATATAAGACATACAGCTGAAAGTGGGAGAAAGAGATAAAGAATGCAATTAAGGGAAAGGATAGAAGATGTCTAGGGAGTAGAAGGAAATAAAAGCAAGACATACAGTAATTGTGGGTAAGATAATACAGGGCCTTGAAGGTGAAAATGAAAACTTGAATTTGTGACTGCATTAAGTAATCTATATAGCTTCATTATAAATTATGAAGACTTAATAGTGTGCAGTAGCCCATTTGTCCTTAATGCTTTCCCAAACATTTTTTAGGGAGTGTAGATGAAGAGTCAGGAAACAGTAGATAAGTTAATGATGTCTATATACTGAAACAGTAAAAGCATTTACTTTTTTGAGACTAAGCATTCTGTCTCAAGAGGATTGGTAGGTGATGTGACAGGGCTAACATTACAGCCAAAACTCTTCAAACATTTAGGATGCTACATGTCTAAATTTAAAATCTCATGAAGATAGTGGAAAGAAGAATCAGCTGCAAATGTGTACTTTGGCATTTCTCTCAAAGCAGAGGTTTTCTTTAGAAACACGGGTGCTGGAGTTTCATCTTCTATTCTGTCTTGCATTAAATAGTAATTCTAAGGCATTTGGACAATTTATTACTGTCCCTTTCTCCTGTCACTTGATTTTTTTCTTATCCTAGCAATCAGTTGAAGAGCAAGTATGCTTGAAAGATGACAGTTGCCTTTGAGTAGGCTGTTTTACTGATATCTATTTACAGCTCTTTACAGCTGTGATATTAGTACATAAAATCACAGACTGTTTTGGGTTGGAAGGGACCTCAAAGATCATCTAGTTCCAACCCCCCTGTCATGAGCAGAGCAGGGACATCCTCCACTAGACCAGGTTGCCCAAAGCCCCATCCAACCTGGCCTTGAACACTTCCAGGAAGGGGGCAGACGCACCTTCTCTGGGCAACCTGTGCCAGTGTCCCACTACCCTCACAATAAAGATTTTCTTCCTTATATCTAATCTAAATCTACCCTCCTTCAGATTAAGTACCTTTCCCCCTGTCCTATCACCAAACACCCTTGTAAACAGTCCCTCTCCATCTTTCTTGTAGGCCCCCTTAGGTACTAGAAGGCTGCAGTAAGGTCTACCCAGAGCCTTCCTTTCTTCAGGGTGAACAAGCCCAACTCTCTCAGCTTGTCTTCAGAGGAGAGGTGCTCCAGCCCTATGATCATCTTTGTGGCCTCCTCTGGACTTGCTCCAACTGCACACAGTCTTTCTTGTATTGGGGATCCCACAGTTCGACACAGTAGTCCAGGTGGAGTCTCATAAGAGTAAAGGGGGAGAATCATCTTCCTCGACTTGCTGGTCACACTTTTCTGATGCAGCCCAGGATTAGGTTGGCTTTCTGGGCTGCAAGCACACATTGCCAGCTCAGATTGGGCTTATCATCAATCAAAACCCCTACTGTCCTTCTCTGCAGGGTTGCTCCCGATATGTTCTCCACCCATCCTGTAGCTGTGCTTAGGATTGGCCCCCACCCATGTTCAGGACCTTTCACTTGGCCTTGTTGAACTTCACGTGGTTTACATGAGCCCACCTTTCAAGCTTGTCAATATCCCTCTGGATGACATCCCTTCCCTCCAGTATGCCAGCTACACCACACAGCTTTGTGGTATTGTCAAACTTGCTGAGGGTGCACTCNGATTGGGCTTATCATCAATCAAAACCCCTACTGTCCTTCTCTGCAGGGTTGCTCCCGATATGTTCTCCACCCATCCTGTAGCTGTGCTTAGGATTGGCCCCCACCCATGTTCAGGACCTTTCACTTGGCCTTGTTGAACTTCACGTGGTTTACATGAGCCCACCTTTCAAGCTTGTCAATATCCCTCTGGATGACATCCCTTCCCTCCAGTATGCCAGCTACACCACACAGCTTTGTGGTATTGTCAAACTTGCTGAGGGTGCACTCAATCCCACTGTCCATGTCACTGATAAAAATGTTAGTCCTTGTCCCAGTACTGACCCCTGGTCATTACTGGTCTCCACTTGGGCACTGAGCCATTAACCAGCACTCTTTGAGTGTGACTATCCATCCAGTTCCTTATCCACTGGGTGGTCCATCAATCAAATTCAGGTCACTCCAATTTAGAGACAAGGATGTCATGCAGGATAGTATCAAAGTCCAGGTAGGTGACACCAGTTGCTCTGCCCAAATCCTGGGATCATTTATTTAAGATCATTAATATTCAGTGGAATATTTTTTTCTTGTTTCTCTGGTGGTTTTGGGAACTGATTTGGCTTTACTAATACAGTGTAAATGAAGAATGAATGAAACATTCCATAAGTCGATTATTCAGAAAAAGACTTTCAGGGTAGTTTCTCTCAGAAGTTTTGAAATGTGCCCATTCTTTTCAGTAACAATTCAGTCTCACCAGCTTTCACACCATTTTTAAAAATCTGGGAATTGAGTCCTTAGCTTCTCTGTCTGAGTTGGTATGTGATCTGGCTTTGTGTAAAGTGATTACTAGTAAGAGCTTCAGGCTCAATGTCAGTCCAAGGATGAAGAAATCCATCACAGAATGCTGTATTTTAATAAAAGGATTTCAGTTACTCGGCAGTATGAAGACATAATAATGCTTGTGACATGCTGTGCTGTATTGCTTTAGGATCAGACTGAACATTGGAATAATAGCAGCATCAAGAAGAAAGAAAGAAAAAAAAAGGATGTCTGATTTGAGCATCTCTTTTTCTCCTATTGATTTCTATATTTAGTGTAGTGTATGGTATGCCAGCCCTAGTTACAAAGATCTGTGAAAGAAACTACTTGGATTGCTGGCCATGCATGTTAGGAATCAAGCAGCATGTGGTACCTAAACTTGCATAGAATTGGATAGATGCTAAAGAAGATCCACCCCAGGATCCAGCTGTTCAGTTGTGAAATAAAAGCTTGTCTGCAGACCCATGAAAGGTCTCAAGGAGGCAATGGCAGGTGGAGGATCCACATTGCACCCTGCCTGTCTGCTCCCAGGCCCACCATAGGAGCCATCAGCACATAAGGCCCCATTTCCACAAGGCCAGGGGAGCATAGAGTCCTGAAGGCAGATGGGAACCCAGATGAAGGACTCGGAACGTGGGATGGCCTGTACTAGGGGAGTCTCAGCCCCAATGTCCAGCTGTGAGACCCATCAAGGTGAATCAATGTTGGATCCCTTTTTGGACTGAAGAGAGAAGCTTCCTGGAGCATGGCACACATACAGAATGTAGGGGAAGAGCATTCGGGGATTGCTCAGGATTTATTATGGAGAAATAGA
This sequence comes from Zapornia atra, assembly GCA_013400835.1. NCBI lineage: Eukaryota > Metazoa > Chordata > Aves > Gruiformes > Rallidae > Zapornia > Zapornia atra. Next base: position 50,089 of record VZTU01015513.1, read on the forward strand.
GGAAAAAGATGTGTGTAAATACATGACACATTTGTCTGGCTGTGCCCCTCTCTGACCAACACTGTCTGTTTTATCTTACTAAACTCCACTTCTGACTCTTCCTGAGCAAGGGACATCTGTGCTCTTTGTGTGTCAGCATGTGTGTGTATGGGAGCTTGTGAGCCAGCAGCCAGCGTCAGACTGTGGACAGAGGCCTATGTGTTCATGGTGAGAGCGAGGGCTGGGGTGCTGGCAGCTGGGCTGGGACCATGGGCAGGAGGGTCTGTGCTGAGGACCAGCGCTGGAGGGCCTGGAGCCAGTGACGCCAAGGGCTGGTCCCTGGTGTGAGACTGCAGGTTGTGGAGACCCAGCCCTGGCATCGGCGGTGCCAGTGGCCAACCTGACTGCGTGTGTGTGCGCAAGGGTGTGAGCGCTAGTGAAGAGTCAGCTGGGCAAGCCCTTGTGAGTGCTGAGTGTGACTGCATTGATCTGTATGGCCAGCTGCGTGTGTATGTGTGCTGGGGTGTGTGTGCCTGCTGGGGTTGTATGCTCAGCCTCACTAGTGTTTAGACCAGATGTCACGGAGCTGCAGCTGTCTCCCCTGTCAGGCTACCAGATTAGGCAGCAGTAACCCGTTCCCTGGGATCACATGTTTCTCTCCATAAAGGAAGACTAGACAACCACTTCAGGTGTAGATGTTGAATGTAGGTACCTTAGTCCTTCTGTTTCGGTCTCCTAATAAATCCCCTCCTTTCTAAGCATCTCTCGGAGCCATTTTAGCTCTTCCACCCTAGTTTCCAAGTTTCTACTGTAGGATCTATGCTAGATCTACAGTATCTTCTCCCATATTTTCTATTGCAGTTCTGTTGGGACAAGTCTTACCCCATTTTTTCCCATCTGGGAACATCACTGTACTGTCACGACTTTCCTCAACCCCGTGACTCAGGAAATGAGTCTGAGTCAAAAGACGTTTAAAGCTAATATTCATTATATTATCAGAGAATCGTCTTAGTTTATGGTAGAAAAATCTTTCAGTTGTTCAAATATCTGTTGATACTGCTTTCTATTGCAGAGATCCCATGAGGTGGAGTCTATGAGAAGGAAAAATATTTCCATTTGGTCTGGCAGGCAGGGCTTCTGTTAGGTAGTAATTGCTCTAACATGCAGTAGGTACAAAAGGTCAGTATCCAGTGTGCTGGTAGAATTCAAGAAATTGTTCTTAATGCTTTAGAGGATGGAAAGCTGTAGCAGAGAAATGCTTAAGGATACTTAATACACTGTTTTAACTCTTGTGTTGAGCTTTCTGGTTGGAACAAACCTTGAAAAGGAACTAATCCAACTTTCTGAGAGCAGGTCAATACTGAATTCAGGCCAGGTTGCTCTGTGCTTATCCAGTAAGTTCTTAGAAGCGCCCAAGGGTGATGACCATGAAGCTGCTCTGCACAACATTTTTCAGTGCTAAATTCTTGATAGGGGTTTTTTTTTCCCTTGTAGGGTTGTTGTTTGGTTGTTTGGTTTTTTTTTTTTTAAATTCCTCACCTTATATCTAGTCAGACAGAACTCTTCTATTTCAATTTATATTGAAATCTCATATTCGTACTGTCCACCTTGATAAAAAGGCTTTCTCCATCTCGTAAGTAAAGTCCTTGGAGACACTGGGCAGATGTTGTTTGTACCTTATGATGTCTTCTCTGGCCTGAACAGACCAAGCTCTTTCAGCATTTGCATTGCTATGTAGCAATATAGCAAGTTGCTACATCCCCAGATATCTCAGTGGCCTGCTGCTGGACTTCCTGAAGTGTATCATCATCCTTCTGGTTTCTTCTTTCCTAATTTTAATGACTAATGAACTTTTCAAACATAATCCTTGCATATCTGAGAATTATGATGCAAAATATTAACAGAATTTTATAGTCAAGCTTCTCCTCAACAGACAGTATTAACAGGTTATGAGACAGATAGCCTACCACAATTATTTACTTTTCATGGAGATGTCATTTTGTTCTGTGTTTAAAGATTTGCAGAGCATACAGAAACCTGACACTTCTTTTAGCTTTAACTCATGGCTAAGGAATTCCATAGCACAAAATGCACAAGTACACAAGGAGCTGTGGCCATGTCCTGTTTTCCTTTCCCCTCCCATCCATATTGACCAAAGGGCAAGTGTGTTCTACATCCTCTTCTGGGCAGAGGCCATCCTCCTTTCAGTGTCATAAACAACTTCAATTTAAACCATTTTTCATTTCTGTGCCCCTGTTTGATTTGTTTGATGTAAGTTACTGGTACCAAAGATTTTGTTTCAATACAGGTAGTCACTGTAAAAGTCTGGTTTAATTTCTAACTTTATGCTTTTTATATCCTTGTGTATATCAATTCATAAATAATTCTTTCTGTTGCACTTAGAATTTCTTTCTCTAGCATGCCTTCCTTCTTGCTTGAAGGAGAAGAAAAGGGACAGATTGTTTAAGAAGAATCTGTATTTTCTGTTTACAGAGCAATAAATGTTCTGAAATGAACTGCAATTGCATATGTTGTACAATTGCTTTTGTTTGACAGGTTAATAAATCTCAATCGAAGGTCTGAATGACTAGAGATATTAAAAGCTTCTGTTGCCTGACAAAAACAAACAAACCAGCCACCTTTTTCCATTTCTTTATAAATACAGCAAAGGGTTCAGTACTATTTCAGTTGACTGTGGCTCTCATTTTACTTGCAAATATCTTTATTTATGGGTCTTCTGCACAGTTTGCATTTTAGTATGGAGAATGACAATAAAAATCACCTTAATTGGCAAAAAGTTAAAAATGCTGTGCTCTTTCAACCAGTACATGTTCATGGTTGAGATGATGAAGTACTAAACCTTGTATTGACTTCACAAGCTTTTGCTAGTATCAATAAACTCGAGAATTTTAGAGAACTTCAAATCTATGTTTTCAGACCTACATTTATGTTTATCTTGTAGATTCATCAGTGTTTTGTCACTTTCATGCATAGACATGTGAGACAAATCTACCCTATATTCAACAATAAAGTCGACTAGGATTTCTTTTGATAAAAGTCTTTGGAAGCTGTGCTGTAAAATAGTGTGGCTCTAATCATTGATGTCACCATTAATTAAAAAAATAATTTATTATTTGTTTAGAAATCCCCACTTTTTAGTGGAGTGCAGAAGGGCACCCCGAGGAATAAAAAAACCTCATATTTTCTGGTGTGCCTTCAGATTCAGTAACAGTTTCTGGGAAGAGAGCACTTGAAGAAAACATTGGGCAACTTGATATAAATTTGAACGGCACAGTTCACTGTGATATATAAATTCAGTCAGATTGGAGATACTTCAGGGTAATATCATGGAAGTGTAGGGCATGAATTACTGCTGATTTTGCTAAATCATTTAAGAAGTTTAGCAAGGACCTCACCCACTGAATTTTCCAATTAGAAATCATTTAGGCAAGCAAAGCATTATTTCACATATTTTAATTAGGTTGAACATTTAATGACAGTCAAATATCAGATAATGTAGAATTTAAGATCAATAACATTCGTTTATCAATGCCTATTTGATGCTGTGCTGGTGGTATCTTTATATTGAACTGAAAAACATTTTTAGCTCCTGCCAAATCCCTGTTTTCTTGAGCATGTGGTTCAGTCCTGATGAAGTATCATGGTACTCACCTTTATGTCTCAGCTTTTCTGAGATATTCTTGACATTTTTCTGCACTTGATGTTAGTTGTATAAATGCACAAAGTTTTATATCTGTATATATGGAGATATACATTTAAGGACAGATATGCAGAAGCATATTTTAAACTGTATACTACATACATGCATTTGTATATACTGAATGTGTTGAACCCAGGAGCCTGACAGAAGCAAGGCTGCTGCAGTTCCATGGCCCCAAATCCAGTCAGCTGTGAGGCAGGCTTTATTCGCAGGAGCACACACAGGGTATATGACTGTGGTGATCTGACCCTGGCTGGAGGCCAGACACCCACCAAAGTCTCTCTATCATTCCCCTTTTCAGCTGGACAGGGGAGAATATATACATTGAGAGGCTTAGGAGTCAAGATAAGGACAGGGAGAGATCATTCTGTAATCAGTGTCACGGGAAAAACAGACTCAACACAGAATCAAGGAAAGAAATTATTTTATTACACTGCACTGCACACCCAGTCGGGTAATGAGAAGTGCAACCAGATCTTAAAGCACCTCCTCCCACCCCTCCCATCTTTGCAGACTTCACTGGAGTCATTATTTCTCTCTCTTTTTTCCCCCTCATTGTGGCACAAGGAGGGGCAGGGAATGGGGGAATGAGGATTTTTTTCAGTTCCTCACAGGTTGGTTTCTTCTTAGTTGGAGGCATTTCTCACACTCTTCCCCTGCTTCAGCATGGGGTCCCACCCATGGGGGATAGTCCTCTATGAACTTCTCCATAATCCGTTCCTGTCAGGGCATCATCTCACCAATTGCCTCAGCGTGGCTCCCTTCCATGGGGTGCTGACCTTCAGGCCCAGACTGATCCAGCCTGGTCCCCAACAGTCACAGGTCCCCCAGCAAACCTACCTCAGCTTGGGTCAGTCTGTCTATGGGCTGATGGTTTTGCTGCCAGGAGCTTGCTCCAACGCAGGCTTCCCACAGGGTCACAGAGTCCTTCAGGTGTCTCCACCTGCTCTAGCATGGGGTCTTCCACAGGTTGCAGGTGGGATCTCTGCTCCCCATTGTCATCCACTGGCTGCAGGGGGACTGCCTGCTTCATCATGGTCTGCTCCACAGGCTGCAGGGGAATCTCTGTCTCCAGCACCAGAGCGCCTGGTTCCCCACGCCCCCCATCCTCTGGCCTTAGTGCCTGCAGAGTTTCTTACATCTTCTCACTCCCTTCTCCAGTGGCAAAAAGCAGCTGCTTGCAGTTTTTTTCTCCTAAATGTGATTCCCAGAGGTACTGTGACCATAGCTAATGGGCTCGGTCTTGGTCAGCAGTGACTCCAGCCTTGAGCTGGCTGGTGTTTGCTCTGTTGTGCCTGCAGAGAGCTTCTGGCTGCTTCTTGCAGAAGCCACCCCTGCAGCCCCCCTTCTCCACCAGAACCTGTCCACGCAAAAGTATGACAATGATATGTATGTATGTACATACATGGCACAGCAGACACTCAGCACTTGCACAAGCACAAAGACCACCAACGGCATCATCCTGTTCCACTCACTGGCTGATTGGGATGAAGGTCTGTTAGTGCAAAATATATATGTGTGCACAGAGGATCCTTCCAGCAACTGGATTTAGCACTCAACTGGCCCTGGATCCCATCCTCTCCAGGTGTTGGCACCTGGAGGCTTAAGCACCCAAGGCCACAGCCCCTGTGTAGCCCTTGATGCAGATCCTTATCCCCTTCCTCTTGTCCACAGCCATGCAAGGGATGGCTTATACACTGATGGTCAGGGATTCCTGTGCTTCCCCTCATCACCTCCTACAGTGAGCTGATGCACACGCAGATGGGGCTCTCAGACAACCCAGATGCCACAGCACCTGGTCAGGGCTACCTTATGCCTACCCTGTCCTTCCAAGAGTTGGAGCTGCCTGTGCTCTCCTATGTGGCTCCCAGGCCACTTCACCTACTTGCTAGTTCTGCGTGTCATTCACTAGCATTTGCATGCTCACTTGCTCATCCACACTCACTGTGGGCACATGGGATCCCTGGCCCCACGGCAGGACTGTCACTGACACCCCCATTCACAAGTGCATGCACAACTGTCAGAAATAGGGTTTAATTAGAGAAGACAGGTCAGGCTGTGCTGAGTGGCACAGGCACAGCTGGGCATGTGGACTGATGGCCTCTGCTCACTAGACCCTTCTGTCCCCCCATTCCCACAGGGTGTCCCAACCCATTGAGCCTCTCATGCTGGCATGTCCTGGTGGGTCTGGCCCTGCCCTAGGGCTCTTGGGGGCTCCTCTGGGCACCAAGAGTGCCTGGGTCTTCACTGCCTTCACCAGGCTGCTGGGGTATGCCCTGCCCCATCAGACAGCACAGGGATGAGCTTCCAGTTGGAAGGAATGATTCTTATTAATTAAAAACTATATACCTAAACTGTCCTCCTTTTCTCCAAGGAGGATAGTTAGGAAGGCACCCAAAGCAGGGAAAAAAACCCAACTTTTTTCATTGATAGGAAAGTAGGAGAACATCTGGGAGTGAAGAATCTCAGCTTGCAGCCTGCATCCCTGCCACTGCTGAGCACAAGAGTATCTGATTAAGAAAAGAGTTTAGAGTGGCATGAGCAATGTCTTTGCTCTCTATCTAGATTCAAGATGCTGGTATACTGAAGAAGCTCAAAATGACAATTGTCACTTGATTTTGTAAGGTTTTCTTCCTCATTCTTTTGGTAACATAGTTAAAACTTGACCTAGTTGAGATGATAACAGTCATTCTGGTTTTATCCCATTATGTCGTGCTATTCCATAGAACTACTTGTTAAATTGCTACTCTATTTGTCAATGAGAAGACTTTTCTCTGTGGCTTCTAAAGTATTGAAGTGTTTTATCTGGAGATGCAGGGCCAATGGAGAAAATAGAAATTTTAGTGTCTTTTCTTACATTATGTTACTCGCTAAGCCTAGAATTTACAAACCTGTAAAGAATACAAAACAGATGTATTTAGCTACACCTTCAAGACCTGCCAAACCAGAACATATATCCCCAAGACAATTTTTATATACAGGTGACAAATTTCAGTCCTTACTCTTTAGACATATTTGCCATCTGATTTATAAATTTTCTTTATTCAGTAATGAATCTTACCTGTATCTCACTAGAAGTAGTTTAAATCAATTAGCAAAGTTTTTAAATACTACAACTTCTAGTCATAAGAAAACGGGGAAAAAATTGCTTGAGATATTTCCTGTATACTGAACCATAGTGTTTGAGATTCTCCTTAGCTTTTTCACCTGATATCCTGTCCTTTTTTTTTCCTCTTCTTTCTTTTTTCTTCTTTTTTTTTTTTTTTTTTTTTTTTTTCTTTGTTTTTTTTCCTATCGTCAGAGCATATTTTACCTGGTAGCCAGAACATATCTTTCAGTGGATTGTGTGGCAGTGATACTTTGTCACCTTGACATACCTGCTTCAGTCTGGTTTCCCCAGGGAATCCTTATATACTGTCTGGGAGCTGAAGCTTCCAAGTTATCAGCAAAATGCTGCTCATAGCACTCAGCTGCCTGTCAATTTATCCGGATTCTTGGCAATACCTGTGGCAGTGTCTATTTCTGAACTGGTCATGTTGCTGTAATAGAGGTGGTTTCTTTTAGGGCGTGTGTTGTGAAGGTTAGAGTAATATAAAATAACTGTTTGTGGCATGCCATGGTAGTCTTACTACTATATAAATACACATAATTTAATTTTTAAAAGAGAAAAAACAGGGTGGCCTGTGCTTAGGCAGAGAGGACTGCATTTTTTCCCCAAATAAGTATGTGTTATAACCACTTTAATTCTCATTCAGCTGCTTGTTTATAAGTTGACTGCAAGCTTTTGTAGAGAAGGCAATTTGACTTTGACCTAACTGAAGAAATGTGTTTATGTCAGTATTGGGGTGACCGAGATACTTCCTAATGGAGTGTTTTATATTCTCATCATAGGTTCTCTAATGGCCACTTAGAAATGTTTTGTTTCTTTTTTTTTTTTTTTTTTCCCATTTGTCATTCAGACCTTTATATGTAGAAGTTCCATTACAGTGCCACCTGACTCTGCATGAGTGAATGTGGCTGCACACTTTTCAACAGGAAAAGCAAATTGATTTCATACTCTCAGGAAAAAAAGAAAATTATGATGGCTCATGGGCACCAGGTTGACCATGAGTCATCAATGTGCCATTGTGGAAAAGGCGTCTAATGATGAAGAGTGTTGCCAGCAGGCTGAGGAAGGCGATCCTGCCCCTCTACTCTGTCCTGCTGAGGCCACGCCTGGAGTACTGTGTCTGATTCTGGGCTCCCCAGTACCAGAGACGTATGTAGCTACTGGAGGGAGACCAGCAAAGGGACAGAGACATGACGAAGGTAGTGGAGCATCTCTCATATGAGGAGAGGTTAAGAGAGCTAGGATCATTTAGTTCAGAGAAGAGTTATTCTTCCTGTAAGCCTGCTTTTTGAGTCAAAATAAGAACCGATTTCCTTTGGGAACTAGGAACATTCTCTTATCTGGTAGACCTGATCTAATAGAAAAATTGGCACAGCTTGAAAACTGTGGGTCATCAGTGCATGTAAAAAAGTGTTTCAGTGCAGTATTTTAAATAGCTAGATGGTATTATTAGGGGAATTTTGACAGAAGTTTTTTTTAAATATATTGCAACAGGAGATAAGGACTTAACTTGCTACATACAAATTAATTTTAAGAGTGTGTTAATTTTCATACTTATAGAAACATTTTAACTTGGAGTTGACAAGGAAAAGAAACTTTTTAGAGGAGTAGTCTCTTTTAATGATTGATTCACAGAAAACTGCTTGGTATTCACTGGCTTTCCATCTTACAGTTTTCATGGGTTGGAATACCTGGAAAATTATTGCTTCTCTAAATTAAACAAAGCAAGCTGATAAAAACAAGCTAGAGATTAATGTTAAAGAGATTACTTCTCTACTGAACTCTTTAAAAAATAATTTTGTCTGGTTTTAACTTTCTTCTTATTCTTAATGCACCTTTTTACTAATCATAATTGTAAAAAATAATAATAAAAAAAAACCCTAGATCTTGCTGTGCACGGAAAGTTAATCATTCAAGGTTAAGAGTGCTCTCCATTGAATTAATTATTTCTCATAATAAACAGTTCAAAAGGAACAGTTATGCATAGCATATGTAGCACATTTATTATTAATTCTGTTGCTTTCAGTAGTAGTTTTCATGTTCTTTAGAAATACTGTGCTTAGCAGACAGACATACTATCCCCAGTAGAGAAAAATTAAGAAATTTTGAATTCTGAGCTCTGTTTGCCTGCATAGTCAAAGCAGCTTTGCCAAGTAAGTGGCTGAGAAACCGTGTTTTGAAATCATGAGGGCAGTTACTTAAATAGATCTGATTATTGGTGTAATGAGGCATTTCACTTCAGAGGTGATGTTTTTAGACTGCGATGGCAGAATAAGTTTTGGAATTGTGATGTTCCTAACCATCACCTCATGCCCACAGATGAAAGAGCAGGTTGTGCAAAACTCTGCACAGTCATTTTGTGGTTTTACTCATGCGGTCTGCTTTAGGCAGACACAAGGTGTGCCAGAAATAAGAAATAGTTTGAAGGGATGATCCCCTCTGTGATTTAAACACTGCCCAAAAAGGAGGATTTATAATCCTCTTCTGTCTTCCAGTTCAGTCCCAGCTGTTAAGCATTTTTTTCTCCAGTTTATGAGGCTAAAAGACAATAGTTTTCTATTAGGGTACAGAGCTGACTCACCGAAGGGCACACAAACACACCACCCATCACTAGGAGAAAGATGGAAGCATACAGCAGTTAAGAGGAGATTCAAGAAAGACAAGGAAGAAACAACCTCTCTTTGGCAGCAAACCATTAGTTTGGCTCAGCTACTTTTGAAACTCCCTCCTAGGAGAAGGTTAGGAGCCTGATTAGGAGTAAATTGGTCACTTTTCCCGTCTTAAACATGCACATGGAATTTAATCTAATGGCATATGATGGAAATACATTAAGCATACACTGTCCTAGCATAGATGTAACTAACTGATTTTATAAAGATTACTGTTAGTACTATTCCTATTTTACAAGTACATAATTTAGCAGAAATAGCACTTTGAATATCAATGAGTTCAAAAGAAAACACTATAGTAATGCTGTTGTAGCACACATGGCCGAAATGACCCAGAGTCGAACCTTGGTACTATTGAGTTTAAAACTCTGAAGCTTTACAGGTTTGTATCTCTTTACATTGTTAATTTATTTCCTTTTCCAAAATAACATGTTTATTTCATATTCTAATGGTTCTTCATAATGCTAATTATCTTAAGTTTATTCCTCCTCTTTGGCTCCTCCATTTCTTTAACCCTCTGAGATGAAGTGTGACTCTCTCCAAGAGATTATGTTTTTTAAAAATTTTAGGAGGTTTTCTTGATTTTGGTTGGCATTGGAATAAAACTAGCTTTTAATTTCCTGTTTTCATTCTTGTGGGTTTTTTTTGTGAAGTTAGTACTATTATGATTTTCTTCCAAGCAATGTCATAAAAAAAGTTGTTATTTTTTTCTTAGAAAGGTTACAAAAGCCAATTTTCACCAGGTCTTTAAGATTCAGCTGAAATGTTTACCTAAATTTTAAAAAAAAGGAGTTAATTTTTCTTCAACCTACTTTTGTACTTGGTTGCCAGTCTTCCTCTTAGAAAATCTATCTTGAGAACAGAGAATTATGATTTTTAATAAAAGTATTTGTTTTCTGTAGTTGAAATGTGCAGAAAATTGTAAACAGAATGTTGTTAGTACTTTATTTGTTTTATTTAAAGTTGCTGGTTTGTGGCTTCATTCTTGGAATTTTGTGTTATTAATATTAAATATTCTCTAAAATATAATTTTCAGCTGTTTGAAGTAGGAAAGAAAACTGCTTTTCTTCCTGATCATGAAGAGTTAGTGTAACACAACTACATCTCACCCAGTCACTCCAGACCAGTGACACTGTGTCATGTTCAGTTCAATGAGAAGCTTGTACTGAGTAGAAAAGACCTTTTCCACTACTTTCTTTTTTTTTTTTTTCACTGCCAGTGAAAACCTGTTTAAAGGTGAATGACTTTTCTCACCCTTTCTTTCTTTACTGAAGGAATCAGGAAATTACTTTATTTCTGAAGCATATGAGGATTGTTATTAAGACTTCTGTCAAAGACAGATTATATAGATTATATCAGTAGGCTATGTGTATGTTACTTCTGTCAAAGATGATTATACGATAATACTTAAGATGGTCTTTAGATCAGATCAAAGTACATTTCAGTATGAAGGCTGGTCTTTCTGTGTGGGAAAATAACACTGGTCAAGGAGACATTGTAGAACAAGAAGAAACTATTGCCAAAAATTTAAGCTACTTGAAAAATCGGATGGTTCCGTGAGAGTAATCTGGCTCCTGCAGCAACCTGATGGGTCGGTTGTAGTCCAATGGTAGTGTCCACAGCTGTTCCACAGAACACACAGGGTATCTGCCATCATCAGCCTGTTGTGCTGTGCCTGCAACCTGGTGGTTGGCATTCTCTGTGGAAAAAAGGGTGTTGCATTTATTCAGGAAATATTTTTGATACCTGCTTCCACTTTCAGTTTGAAACTCAGAATTTGGATTCATCAAATCAGCTCTTCCTTTGGATGTATTTGGTTCTCATCATTGATGGTTTTGCACAGATGTGACCAGCCTCTTCTCCAAGGTGCAGAGTGATCGTGTAGTAAGTAACAGGCACAAACTGGAACACAGGACACCCCTGCTTGATGCTCGGAAAACTTTCACAGTAGAGTTGGTGAAATACAGGAACAGGTTCCCCAGGAGGCATGTGAAATCTCCATGCTTGAAGATACCCAAAGGTCATCTTATCAGGGCCCTGAGCAGCCAGCTCTGGCTGGATATGAATTGCAGAAGGGTGGTTCTAGATGACCTCCAGGGATCCCTTCCAGTGTAAATTACCCTGCAGTTCTGAGCTCTCCACACAAGGTGCAGTTACTTGAGTGTGTTACGTATTGCATGCCAAGGAAGTCACTGGGTTTGGTAAAGGTACTTCTGTGTGGGAGGGAAAGCAGCAGAGATTAACTGTTTTATTGCACAGAATTCCTTTATAGGCCGCTCTGAGAAATAAGTGGCATAAAAAACCCAGCATGTTACGCAGTACGAGTAGCCTCAGCAGAGAGCATCTTGAGTATTTGCTTTGTGTCCTCTGTAAAAGAACAATACACTGCTATGGCTAATCCAAGCTGCAGTTGATTGAGTTAGATTGCTGCTGCCGGGATAATTGGACACTGTTTCAGAAACGCCTGGGAATTTCTTGAGGGCTGTAACACAAGTTGCTGTACAAAGTTCCCAGTGTGCTGTCCTTTAAACACACAGTCCTCTGTGAAAAGAGTGCTCCAGCCATCCGGAATGATCAGAGTAACCCCGCATGTAAATGTGACCTTCTCCCTGCTGCACAGAGCCGCTGTGTCTGGGTCCGACTGTCACTCACAGAAGCACTTTCTTTCACTTGATCAAATCTCGAAAACAAGAGAGAAATTTGAAATTTCTCCTCCTTCTTTCCCATCCAAACTGTTTCACTTCTTCTGTCCCACCTTAAGGTAATGTCCTGTGAACTGGTGTGTGAGAGAGTAGCTGCTGGTGTGGGCTGAAAAGTAAAGTGACTTTTATGCAAGAGCTGGAAATGCAGAATGATCTAATTATTTGCAGATGTAACACACTTCCTTTTTTTTTGGTCTTTTTTTTTTTAATTCTGCTAATGATTTTTGGTTTTATCTTATAAGTCTTCTGGTAAATCATCTGATTCTTGTACTGGTCTGCAGTGTACTCCTAGTAGCAAGTTAACAAAAAACTGAATTAAAAAGCATGTGTGTGTGTAATTTCCAAATAATTCTTAATATGAATCATTGAATCATAAAGAATGGCGGCTAGTAGTTAGTATTCTGGATACTCTGATGCTTAAGTCATTTGATTATAAAGTTTCCAGCTTGTTTGTTCATTTGCTATAGCATTTAAAAGCATCTTGACTTACTCCTCATTTTCCTTAACAGAACAAAGTCATGGGACTGCAAGCTGCACAACTTTCTTGAACAGCATATTTAATTTGATTGTATTATCCCTGACTAGTCAGATTGACTTATGTCCTTGAAATAAAATTAAGTGTACTTCATTATTGCTAATGAAACTTTTCCCAACTATTTCTGAAAAAAGTGTAAGTCCAGAGATGAAGAGAGAAACAGTAATCAAGTTATTTCATTATTGGTTTTTGTTAATTCTTCAGAGAGTTAACACAGTGGGGGGCCAAAACTGCAAATACTGTAACTGTTTAAAATGAATCTATTCAATAATATTTAAGTAATTCTGGTGGTAAACAGATCACTCAGAAATACATTTTCCCCTTGTTCCTAGATATTTTGTATAACAAAGCATAGGAAAAAAGAAAACACAATTTACTTTAAAAATAGCCCAGCATCTGTATTATGGCATGTAAGTGAAGCTGATGACGTTACCTCCTTCTTTTTGTGAATTTCAACAACCTCCCATTAATTATAAACAGCATCTTTTCTGCATCTCAACATCAGCATCTCAACGTTTTGTGAAGGATACAGATGGGTCTGTGTTGTATGCTGAATTATATTACAGTTTTTGAAAATTCCTGGGCCCCTCACACAAGTAACATAGTGGTTCAGTAATGGAATTTTTTTTTTTTTTAATTTGCAAAAAATGAGTCATTTAGGAAAAGGATATAAAAACAGAAGAAAAACAGTGATTACATCAGTAGTATCTTTCAAAATGATAATTTATTTCTTAGATACTGCTTAGTTTTGAATTATGAGCATGGAATATGAGCTTGTTTTTCATAAAGAGAACAGTAAAAAGACTTTTAGAAGTGAGCAGTCCACAAGTTACCTGTAGAAATCAAAAGTCTGACCACATTCTGGTTCACAGAGACAAACACTTTCTTGAAGTAGACGTGAGCGGGCTGTACTTGGTAGATTTCTTCCTACAAACTGTTTTGAGGCTCACTTTAATGCCCATTGAAATCAAAGGTGATTTTCTTACTGATATGATGGAACTATAATTAGGCTTTAAATACTTACAGAAACCTGCATAATGATTGTATGTGTAAATTAATGTATAAGTTTACCAAATGTTTCCAGAGTGCAGATTTTGCAACTAATATGTCATGGTTTTGATCAGTTGATTTGCTCACGAAGGAGAAAAATCAAAATAAAGAAGGTACAGAAGTATAATATGCAACCAATAAAAAGCCCCAAACATAATATGTCACATTCTGATACCAAATATTTCTGTGTCATTTGAGGGCGGACGATAAAATAATCTTCTACTGTCCCTTCTCACAAAACACAGAAAAAGAACAGTTCCTGTTCAGAAGTTGAAGAATGATCATAGGTATAAACCTCTCAGAGGTCATACATCTGATATCTCAGAATTCCACTTTTTTCCCTTTTTGCTTTCATTCAGCAGGAGGGAAGAACAAAAATTAATTATTAAGCTTTAATCTTTTTGCCCACTTTTTTTCCCCCAGAATGCCTTTTGAATTTTTTGTTGTTCTTTCTTTTAAGTCAGAGTGCATACATGTATAGGTTTGAAATGGGGTTTTATGCATGGTGGGAGAGTCAGAAATTCTGTCAGTAGTTCCTCAGAAGAAAGGGCAGTTTTAAGGCCTAGTAAGGGTTTTTTAAAGTATATTTTGGCCAGTGAAAGACAGCCATGTTGGCTTCAGGTTGAAAAGACCACAAGGTAAATGTAAAAGTCACAACAGCAAAAACAAAAACCAAACCAGACCAACCAACCAACCAAAAAAAACCCCCCAAAAAACCAAAACCAAACCCACAAACAAACAAACAAACCAAACCACCACCACCACCACCAAAACCCAAAAAAACCCAAAACATCCACCTGGATACTCTTACCATCAGGACTCTCATTCAAAGGCAAAGTGCTAAACTATGCGGTGCAGTCCCCATGTTAGCAGGTGTTTCTACTGAGATTAAAGGCTGAAGCAGACTGGTCCAGAAACAGTAAATAGAAGAATTTTCTAATGCAATCTAAATGAACCCATTTTAAAGGTGATGAAAATTTTCATTCTTTCTTTATAGAACAAAAGATGGTAGTGTTGGATTTGCATATGAGTACTGTATGTATAAATTACACCACCTTTAGTCTCACCATTCTGGTTTAGTATTGATATAGTAGTGTCACATGTGGTCAGAGATATTTGTATGATAAGCTCTCATTGTGAATATATATTATGTAGACAGGTTTTTTCAAAACATTAATTTCAAAACTTATTTTAATTATTTTTCCTTCCAGACTTCTTGGTTATTGCTAATTACAATAACGCATATGGATGTCCATTAGTTACATAAATATCCCATCCAGACATTACCAGTGTGTAGGGTAGAGGGTCTGCTGTATATGCCAAGGGTCTAACACTCTTTTCTTATATTCTGAACTTTCATGTAGGAAGATGAGGTAATGATGTCTTGCAGTGGTTTTATTATTTCTTCCTTTGGTTAAGTCATTAATTTTTTTCTTTATATAGATTGATATAGTGAAATATAAATTAGTATGCTTTGCTACTTTACTTTTTTAAGCATCTAGTTCATTCCAAAGTGAAAACTGTCCTATATAAGTGTGACCTTTTGAGAGATCTCATAGCAGTAGTATTGATCAGTGACACAAGTTTTAGAAATAATGCAGAGAAGCAGCCAGAATCTCAGCTGAAGTCTGTATAAATCTCATCTGTCTCTCAGTTGGAGTGATGCTGATGTTGCAATACTTATGCAAAATGGGGAATAACTTGGCTGCTTTCGTATCTCTAAATTTAGTATGCGGGTGGTCCAGGACAGTGAATAGTTTATAACATCTCTGTGCAGCAAAGTTAATAAATCCATTTTGTATGTGAACCTCGGTAAACCTTTTGTCGTCCATTAGAAATGTTGCTGTGCTGTTGACAGTAAGTGTCAGTAGCGAGAAAGACTGGAGGAAGACCTAGTAAACTTACTTCCTGTAACATTAAAGCCACTGTAATTATGGGTCATTTGCCTGGTTTCTTAGGTAATTAAGAGTTTTAATTGCTTCTAGTTCCAGGGAATTAGTTAAGCTTTTCATTATGCATATTGCCTTCCATAATCATCAGCTCCTCTCGTACAGTAAGCTTAGTGACATCGTGGAAGTCAATTAGATCTTCCAGAGCAGAGCAGTGAAGTACATTTCCTTGTGCGGGCTGGCTTAGCAGAGGTTTCTGAACAGCCTTGGTATGGCTGTTCTGTGCAACACTTAACTTTACTCTTTAAAAGACAAAGCCAGGGCTTCATGAACTGTCCTCACAGTCCTTCAGGTCACAAACTAGGTATGGTTATAGAGAGGCTGAAAGATGCAGTATGCCGTTGTATGTTCTTCCAATGTGTGATATCTGGATTCAGTCAAAAGTTAAACTAAGTTTAGCAAGTTATTATTCTTATCTACTCAGCTGCCAGTTTCTTCTGTTGTGAAGGAAAGGGTAAGAAAATCCATCCTGCGCATGTAGGAAGGGATTTGGTAGATCAGTAATGACTGCAGAGAAGGGCCTAATGCATGAGAGAGGCATTTGAGGTAAGGCAGAATTGCACTGTATGAAGGGCGTGGGGAAAATTGCACTAACCATTCCAATGTCTGTGTTGAATGACTGAAATTACTTATGACAGTAGTTGTACTATTAGCAGCACTAGTGGTGCTAATAATATTGGTAATAAATGCAGTCTGACTTGCAAAAGTCTGAGACAGCACTTGTCAGTATTATTCAGATGGTTGGATGACAAAGGTTGCTTTGGATTGCAGATGACCAGAAATCCAAACTCTCTTTATATACATTCTGGAATGAAGTCTTGAAGCATTACAGTTACTTTAAGTTTGTGCTTAAAACCACCCGTATAAAACAAATCACTTAGGAACATCTGAATAACCAGTTGCTGGGATTTAAGTATGCATGTTGATGTTTTTTTGAATTGAAATGAATGTAAGGTTAATTACCAAGCAGGTGTTCGATTTGAGAGGTTTGCCCTTGTTCTAATTAGGAATGTCTAAGCCAGGCATTGAATTTAGCTTTCCTACTAAGTTTTATTTTGGATAATTTTCTCTTAAAAAAAAAAAAAAAAGGGTGATACATTAAAAATCCATTAGTTCATTAGCTCAAAGTAACATTATTTTTTAACTTCTTTCCCCTCGCCTTCTTGTTTCTCAGTGTCTTGTGTTTGAAGATTCACCACTCGGAGTCAAAGGAGCCCTGGCAGCAGGAATGCAAGTGGTTATGATTCCAGATGAAAAATTAAATCCAGATCTTAAAAAGGAGGCAACACTACTGCTGAACTCCATGGAGGATTTCAAACCAGAACTGTTTGGTTTACCAGCATATGATTAATGCCTAATGTCTAGGAAGAGGCACTTGACTGGAGATCAGGAAGGTGGAAGGAAATTTTGTTTTAATTGTATGATTGTTTTGCTTCTTTTCCTCTGTCTTGTTTTTGCATGGTGGGGTTCAGGTGTAAATGTGGGGGGGGGCTGCAGGGGTGGCTTCTGCAAGAAGCAGCTAGAAGCTTCTCCTAGGCCAAACACAGTAAACACCAGCTGGGCTCAAGGCTGGACCCTCAAAAGTAGAGCACAAAAATCCTGTTAACATCAACTCTTCCACACAGTACCTTTGAAAGTTGTCTGGAATATTTATGATTTATCCTCATGTTAAATGCTAAATTAAAGCAACACTTCTCTTGGGAGGTGAATCCAGCCTTGTTCTCTGCTGTGGTGGGTTGACCCTGGCTGGAGGCCAGGTGCCCCCCAAAGCCTCTCTGTCACTCCCCTGTACTGCACAGATGGGAGAACATGCAACAAAGACTCGCGGGTCAATATAAGGACGGGGGAAATCACTCATCAATTACTGTCTTGGGAAAACCAGACTCCACTCAGGAAAATTAATTTATTACCAATCAAATAAAAGTAGGATCAAATTTTGAAACACACACACACACACCCCTCCTTTCTTCTTTGTAGACTGCTATTATTTCTGTTACTGTAGTCAGTTCATACCTCAAAAATTAAAGAAATTTTTCCATATGGTCAGTGAAATGTGACTTAAATGGTACCAGAAGATTTTTAGTACATGTAGCATAATGATTTGCAGTTAAATGCTTTTCATCTAAGGATCTAGAAACATCCATCTAAGGATCTGGGGGGGGGGAAGGATAAATACTGCTTCAGTGTAGGCATTTTGTGTGCTATGTCATTTCCTTAGGCCAATGGGTATTGCAGCGAATAGTGTTTGTACAGTGACAACAACCCATCCCATCCAATATGAATTCCATTTCTTGTCTTCCCAGACAAGATAACAGATATATTGCTGTATAATTCCTCCTCAGACTTATGTTACGTAACACAAACTGTTACTGTGGAGCAGTAATTCTGAGCTTTCAAGTGTAAAACAGGTGCCTGTTGGGATCCCCTTCGTTCATAATTACTGAATTCCAACAGGGAAGTTACTAGGTAGAACAAGCTTTAATAAGCAGTAATTAGTAACTTTTTCAAAGTTTTGCATATATTTAATTTAACTGGGGAGTTCTATGAAAAATAAAAATTAAGCATACCTCATTTACAGTTTATTTTTAATGATCTAGTGACTTTAATAAATATATCACTGACAAAATCAGAATCACTTCATGACCACCCTGCAATTCCATTTTAATAGATTTCTCTTTTCCTGACAATTAACAGTCAGAAAGCTATCACTTCTTAACAGCAAATACTATCCCATACAAATACACTCTCATGAATTGAGTATTCCACCCCACCTGACAGGTGTCAGTGAGATTATTGCCCCAAACTGAAATCTGTGAATCTGAGCCATATGGTATTACCTTCCCCTCCTTCAAGCAGAATTCCTTTCTTTGCCTCTTGCTGTTGACCAACTTCCTGGTCCTGTTCTGAACCATTGGATTGTTACTAAAGCAAGTGTTGTGGTTAGCTTCCCTCTTCAATGAATGAGAAATAAAAAGAGTACAAAAAATTCAATTCTTCATCTGTGGTAAATAAGTAAGTAATATCCTGTCATCTCCAACGTATGAGAGGTTATATTCATGTCAGCAGTCAGTGACTGTAGCCTGCCTGATTAACCGTATACCAAATATCTGCATATGCTTGCATGTATTTCTTTACCCACTTTTTGGTTAGATTTGTGGCTCTGTATCTCGATCATCTCAACAACATCTGTTCAGGAAAGAAAAAAGAAGGATTAAAAACTTGGATCCCTTCCTTCCATCTGCTGTTTTCCAGATGAAGTCCTGTTCTGACTGAACGAAAAAAAAAATCTGTACCAGATCCTGGCTACAGATCATGAGGAGATGTGAGCAATCAGGACATTTGAATGCTCCATCTGTGTTTGTGTGAAGAGGACTGTTAAAAACTAATCCAAAAAATTCTATCCTCTAACTCAGCAAGGAGACTTCAATCCCAGCAAATACTTAAGTGCGTGCTTAATTCGTTTTTATTAAGCATAGAAAGGAAGCACCAGATTAATTTTAAGGATACATTTAGTTTTAGTTGGCTTAATATAGAACATGTGTTTCAGGCATATTCTGAGAGGAATTCCAGCCTCCACAAAATAAAGGCAAACTTCATGACCAAGTTTTTATTGTTGGAAAATAAGGTAAGTGCAGCAAGATGGAGTTAAAATCAATCATGATTTTTTAAATTTTTTTTTTCCCCTAAAAAGGCAAGTTAATGATGAGTTGTCCTGGAACTTAAACTCCATTCCTGGTTCTGGCCAGGCCAAACTTAACCTCCACAAGCAGTGATGGGGAGTGATGTTGGCGTTGAAAACAGTCTGGGCTAACTCAGCTCACCTGGGCCGACTGCTTGGGGAGGTTAACTCTGGCCTGGCCAGCACTAGAACAACTCCTTTTTTCCTCACAAGTGAATTAGGTTTTACATTTTACCAAAACTCCAGTGGCATTAGTCTTGATAGAATTTCCAGGTTGCAAAGACACATGTAAATAGTTGTTTCAACAAATATATTGATGCGAAAATTCATTGCGTTGGTACAGGATTAATTTTGAAATGCAGTCTGACTTGTGTGAAGCTTGGTATTTGCCTTCTTCAAATAAGATCAGAAAAAGCTGAGATACTCGTTCCTCATTTGGGCTACATGTCTTTCTAAAGAAAGCTATAGTTAAACCATAGAAAACTCTGCCCAGAATCAAATTCATGTTGCATATATTTTTTTGAAAAATGCTTTCAGTGGAAGCTAAACTAGCTAAATCAGAAGTTGCAAGAAACTTTATAGTAAGAAGAAATTATTTTCTGCATTCACTGCATTAAGATTAATCTATATCTTTAACAACTAGAGAGTGGAGATTTACATTTTCTGCTTTATTACTAGCTCTAGGAATCAGTTATCCATACAGAAATCCACCTTTTATTTTTAAACTCAATACATTTAGCCACCAAAACCACTGAATTCCACAATTCCATGGTCCATTTGAAAAAAACCCAAATGTTTCTAATTAACCCACAACTTTTTTTTCTAATTATTTTTTTTCCATTTATTTGTTTATAATTTACTACTTTGTAACTTCACTGAACTTTCTGCATTTTAACATTGAGAAAGTAGACCTGTTTTTTCACCAAATTAGTGGAAATAAATGCAAAGACTAGAATGGAGGAAAAGAAGCTCTCAGCACCCTCCTCCCCAAGAGAAACATGACTGTCATCAAGACTTCATGTTAACCTTCCTTTTGACTGACACCTGGGAAATTGTGGGCCTAATTGTCTCATTAAAGTGGGGAACAGAATGAAGAGAAGAACTCAAACAAAAGCCTGTACCAGAACTGAGAGCTGAGGAGCCTGCTCCAGCTGCAGGACTCACCAACTGTAACTGTAGCTGCGGCCACACCAGGTACCTCAGCACAACAGGAAAAATAGGTTTTAGAGGGCAGGGATAGCATGAGGAAGGTTGTTGGACTCTTCTGTTCTTCAGCCCTTCAGGATCTATGTATGGGGTCTAAGCCACCATATTCAAAATTAAATGAAATGAAGGAGAACGAAACAGAGGAGTCAAGTCTCCCACGTCACTTTAGCCAAAATGTAAAAACAGTAATTACAGAGGGAAAATCTTTGCATTGACAGAAGCATAATACAAGTCAAAAACATATGCACAAACACTGTGTTATGAAGCACTGAGTTTTATAGAAATGAGTCAACCACCTGCAGCACATTTCTTAAAACCATAGTCCAAAGAAAATCACAGAATCACAGAATCACAAGGTTGGAAAAGACCTTTAAAGAGCATCAAGTCCAACCATTCCCATCCTAACCTAAACCATATCCCTAAGTACCTCATCTACCCTTTTTTTAAACACACCCAGGGAAGGTGACTCAACCACGTCCCTGGGCAGCCTGTTCCAGGCCCCAACAACTCTTTCAGTAAAATTGTTTTTCTAATATCTAATCTAAACCTGCCCTGGCACAGCTTTGTGCCATTTCCCCTTGTCCTATCAATGAAGCAGTTGGAATCCAGAATCAAAGATGATGTGCAAATACTTTTGACAAGCATGGTGAATAGAAGGAAGGTGTTCCACTCCCTTAATCATCTTGGTGGTCCTGCTCTGGACTCTTTCAATGAGTTCTATGTCCTTCTTGAACTGAGGGACCCAGAACTGGACACAATATTCCAGGTGTGGTCTCACCAGGGCAGAGCAGAGGGGGAGAAGGACCTCTCAACCTACTAACTGCGCTCCTTCAAATATACCCCAGGATGCCATTGACCTTCTTAGCCATGAGGGCAGCACATTGCTGGCTCATGGTCATCCTGCTGTCCACCAGGATCCCCAGGTCCCTCTCACCTACGCTGCTCTCCAACAGGCCAGTCCCCAACTTATATTGGTGCCTGGGGTTGTTCTTTCCTAGATGCAAGACGCTACACTTGCCCTTGTTAATTCTCATTAAACTTCTTCCTTCCCAACTCTTCAGCCTGTCTAAGTCTTCCTGAAGGGCAGCACAGCCTTCTGGTGTGTCAGCCACCCCTGCCAGTTTTGTGTCATCAGTAAACTTGCTGACTGTACACTCTATTCCCTCATCCAGGTCACCAATGAATATATTGAGCAGTACAGGTCCCTGTACCGACCCCTGAGGGACTTCACTAGATACAGGCCTCCAGCTAGAATTTAATCCTCATTTCACAAAGAACAGTAACACTATACAGCCAGCAACTCCTCATTTAGACAACTTCAGAAGTTGGAACTCCTCATTTAGACAACTTCAGAAGTTGGAGAACAGAGGTTTAATTAAATTCCTGCAGATTTGACAAAGTAGTTTCCACTGTATCACCTGGGTGACTTGCTAGTAATTTAACTGATTACTACTACCTGCAAACCTGGGGTGTGGGTAATGGGGCTAACAGTAGCAGTATCAGGCCCAACTCACTGCAGGTATGACTGTGGTTTTACACTCAAATGTGATAAAAAAAAAAAAAGTAGAAACTTCAAAATAGAGGTTCACTGTCCAGATCATCCTCCTACTTTATTTGAAAAGGAAGTGTTGAGTAGGGGATCATGTAGATCTTCTACTGATAGAAAAATGTACCCGCCACAGGCTCCTCATTAAAAAGATGCAGTTTGTTTGGGGAAAAATGTAAATATGGTAGTTCCACAAAATAGTTTTATTCCAAATGGCATTTTCCAAAGGTAGGGTAGAAATGTGCTGGGGCAAGAGGGAGACACACACAGATCCGCCATTCTGAGCCTCCTTTGATTCTTCCTGAGGAGGTGCCCAAGACCAAGAGGAGTTCTTCTAGATGCTAACAAAAATAATGCTTTGGCATAACAAACTCAGATAGGGAAATTTTCTCTCTCCACGCATTTTTCTGTATCACATGTGAACTTTAGAGGTAAACAAAAATATGTGAAATGCAGTTAGACTTCAGTTGCAGAAAATTCTCCATATAAACTGCCAGAAATGCAAACAAATTTCTCTGACATACAACCGCTCTTCTCAGGGGCTGCCCAAGCTGCAGCATTGCTTGCTCTTTGGTCAACTGAGACAATCAGCACCACAAGCACTGAACCATGGTAGGTAAGCTCAAGAAAGAGAAGGTAAAGGCTATGGGGGCAGGGAGGGACAACAAACACCTTTTCAGAAAATTCTGAAAATCATTCAGTAGTGTACTTTGTGAAAGGTCTTTTGCTGTAGCAGAGAGTAATTTCAGCAAACAGGAGTTTTATCACACAAGAATATTCCACACATTCAACCTGCAAAATGTGCAGAATATCCGTAGAGACATGGATGTCATAAGCCAGCTTTAAGTAGGGAGAACACATCTTCATTACAGGACCAAAAAAGGGGGAGGAATGGGGTATACAAGATGGGAGAAATCAAGTGTTAATCTTTGGTAAAATACCATCCTGATGTAAAAATTGTGAAGACTTTGCAAACTGTATCGAATAATTTTATTACCGTGTCTTCATTGTTTGGATGTAATCCAGAAGTGCTATATTTTACCTGAAAAAATTGGAAAGCTGATTAAGTAAAAATGGATTTCCTGGTGGCCTATGACTGCAGCCTTGTAAACTTATCGATTATGGCCCTCAACATTGTTCTTATTGATGGCTGCATCTGAAATGTCATAAAACCCATGGCATTCACTTTCTTCAGATCAAACGCATTAGGAGAGGAACCTTTATGTTTCTTACTGCAACATGGGGAAGGAAAACTATCTAGCTCCTATCTAAAGAAAATCTTACTCTAAGGGCATTTGTAATCACATAGTTTCTTCCTGTCACATTTCCTTACCCTGTATTATGTAACTTTGGTTAGAAAAGATTTTATCAAAATTACAGAGAATGTAATGTAACTGAAATTTGTGGCTGGACATTAATTTGTTCAGAGTGTACTAAACACTTTCCATGGCTATCTTATCAAATTACTGTTATTTTTTTGTGGGTATGGTTGAAGAAAGGTGGCTTGTGAAATTCTATGTGGGGCATAGGTCCTTTCAGCTCTAATTTTCTAGTAAAGACTCAACTGTATTAGGAACACCTTGTAAAACTCTTTTTGTATGAAGGACTTTTTGACATCTGCATAAAAGGAGCTGGTGCACAGCTGTCATCTGTGCAGTTCTTAAAACCATTGCTGCATCTAATATGAAATTAATACTCTTTATAAGCTAAGCAGAGATTGCTTTATCTTTCATGAAGTTCACACGTGTGTTTAATTGTGCTGAAGAGACACAAACAGCCAAATCTAGCTCTATGAGGGAAGGGGAAGGGGAGAGGAGGGGAGGGGAAGGGCAGAACCTCACTCTTGGAGTTTTTTCCGAGCCTTCTCAGTCTACTGCATCATCAGTTTGGACATGTAAGACATTTATGATTTTGAGATCTTTTTGTCCCTTGTTCTAAGGTGACACTCCATGGGTGTTGTGGTTTAACTCCAGCCAGCAACTAAGCCCCACGCAGACAGACAGTCACACCCCCCTGGTGGGATGGGGGAGAGAGTAGAAAAGGTAAATATGAGGAACTCATGGGCTGAGATACAGACAGTTTTATACATAAAGCAAAAGCCATGCACACAAGCAAAGCAAGGCAAGGAATTCATTCCCCACTTCCTATGGCAGACAGGTGTTCAGCCATCTCTAGGAAAGCAGGGTTCCATCACATATAACAGTTAGTTGGGAATACCAATGCCATCACTCCAAACATCACTCTCTTTGTTCTTCTTCCCCCATGCTGAGCATGACATCATATGGTATGAGATATCTCTTGGGTCAGTTGGGGTCAGCTGTCTCAGCTGTTTCCCTTCCAAACTCCTTGTGCACCCCCAGCCTCTTTGCTGGTGGGGTGAGGCGAGAAGCAGCAAAGGCCTTGGCTCTGCGTGAACACTGCTCAGCAATGATGAAAACATCCTTCTGTTACCAACACTGTTTCCAGCATAAATCCCAAACACATCCCCCTAATAGCTACTGTGAAGAAAATTAACTCTATTCCAGCCAATGGGCTTTAAAAGTACAGGATATTTCTCAGTGGCATTACATTCCCAATCTTTCCCAGGAAATGAGAAGCAGCCTTTTCAGAGCAAGCCAACCACAGTAATATTTTCCCCACTTGTGGTCTAAGATTTACAGCTGCCTTTACCTCTATGTTTCTAGGCTAGCATCAGTACCCAGTCTCACTATTCTGTTGATCACGTGGACATGTATCAGTTTCTAATTGCTATAATGGTCACACAAAGGATTGCACATTTAGGAGAGTATATCTATGAGTGACCAGATACTGAGTATCTGATATATCCTCTCACAAGTGTGACTGGGACAATCCATCAGGAGCTATCCTAGTTATTTGTTCTAATCTGCTTATAATGTTTATACAATTCCCTGCATTCTTAGTTCAATAATTTACAAACCTTTCCTGCTTATACCCTTCATTCTATTAAACCATCTCTGGTGGTTTCACCCTGGCTGGAAGCCAGACACCCCACCAAAGCCACTCTATCACTCCCCTTTTCAGCTGGACAGGGGAGAAAATATATATTGAGAGGCTTAGGAGTCGAGATAAGGACAGGGAGAGATCATTCTGCAACCAGTGTCACGGGCAAAACAGACTCAACACAGAATAAAGGACAGAAACTCTGTAATTTATTACACTGCACTGCACACCCACTGACACCAGAGTTGGGTAATGAGAAGTGCAACCAGATCTTAAAACACCTCTCCCCACCCCTCCCTTCTTAGCAGACTCAACTTTATTCATGATTTCACTCCTGTCTCCCCCCGAGGTGGCACAGAGGGAGATAGGGAATGGGGTTTTTGGTCAATTCCTCATGAGATGTTTTCCTTCTTACTTGGGGGGACATTCCTCACACCCTTCCCCTGCTCCACCATGAGGTCCCACCCACAGGAGACAGTACTCCATGTACTTCAACATGAGTTCTTGCCCACGGGGCTTTAGCTTTTCACCATCTGTCCCAGTGTGGGTCACTTCTATGCGGCACAGTCATAAATCATAGAATGTTTCTCAGTCTCTCAATCCCAGACTGCTGCATCCTGGTTCCTCATGGAGTTACAAGTCCTCCCAGCAAACCTGTTCCCGTGTGGGCATGTCTCCCACTCATCTCTGTGTCTCTGACTCTCTCCATGGGCTGCAGGTCCTGACAGGGGCTTGCTCCAACATGGGTCACAGCATCTTCCATATGTCTCCACCTGCTCCAGCGTGGGGCCTCTCCACCCACTGCAAGTGGGGTCTCTGCTCCCTGTCCTCTTCCATGGGCTGCAGGGTGACAACCTGCTCCACCATGGTCTTCTCCATGGGCTGCAGGGGAATCTTTCCTGCAGCACCTCCTCCGCTCCTTCTTTACTGACCTTGGTGTCTGCACAGATTCTTACATCTTCTCACTCCCTTCTCTGGTGGCAAAAAGCGTCTGCTTGTGGGTTTTTTTTCTCCTAAATGTGATTCCCAGAGGCACTGTGACCGTCGCTGATGGGCTCAGCCTTGGTCAGCAACGGCTCTGGCCTTCAGCCAGCTGGTGTTTGCTCTGTTGAGCCTGCAGAGAGCTTCTGGCTGCTTTTTGCAGAAGCCACCCCTGCAGCCCCACCCTTCTCCACCAGAACCACAGTACCATCTGAAGTGAATACTATGGTATTGGCCTTATTAGTTCTTATTAAGACACCTTTTTCACAAGAGTATTATTGTTTGTTTTGTTTGATTTGGTTTTTTGCTTTAGATGATTTTTGGTTGGATCTTTATATGTATATATACAAAAGAGCTAAGTAGCTACAGAATAAAATAATCACTTCAGAGAAGTTCCCATGAAATGTATTTTCTCAGCTATGCTGATTCTCTGGCTCTGTTGGGGTAACTGAACATTGGAGACTAGACAAACCTCTGACTCCAGGAGTGTTGGGTTTTATGGGAAGAGTTCCAACACTGCTTTGCACTGATTTTTTTCTGTGGCTAAATGTCCAATCCGCTTTGTGCCATGATGCTACTTGTATTGTAGGATTGTTCATATAATCGTACAGAAAATCTAGAGACAGTTTAAAATGGCAGACATTGAAGATTTATGACAAATCCTGATACTGTCTTCCTACCCGATTCAGTGGTAGTGATAAGGCTAAAAGGGTACCACACACATTTCTTGTTTGACAGCAATGACTAGAATGAAAGAAAAATGTCTCTTATGAGATGTACAGATAATTGCACCACATAAAATCCTGTTTAATGGTCTATACATCCACAAAGTCTATGCAGACAATTTCCTCTTAGCCCATCTCCCTCTCTCCCATTAGCTTCTTCTCCTCCTCCCCCTGCCACATAGGAACATTTGGGTTAAGTATGTGCTAAAAGTTATATGCAAGGATTAAAATATGTTTTAAATTCCTAACAGCAGATCAATACTTTTGACATGATTGAATACTATGGCTTGTAGGAATTCATCTTTGAAGGTAAGAAGGCATCAACATATCTTTGACTTTAACAGTAGTGATTAAATTCTACCCTCCCTTCTGAGTTCCGCAGCTGAGGTGTCATTTTTGGTATGGTATTTATCAGTTCTGTTAGGTTTACATCAAAAGTATTAAGATAAATGCTCTCTTCAAAAGTATGGATGTTCATTGGGATGAATATCCTACCTGCCTTGACAATTAAAACACCCTTACCAAATTATTTTTTAAATATTTGCATTAAAAGTAAAGTGGTATTGCTCTATTCTGGGTTTTTTTCAGTAATTCATCTCTTTGTATGTAAAATAGCCAAAGAAATGTCTGATAAAATTTTAGAAAATCCAGTCAAAACTAAAGATTTCAAGATTTTAGCTCTAACCATAGTCGTTTGCCTTATGCATTAGACAGATACCTTGTCAAAGATATCTGATTCTGACCTAAAAGTTACCCAGAGAAAACACAGGCCATTTCAAAATGAAAAGGGAAAAACTGCCTTCTACTAATTAAATGAAAACCCACCTGAGATTTATTTGTCAAAGAGTAAAATTCGTCATCTCATCTAGGGGTCTTCTGGGGAAACACTTCCTAGACCTTTGTTCTGCAGTGAATCTCATCCTCAGATTTCTTGGTTTACAGCCCAGCATGCTGGCACGTTTATCCCTGGTAATCTGAACACAAATCACTTTTGATGTCGAAGATTAAAACTAATACACTGGGACTCCTGGAAATACAAAGCCAACCCATTGCGTGAGCCACTCTTGCCTTGTGCAGGCAGGGTGAATAACTAGACTATCATATGCCACAAGATCTTCTACATGATGAGAGAGATGCCTTTAGTCATGTGCCCCGAAGACAGAGACAGGAAAAAGGTGTCGGCAACATGCAAACGATCAGTGACCAGTCAGATTGCTGCTGAGTGGCCAGGTGGCCACACAGACCTTGCTGAGGTCCCCTTGGTATCATAGCCATCTTCAGTTCACACAGCTCTTTGCACCAGAAAAACAGAACTGTCTGTGTATCCAAAAGACATGACGTACGAATTGTCACCATGACAGAGTCACACCCCTTTCTACAGTCCCGAGCACACCCCGTGAACTCTTTGATTATGGCTCCCTAATAATAGCACGAATCTTTTCCCCTCTTGTACTTTCGGGGTCTTTTTGGAAATGCATGTAAACTAGTTGAGTTATTAAACTCTTTTAGTTGTCTGATTGCACAGCTGATTGCAGATGTAAACAATCAGCAGACATGAGCTTTGCAGATGCAATTAATCACAAAACACATACACACACCAAAAAAAAAAAAGTAAAATCTGCGTCATAGAAGTTAAAAACTCGTGAGCCAGAATGCAAACAGGGATTTGGAGTATTGAGAGATTGCAAGTGATATCTTCGGGTTTTTTTGATAGGAAATTTGCTTTAATATTATATAATATGCTAACTAAACGTTTTTTAATTGCTTTTTTATAAGACCATTGCTATCAGGAATATTGTAACTATAAGTGCACAACTCAATCACTACCGAAGGGAAAAATGTCAGATTTACTGAAATGCTGTATTTTGTCCATATTCCAAATCATTTAATTGTGTTAATTATAGCTGCAAATTTGACAAACTTCTGATTAAGAATAAAAACTCATATAAAATAAAGGAAAACTTGTAATAGCAAACAAAAAAATGGCTTCTGAATCTAGAATACATTAAATCCCTAGCTGTCCCATCTCTTTACAAAGAGAAGGGCCAGCTTTTTTATCCGTTTTTTTCTTTATCCCTCTTTCACTTTTATCCCTTCAAATATGGAGCTTAATCACCCAGGATTATGATGTGTACTTCCTCTGATCAACATAATAAGAAGTTAGCATCTCAGAATAATAAAAAGTATTAAAGACTGAGGAAAATAAAAAAAAAAACAAAACACAACCAAACAAACCAAACTGTCTCTGCCTATCTGAAGCCAGGGTAACTGGAAGCCATGCGGCTGAGCTGTCTTTCCACGCTGCGGGTAGGAGTAACACATACCTCAGGTCTAGGGTGGATGGAGAACTTTTAAGATACCCATCGAGTGGATTTTGGTTAGACTATAGATTCATCCTCTTTTTCAGTTTTGTTCCAGTGCA
Organism: Zapornia atra; assembly: GCA_013400835.1. Taxonomy (NCBI): domain Eukaryota; kingdom Metazoa; phylum Chordata; class Aves; order Gruiformes; family Rallidae; genus Zapornia; species Zapornia atra. The sequence goes on from VZTU01015513.1 coordinate 79,323, forward strand.
AATGTGCCCGATGACAATGTAGAAGTAATGATACAGTGAAGAAGTGAGCTGAACGCAATTGCAACCCTTCAGCTGCTCAGTGAAATTAATGTTTCTGTGCCTTTCCCTGCTACATGTTGGCTGTGGGCTGACGTGACTCTGGAGCTTCAGGAGGCCTCTTGGGAATGCCCCCATCCAAACTTGTTGTGGCAAAGATGTTTCAACACACTCTGCTAAGTCATGGACCCAAAACTTCCAGGGTAAGCTATAGGCAAAGACAAGAGACGGCTAATTTTCTGTTTAGGGCATGGCTTCTTTGCATTGGAATGTGGAAAAGAAATATATATAATGAAACCGCTATGATTACCACTGAACAAAGTAAAACATTTTCTTCAGTATTTCTGTTCTCTTTTGGGGAACATCCAGATAATAGTCACATCATAGATGATGATTTAAAAAAAAAAAAAATCCATTACAAAAGTCACTCTGAAGGATGTTAAGCTCTTTCTCCCTCTCACTTGGATGTACCATCAGCATGTCTGTGCAATTTGCATCAAGGTGTTTTAACAGAAGTGTCAGAGGAGTTCTCTGCACTGTCAGGGTTGATTTTCAAAAGTATCAAAACATGGAGAACATTCAGGAAACATCTGGAAGAAAAATTAATGTTGTACCAAGACTTAAAAAAGAATAAATTGAATAACCTGTTTAGTTATAAGCTTGTCATCATAAAATCAGTTTGAGGGAAAAAATTAAACACCTAATATGAGACTCAGTTTATAAAGAATTAAAAGGGAGTAATTTAATTAATGCAAATCAACACAAGTTCTGCAAAACAGATCTTGTAAAAAAAACTTGAAGCCTTTTTTTTGATGTATACAAATTTGACTTGTAAAAGTACTGTTACTATAATATTCCCAGATTTCTATTCTGACCTGATATGGTACAGTATCATAATAATATAAAACAACTTAAAAATCTGCATGCTATAAAATATATCAAAAATTATCTAAATAGTGGCTCAGTCTAATTATAAGCAGAATGCATTGTTAAGTGGCTCTCAAGGTTGCTTCACAGTGGTCAAATTTTGGCTCTAAGACATTTAGAGTAGGTATGAATATCATGGTGGAAAACAGTTACTGATAGGGCCTTCAAACGATGCACCAGTTGCAGAAGGCGAGAACAGGTGGGTGGAGGCAGAAGAATGGATACTGGTCTAAAAGATCTTCAGAGGTTACCAGCTGTGCCTCTCAGCGAAGTGTTCATGAACACTGTCTGTTCCCACAGGATGGAGAACACCATCGTGGTAAACCACAGACAGTGGCTGAAAACACTCGGGATCACACTTGGATGAGTCTGCAGGAAACGAGTCTCCAGTGCAGCAGCTGATTAGGGGCTGCCAAATCTGTCAGTGGGGAAGCAGCTGCAGCTCTATGTCCCCAGGAACAACCAGCACTGAAACCAAGGATGTATTCCCAGCAGGCACATGCACATATTGCACACCTATATGCCACATATGTAGTTCAGTACAGCCATAGTTCAGTAAGTTGCTAGCTGCACGTGTGACGTAGACCGACACATGGAGCACTCGCATTAACACAGCACTAAGGGTCTCATCCTGTCCCCTTCTCTGCCTGAGCAGGTGCCTTGATTCTGCCTCCAGCTAGGAGCTGAGCACCACACAGCTGCTTGCTCTGGGGTGGGGAGGGGAAAAGGGAGAAGAAACCAAAGGCAAACCACGTGGGCTGGGATAAGAACAGTTTACTAGGACAGCAGATAATAACAGGACTTTTATAAAAAAAAAATACATGAAACTTGTGATACACAGCACAGTTTCTCACTGAACTGCACAACTCAGGCCGTACAGCTCAGAGCCATCCGGAAGCTGGACTGTCCCCCAAAACTGCGTGTCCTGGAGCCGTGCACTCCTCCCCTCACCAGCCCCCCCTGTATGTTGAGCATAAGAGGCTGTGTCTCCTCCCAGTTTCCTGGGTGCCCCTGCCTTCTCATCAGCAGGGCAGCATGAACAACTGAAAAGCCCTTGACTGCTTGACAACAGCTAGAAATCTCAGTTTATTGTCAGCACTGCTCTCATCCCAACTCCCAAACACCATCTAGAATGAAAATGAACTCTATCCTAGACGAAACCAGGACAGCAGGGTGGAGATCAGCTTCTGAGAATGTATATGTACCTGTGTCGGAGGTGGGTCCCTCCAGCAGCTGGGCTCAGACTGGCTGTCTGCCTAGAGGAGTTTTTAGTCACACAACTAAGCAATATGCAGTCTGGGACCCAGTAGGTCAAACCAGAACTGGGAAGGCACCATCTACTCCACCCGCCCACCCCTGTCTGGCCCCATTTCCAGCAGGAGCATCCTTGTCTCTCAGACTGGAAGGAACTTGCCATGCTGTCACACCCCTGCTTGAGGGGCTCTTTTGTGCACCACTGCATTGCATGAGAGGCAGAGCTGCCGTGAGCAGAATGGCACAGTTGCATTTTGCCTTGCACACGTGCCTGGAGAAATGACAGGCAGGTGCAGTGGCCTCTTGGTTTGGCACTGGTGCCATCACTTTGAGAAAGGAAACGTTGAGAAACTCTTCAGGTTAGCAGAGGTTCTGTGAACCAGAAGTCTTAAATTTGAAACAATATAAATTAAGATTGGTAAGGAGGCATGTTTGGAACAGGATGTTGTTGCTAGGACAACTTGTCAATGGATGTATTGAATTCACTATTTCTCTAAGTGTTGAAATAAGAACTAGAAAATGTGAGGGTTTTGGGGGGAGGGTTAGGTTTTTTTACTTTATTCATGCAAGACCTCATTCAGGGAAATATTTCATCTGTCAAGGAGTAGGTCAGATGATAATCTTACTTTGCCTTGTAATCTATGAAAATGGGCTTTAGGACCTGTTTAGTCCTTGCTGAAAACTGTTACCAGTCTTTCATCCCATTGAAAGTTTGAGTTGAAACATCCTTTTACATAATGTTCAGGTCTGCTAAGTGAAGTATTTTTACTAACAAACATCAGCCACCCATAATCTTTCATGCATTTTAGTACCATATATATGAATCAATTTCAAATGCAATTCGGCAGTTTTTAAAAGGGGTAGGATAGCTGTCTGGACAGTCATCATTCTTTATGACTATTAGAGACGCATGGCTGTATTGTGAAATTTTGACTGTAAAATACAATCTCAGTTTTCCCAATTAGATTCTGCTTTAAATCTCTTAAGATAGAAAGGTGTAATATGTAAAACATGTCATCACAGAAAATGCCTTGTCAATGAATGTTCGTGGCTTTGGGGTTTGGGAGGGGGGGTGTGGGGTGTTGAGTTTTGTCAAATCGTAATTTTAGAAATGTCCCTGCTCACAAGAATTCTGAGAACAGTGGAAGCAATATAGGCATCAACTTTGCCTCCCTCGAGAAAGGACAAAACATCATTTTTTGAGTTTGGAGAAAGAAATAACAATGTAAATGAAAGGGTCATCCCTGCAGTGATCTCATGCAAACACTGACATAAAAACTATGAAATTACAAATCTTTTTGCAGTTGCTTTTAAAAGGATAATAACAAAACCAACAAAGTGTGACCAGGGAGGGGAAACAAGGATTCAAAGAATAACTTTCTTATTTTGTTTAAAAAAAGCCAACTCCTAAATCGGTTCTTTATTTTTATTAACGTACATACAACATTTTTTAAAATGCATTAGATGTTCGTGCCAGAGTTGATGAAAAGGGGAAAATATTTTGTCTATCTCATCTGTAATGATATTTAAAAGTTTGGTGACTGCAGACTACTGTTTCTAAATTTTATGAAATTCACCATATTTTATTCAAGTTAATCAAGCTAATACACCATTATTTTTAATAGTTTAAATATTAAACTATTAAAACTATTAAAACTACTAGTTTTAATAGTTCATAAGTCAACATGAGAAATGCTATGTCTTTATATATGTATGCATTATATACATGCTTGTGTTCGTAATGTGTCTATTTTCGAATATACTTTTTTTGGTAAGAAAAAGAATGAAAAAACAATCATGGAATGTCGGCATGACATTCCAAAGTAAACATTTCCTTCCACCTAGTTTTGAGTGCTAGAGGCACCTTTAAGTATTTGTGGAGTGTAGCATCCTAAATTCTGAATGTTTTGTTCTTGACAATTATACAGGTACTTTATGAAAGAAACAATGCAGGTTTACAATCAAATATATTTTATTGTATTTATATGAGCTTATTTTACAGTATCCTTCCCATTAAGCAGTTAATTCAGTGTTGCCTTAGAAAAGATACTATATGTCCAAATTTGGTTGGAGACTTTGCAACAGGAAAAAAAGCCCAACTGTGAAATTTTTGATAATGTAAAAAAGATAAATTGTGGTTTGAGGTTTTCTAAAGATAAAAATTTCCTTTCAGAATTTACAGCAAAAACTTAGCTAAGGCATGAAACTTTAAAAAGTAATTTGGAAAGCTAAATTATATTAAATTTTCAATATGCCCAAGCTTACAGAAGTAAAGAAAATGTGAATCTGAAATAAATCGTAAGAGTATATTTAATTTGGAAAAGATGTGGGGAAATATATTCTTCAATGCATATAAGGGATGACTTTTGTTAGTAGCTCTTGCTGGCAGAACATTTTGTTAGTGATGCAGATGAGGACATAAGTACTTGTGTACACACCACTTGCCTATGATGAGTCTTTTAGTTTTCATGGACCTTTTTCCCTTCACTGCATGTCTGGAGCTAAAGTCAGGCATTGGACAAATATGTAGCTCCACAGACTTCCATAATATTTTCTATCCTTAACGCTGTAGATTTTATACATTTGTGAATACAGTAGTTAAGAATTAGCTAACCTGTGCTTGAGCAGGCAAGAATCCTTTTCAATACAGAGTTAATTCTTTTTGACCTGTAAATGCATGGTACTAATTCACTTAAAAATTTCATGCCTGCTATAGATTTCGTAACTGCAAGTTTCCAGGCACTACTTACACATTTTTGTTGGGGTAATCTGTGGAAGAGAAGGTATGTCTTCCTCCGAGGTTATGACGTCATTCCTAAGGGAGAGGTTTTTAATAGAATAGAATAGAATGGTTTTGGTTGGAAAAGACCTTCAAGATCATCGAGTGCAACCATCTATTCAGCCCTACTAGGTCTAACATTAGACCATGTCTCCAAGCACAATATCTACTCTTCTTTTAAACGCCTTCAGGGATGGTGACTCAATCACCTCCCTGGACAGCCTGTTCCAGTATCTGACAGCCCTTTCAGTAAAGAAATTTTTCCTAATATCCAACCTAAGCTTCCCCTGATGCAACTTCAGGCCATTTCCCCTTGTCCTAATACTACCTTTTAGGCAGTTGTAGAGAATGATGAGGTGTCCCCTCAGACTGAACAATCCCAGCTTGCTCAGCCACTCATACAGATTTGTATTCCAAACCCTTCACCAGCTCTGTAGCCTTTCTCTGGACATGCTTTTGGAAGGATCACTCTTCCATATAGGCAGATCTTCTCCCTGTCACTTCTTAGAGAAAGCAACTCATCTCTGTCCTTCTCTTTGCATTGTAGGGACTATGATTAGTATAATTGAAATGCATCCACCGATATAGTCCTAGTAACTGAGTGGCTCTGTTGCGGCTTAGCTGTTCATGAGATCTGGAATTACCTTCTTCATCGCGTTATTAAAAGTAACTTTGTAATGAAGCTGACAAAAATTATCTTGTGTATTTGATTTTTAAGTAGGAAGCAGAATTGAAGGATATGAACCAACACGCTTTGGAATTTCACAGCAATATCCCCTTTGTGTATCTCAGTGCATTTGACTCTGCAAAATGTATACGAAAAAGACATTCCATTGTTGGGAATGAGACAAAGCACTCTGAAGTGTTGATACAATCTGAGTATGCTGTACAGGGTGTACAAACTTTGAATTTAAACAATACACACTGAGGGATCCAGGGCACACTTATAAATTAGACTTATAAAGTATTCATCAGATCACTTTTGTGCATTGAACTGATGCATATGCATTATACATTTGCTTTCCCTTCCACATCTCTCTGTCTCGATCCTTCCATGTGCAATTCAGGCAAGCTTACACTCACCACTTCGGTTAGAATCAGTGGACAAATCTGGAGATGATAAGAAGGCTGCAAGCTACACATTTGTGGTGGTTTTGGCCCTAGCTAGAGGCCAAATACCCACCAAGCCATTCACTCACTCCCCCCCTCAGCCGAAAAGGGGAGAAAATAGATATTGGGAAGCTTAGGAATTGAGATAAGGAAAGAGGGATCACTCTCCAATTAGTGCAATGGGCAAAACAGATTCAGCACAGAATAAAGGAAAGTGATTTATTAATACTACAACTAACACACCCGGTGAAACGGAACGAGATAAGAAGCAGCCATGTCTTAAAGCACCTTCCCCCCACCCCTCCCTTCTTAGGAAACTTAAAACTCATCACGATTTTACTCCCTTCTTCCCCCCCCCAACATGGCACGGGGAGGGGCAGGGAATGGGCAGTAGGGTTCCAGCAATCCCTCACAAGCTGCTTTTCTTCCCCAGATCTCAACACTTCTACTTCCCTCCCACCCCTCGCCTCTTCGCACTCTTGACTTTAATCATAGATTTGCTCCCTTCTTCCCTCCTGTTNGGGAGGGGGCATTCCACATACACAGCCCCTTCCCCTGTGGCACCACGAACTTCTACAGCGTGAGTCCTCTCTATTGGGGAGTCATCTCCTCACCACAGGCCTCTCAGCAGGACTCTCCCCTCCATAGGGTGCTGACATTCGGGTCCAGACCCCCCGGCCTGGTCTCCCGCAAAGTCACAAGTCCCCCGGAAAACCTGCTGAGGCGTGGATCAATCTTCATAGGGTATAGATGTCTCTGCTCTCCGTCCTCATCCATGGGCTTCGAGGGGACACCCGTTTCACCATGGTCTTCACCATGAGCTGCAGGGGAAACTCTCTTTTCTCATTCTTCTCCCCGCCCTCCTGCGGGCCTGGCCTTGGTGTCTGCACAGCTTGTTACATCTTCTCACTATGCTCTGGTGGCAAAGTGCACCTGCCAGCAGTATTTTTTCTCCTATACGTGATTCACAGAGGTGCTATGACCAGCTCTGATTGGCTCAGACTCCAATTTGGCCTTGAACTGACCAATGTTTACAAAATATGGGGCTTGCAGAAAGCTGTAACTGAGGCTTACAAAAGCCCCCGAAGCAGCACAGCTACACAAAACTGTAATAACATTTCTGTGTATGTCTGTGATATATGTGTATGTCTGTGACTTTGAAGGCTCAAAAATCTAATAATTTACAAACTTCATGCATCCACTCTTGAGCTGTTGTGATTTACACTAGCTGAGGATAATGTCCACATGAGTCTACCTCACAAAGACCAGTGCGGGCAAGCTGAAAGGACTAAAAGTTTGCAAATTACAGAAATTTAAATTTATTATATTTTTGTTCTTATGGCGATGAGGTGAAAAACGAAAACTAAAACAGAAATATATGTATTTTTTCCTGTCAGGCTTTGTTTTTCCCCTCTTTACCTCCTCCTATTTGCTCATCCTCTCTGGAAGATGATTGGCAGATTTCACAACAAAGGGCAGATAAACCTGAAAATGTTTCCTTTCACTCTGTTTCAGAGACCTTCTTTCTTTGACAGAGAATTTAAGGAATCAATGTAATTGCTTCCACTCAAGAGATTCTAATCCAATTTAAGAAGAAAAATTGAGTGAATTGTGGGGGTTGAAAGTGGAACAAAACCCTTATCTTACAAATTGTGACCAGGACTGAAATAATTTATTTTTTTTTAAAAGTGAATTGTGCTTACCATGGTTATGCTTATTTAATTATCCAAAGAATCCTGCGTTCTATGTCAGCTCAACAGTGACAGTTTTAAAGTAAGTTTTTTTCCATAAATATATCTCTCAAAAGAAGAGCAAAAAATACTTACTAGCATAGCCATACATACTTATAAACCAAACTGTATTTCCAATATATTGTCATAGGAATTGCCACTTTCCTGACCGTAACATGTATACACCACATGCATGTGCATGTGTCAGGGGAGCAAAAGCACTGCTCTAAGTGCAAGAGGTGGTACTCTTATGATAACTGATAGTAATCATGCATACATTTCAGTTCAAGGGAAATATGGAGAGATGCAACTGAATGAAATATCACTTACATAGAAAACAAATGCCCAATAGTATTAAAAACTTCACTGTTGTCATAAAAATCATGAAAGGTAAAATCCTCAATGGAGACATACAACAAACACAGTGTCTATAAAGTAATGCATGCTCATGCACTGAATATTAACATCTCAGTCCGAGAAGCAGGGACAAATTATTTAAGAATAAATAAGTACGCATTTAAATAAACAGTAAGGAACCCAACAGCTTTTGCATTAGTTAGCCCACAGGTTATAGAAGGAGTGTGAATCTAGTAAAGATTATCTCCATCGGGACGGAGAGGAAAATAAACCAAAATCAAACCCACCTGTAAAGGAGTCAAAAGTAGCTCTTGTTCACTGTGCACCTGTGATAAGAGTGCTGTTAGACAAAATAAATTACAAGACACCAGGAGAATGTCTTCCTGCTTTGAAGACATAAGGGACATTTCAGTTCTGCTTGTGTGCTTGTATGGATGAGAGAAAGAGGTGTGCGTGACTCATCCTGACAAACAAAACCTATTCCCAGAATAAATGTGCCGACCCTAAAAATATCAAGGCAAGCAAGCACATGTTTAAAAAAAAAGGGGGGGGAGGAGAGAACATGTTACACAAATTATGAAGGTGAAAGATCAGATACCCATCTGAGATACCAGTTAAATATCAAATAATGAATTGGTATGCAAGCAGGGAAAAGCAATCATTCAGAGCTTAATGTCTTATGCCATTAATATCATGTATGCATAAGTTGTCTCTTACAATATTGCTTCTAAAAATACCACATTTTCATCTTCCACAATTTACAAAAAGAAGTGCACTTCACAACCATTAGCCACATCTCATTTTTGTGATAGATTCTCAGTTGATATAAACCACTGTGACTTCGTCCGTGACAATGGAGCTTTTTCATTTGAATTTAAGGTCTTTGTATTTTCCTTAGGTGTTCTGCACAACACGGAATTCTGTGCAATTAACAAAGTTATTTAACATAAAATGGTTTTAGTATTCATTAAAATCCAAATAGTATTCAAAGCAAATAAGCTTCCACAGTCACAATATCTAAACACAGGTGTGCTGGTTTCAACTGAGATAGAGTTTTCTAGTAGCAGGTAGGAAGCTCTGGCTGGATTTAGGATGAGAATCATGATGATAACACACGTATGTGTTCAGTTGCTGATGGGTAGCTGCAGTGCCTACGCTAAGCCAAGGACTTTTGGGCTTCTCACACCCTGCCAGGTGCACAAGGAGCTGGGAGAGCACAGCCAGGAGAGCTAGGCCAGGCTGGCCAAGGGATATTCCCTGACTTACAGCGTCAGGCTCCCTATGGAACTGGGGGAGTGAGCCAGGAGGGGGGATTGCTGCTCGGAAACAGTCTGGGCATCAGGTTGTTGATTTTTTTCCCTTTTGCATGTAGTGAGCAACTGAATGTGTGCATAATTTGTTTTATTGTTATTTTTTTTAATAGTTTATTAATATTTTATTAGTAGTTTTTATTAATTATTATCATTAACTTCCTTTGTTATTCTAGAAAACTCTCTTTATCTAAAACCATGAATTTTTTTTCCCATTCTCCTTCCCCAGGAAGGGTTGAGCCGGTGGCTGCATGCTGCTTAGGTACTGTCTGGGGTTAAACCATGGCATGACACACGTATCTATTTTACAGTTGTATGACTAGCCATGGAAAAGGTCCTTCTTCATTCCTCTCTCTGGTATAATTCTTGTCAGGCAAGGCATTACAAATATCTGTTTTTCATCCAACAATATTCCTCAGTTCTTAGACTGGCCAGAGGATCATTAACGGAGAGAAAAATTCGTCTGTCACAGACGTAATATAGTATTTATGTCTCATAAATCCTTTACTAGTTTAGAAGACCCAAAATCCTCTAGGGACTGTAGCAAATTCAAAAGCTGTTTCTAAATGATAGACTGGATACTTGAGTTTCTTACCTGCCTAGCTACGAGGTAGTAAAAAAAAAACCAAACAAATAACCACAAGCATACAATTTGTTTTATGGAACATCTATTTACCTATTCAACATGAGGACTAGAACACACTCAATCTTTGCACATATAGCTTGCAAAATATAACGCTCTAAATCTCAGTTGGTGCAAATTGACATAATACTGCCAAATCAGCACCTAGATAATCGTTTGATGCTCTACCAGTATGTTGCTTGAGGACTGAGGTCTTGAAATCACTGAAAAATAGTGGTTTCTTTCTTTTTTTTTTTTTTGATTAAGATATACAAGAGATCATCTGTCTTGTTCTTCAGTATTGCTTTAAAACACTTGAAAATGGCTGTGCCAATAAGAGAGAATAGAAAGTGTAGATAAGTAGAGACAATACTAGTAGACAACAGCTTTATAAATTTATTTTTCATTTTATTATTGCTATATTAATATATTTTCTCCTTTGACAGTGAGGATAATTTCAACTTTTGAAGACAAGTAGTAGTTGGCAGTTCACTGGAAGATGACCAAGTATTTCAATTTGATTTATTATTTTAGAAGCAATGCCTTGGGTACAACTCTGATTTGGCTCTCACATTAGCAGAGTAGTACTACATGAAGTATTAATTAGGCTCCTAGTGGCCACTTAACATAGCAGTCCTTAGTTTCGAAGAGCAGTCCTTGATGTGCCACAAGGAGCTGCCCCATCTCACAGTGGTACCATTCCTCTGAGAGTTCCAGCAGCAAAATTGTACTAGGAGGTGGCTAAAAATATGTTACTCTCCTAATATTAATTTTCCATGTAAGCTGGTGCTGTAGTTTCCATAGAAATGTTATATAATTTTATATTGATGGTGAGGTGGCTTATATCATTATTGAATAGGAAGAAGTCAATATTATGAAATATTCAGAGGGTCTTTGGCACACTTAAAGGAATTTTTTGAGCATGATATGGAACTGGTTAGAATGGAACAGACCAGAAATGCTTAGTAATGGTTTCAAAATTTAGTTACTGCATAGGTATATAGAATGCAGTCTCCTTATCTTAATGCATAATCTTATTTTCTCCTGAAAAAGAAATAATCTCCTCCTTATAATTGCATCTAATCATCACAGACAACCTTGGGAAGGCTGTTATGGTCACATTATGGGGATGATATTGTACCTTTTTGGCATGTAATTCAGGTAGTCAAATTGTCGTGGGCTATTTGCAAAATTCTGTGAATATGGAAACGTGACTGACTTGACAGATTTCAGAATGCACTTAAGGATTTGGGTTTTGAGTGCAACATCACCTTTTTAACAAAATGCCATGAAGACAGGGTCAATCAGTAAATGCTTTCTGGACAGCATAGAGGAGAGTCCTGATACTCAGTTATTGGGATAGAATTCCAAAAATACAGACAGAACTTCCGGTGCTACTCTGAACCTCCTTTTTTTCTGGTCTGCGTATTGAATGTTTTGTGGCTGCTGAATTTTATGATTCTGGAAATGTGTATCTGCAGATGGACAAGGACGTACCCTTGCTTCTTACAACAGGAATTAGGGAAATCTGAGCCAAAACAAAGAAATTATTGACACCAGACCACCAATGATGAGAAAATTTGAAGGAAAATTAGATTTGTGGCTCATTTTCCTAGTGACTATAACTGTACTAATATTAAAAATGGCTGGCCACATCCTGTTCTGTTGCCCCGGTGCAGGACAGCTCATGGCCGTGTGACTAAACTCTTTGTCTTTCCACAGGGTCTGCTGTTTGCACATGGGGAAGTGTCTCTGGCTGGTGCTGTCTTTTGAGCAGAGTCCAGAAGAGGGTTATTTGACACGAGCCACAGCTGTGCCTTGAAAGCAAGCTAACCGCTGGGTGGGAGGGATGCTCACGTGCCTGTACTGCAGTCCCTGCCTTATCCAGACTTCATTTGCTAGCACAGATGCAACTAGCAATGAACCGTGGTGACAGGGTGCATTTGTGATGAGGCCATTTCTCCTCAGCCCCTCATATCAGAGCAGATGCTGACACGCCAGGCTGACTGCATCTCAGTTTGCCAATGTCAGCTCTGCCTGCTGAATCCCCTCAGTGGACCCTGCCTTTGTGCCAGGGAACGGGCTAGGTGACATCCCCATATCTTTATTTACATGTTTTCTACAAATCTGAATGAACTACGGCTCCTGCCTAGGAGTGGACCCTGAGCAGTGCTTTAGTTCTCTGCATAGTTACACGCAGTGTAACAGGATGTGGAAACACAACACAGAGAGGAAAGGACTTACTGCCAGGACTTTGACATCTTTGTTCTTTTGAGCATCCCTCCTCCCCACCTCAGGGGAGTTTACCATTGCAGCTTCTGTTGCACGGCATTGGGTTGCACGCTGGACCCACCAGAAGTCCAGGTTAAAAGGAGATGCTCAGACTTAGCTGAATGAAAGCTTGTTTTTCAGTTTTGCCAGTGAACTCATTGGCTGTATGCTGAAAAATCCCCTTTCTCCCTCACATTCCCCAAGGAATTTGGGATGGAAAGTTATTGGGAGATGACTAGTATGCCGCCACTTTCTCATATTGGGTTTTCTGACCGGAACAACCAGTTTTGACTGCAAACAGAATGACATTGCCTGTGTTGCTAGTGTAATAAATAGAGCAGAGACACTCTGGCACGATGCACGGCACAAAACTGGAGCAAGGTCACTGCTAACTAATGTCTCCAGAAATAGAAAATGCGTTAAAAGTTTCTGGGTCTGGGTCTTTTTTCCACTGGCATTGTTCCAAATGCTGGAATCCCAAGGAATGGTACATGAAAGATTTCAATGGCTTTGTGATAAAACCTGCTTGGATTTTTTCGAATATTAGTTTCCCACGGATATCCCATTTGACAATGTCTAATGGGTGTTGCTTATTTTAGATGGCATTTGTTGTATCTGTTTATCCATGCCTTACATAAATTTTAAACTGTGTTATTTTGCAGAATCATCCATACAGAGTAAGTGCTGTAGTCTGAGAAAGTCAATGTGGAAACAATGGAAGTTTGGAACAATGGAACAATGGAAAGATAAAAATGTCCAGTTTTTAATACTCCCTGCAGTAAGACAGATGGCTACATGAGATCCTAAATGTCTCTTGAGCCTTAATAAAACAGTATCCATATTCTCATGGTGTGTATATATATTTAAATATATATCTGAAGATGCCAGACAATAAAATATTTCTTAACTATTTTATTATTTCATTGCTTTGAAATAATGTTCTTAAAGTACCAAAAGAGGGGAAAAAAGCAAAGCAACAAGCACCACCTCCACAACTGTAGAGTTCTCTTATCTGAACTTATCACAAATAAGAAAAAAAAATAAATTCAACATTTCACCTGATTTATAGCTTACAAATTTTAATGTCCTCTTTCAGGTAAGAAAATTATTTGGAGCTTTGCCATACTAGCAGCATCAATAAGATAAAAGCAAGTATGGGTTATATGATGTAAACAGGAAAGATTTTCCTCTAAATATTTTCATTTATTTGTGCTTTTGCTGTCTTCCAAGCTCTGAAGTTCAGTGTTGACTAAGCGACTGAAATCTTACAAATACATGACTTCACTTGCATGTAAAATATGACTCTGCTACAGTAGTAGGAGAGCTCAGTGTAGTATATCAGTACATTTTGCAGGCAGAAATCTGAGAGTGCTAAATACCAGATTTTAGAAACTTATAATTAGGTTTTAATATCTCAGAATAAAATATATTCACAAATAATTCACAATTTTACTTACTTATATTGAGAAAACTTACTTGCAAATTGTCTTTATTAAGATTTTTCAGTTCAGATCTAATTATCACCTTTAAGTCTAAAAACATCATAACTGGAATTTCTTTTATTTTACACAAAAAAATATTAAAAAAAAAGTGAAGGCAAAATGCATATGCTTTGCGTAATTATTTAAGTTGAAAAGCTGAAAATGAAATTCTAAATTCATCATATTGTTCTGCTATGTGATCTGATACTTTTCTACAATGGAGATTAATTTTTCATTCTCTTGGGAGAGACAGATAATTAGCAGAAGAAAAAAATAATCCTAGAAAATGTGCATAGATATCTCCATGTCTTGGAGACTTATTACAGAACATGAGACGTTCGTCCTAAATTCAGCTATTGGAAATGCATAGAGATATTGGTCAGCACACTTTATTAGTAGTGTCTGATTTTTATCAGTTGTTTATATAATATCATTGGGGCTTTACAGAGTACTAACCCTGCCCTTTGGCTGTCCAAAATATACTGCATATTTGTGACATGATTAAGACAGCTCTTAGGAAACAGATTATGAAGTACTAATGGAAGAAGCACACCAGACCAATTGGCAGCAATTAACCCTTTTACTGTCAAAGACATGAAGGAGGTTGAAAATTAATTACTTAAAAAAAAAAAAAAAGAAAAAACAAAGAAGAGTGTTTGTCAGGGAAGAAGCCATCAGAGAAGCCAGTGAGAAGGAATGTGCATGACTGACTTATGGTGTATTAATCTATTGAATCAGTTTGCAATGTTTCGTTTGTGGGTGAACAAACATCAGCTTATTACTCCATTTTGTTAAGTCCTCATCTATGTTTTTAAATCACATGTGGTAATAAGATTTTCCACATGGCTGCATTCTTCTCTTAATCAACTCTGACTTTTGCTAGGATATTCTGTCTTCCCTCATGTGCCTAAAAACTTCAGAAGCCAGATGTCAATTACATTTTTAAGCAGTATCCCGCACCATAAAGATTTCAAACCTCAAAGAAGGTGGTGGGAGAACTACCTCCTGTTAGACTAAGCATTCATTTTATTGAAAAATTTAACCTCAGATTATGCATGTGGCTTCAACAGACTTAAAAGTGATGTACAGGAAGGGAAAGGAAAATGCTTTGAAACAAAAATATTCAATCATATTTAGACTATTATTTTTGAGCAGTTGTAATTTCTTGATTTCTTTTAGTATTATTTAAATATTCTGGTAGAATTTGAAACAGCTACAAAGCTAACTTTGTATACATATAGAGAAAAAATATTCTTATTTACTTCCCTTCTGCCAAAAGGTAGTGCAATGTTCCTCACTCGTTAGTTACCAGTGGAATGAGAAAATAACAGATAAAATAAGATTTTCCCTATGGAAATGAACAGATGTTATTCTTAAAAGAATTATGAAGCTTTGCATTTCTCATTGAAAAAGAAAATTAGTGGGAAAAACTGATTAAAATAAAAAAGAAATGTTGCCACAGACTTCTAAAATAAAACAAACCAGTGGAAAATCACATTAAAATTCCAGTTAAAGTCTGCCTGAGGGAAGAGAGAAATTCTAAGAAATGTTTGAGAAATTATAGTCTTCAGCCTGCATAGCATCTGAGAAAGGCACAGTGTTCCACTTGCGTGATTTACAAGCTCACTACAGGGAACAAACATGGTTATAATGGAAGATAACTTAACAGTAATATTTGATTGAGGTCCAGTCAACAGACAGGTTTTTTCCATAAATACAGACAAGTTGAATGAGAATGAATGAAGAGCCAGCATTAACAAAATACTTCTGATGTAACTATGATAATTTTAAAACCCCCCAACAAAACAACCCCCCAAAACCACCACCCCAATCCAACCCCATAATATCACAGTTGGCTATTTTCTTCAGATTTGCTTTTTTTTTTTTGGCTTTTATATCTTGTTACCTTCAAGTACTTTGGAACATTTTTCTTTTTTTCTTCTTCCTGCTGCTTTTGCATTCCTGGAATATTTCCAATAAAAGTTTTCTGTCCTACCCTCATGCTAATTAATACTTGGCAGAGTGCTGTATTGTGCAATCTATATGCGCATTAACACTACTAACATTTTGCTACTTTTTTGGTAATTGGCATGAGAAGATCATAGAATCATAGAGTCATAGAATAGTTTGGGTTGGAAGGGACCTTAAAGATCATCAATTTCCAACCCCCCTGCCATGGGCAAGGACACCTCTCACTAGCCAGGTTGCTCAAAGCCTCATCTAACCTGGCCCTGAACACAGCCAGGGAGGGGGCAGCCACCACCTCCCTGGGCAACCAGTTCCAGTGCCTCACCACCCTTGTAGAGAAGAATTTCTTTCTAATATCTAACCTAAATCTACCCCCTTCCCATTTAAAACCATTCCCCCATGTCCTTCTAAAAAGTCCTTTCTGAGCTTCCTTTTAGGCTCCCTTCAGGTACTGGAAGGCCACTATAAGGGCTCCCCTGAGCCTTCTCTTCTCCAGACTGAACAAACCCAACTATCTCAGCCCATCTTCATAGGAGAGGTGCATCAGCCCTCCAATTATCTTTCCATTCCAACAGTTCCATGTGATTTTTATTAGAGGGACTCCAGAACTGGACACAGTACTTGAAGCGGGGTCTTACAAGAGAGGAGTAGAGGGGAAGAATCACCTCCCTTGATCTGTTGGCCTCGCTCCTTTTGATGCAGACCAGGATGCAGCTCCTGTGGTTTAAACCTTTCATTTGCATATTGAATTTTGGTGATGTTAAATGATAAAGTGAGAAGATTGAGAATATGGAAAGCTTAGTTTTTATTTGCAAGATATGCCAATGTAAAACAGTAACAATAAGACTTATTTGCTATGACACATTTCCATTTTATAATAAAATAGCTTGTGAGGACAGCAACAGTGATGATCTAATACTAGTACTGGGTAGAATAAACCAAAACCACAAGTATTTTGAGTATAATAAATGCAATCATAATTATTTTAAGTAGGAAAAAAATACAATGTTTCTGTTTGTTTCAAATAGATTTAAATTACTGCCTGGTGTAATCTGATGATGCTCTTCTAACAAAAAAAATTTGAAGAACTCAGCTTGTGAGTTCTGTGCTGCGCTCCTTTGCAGATGCTCATCTGGATTTTCATAAGACTTGTTTGAATGTGATGGGAGAAAGTGTGAGCTGTTTTGCAGAAAGTTGTTTTTTTTTTGTTTTAATTCAAAACCAGTTAGGATTTCTTGCTGCTCAGCTGAAGACATTTCATGTTCCAGAGTGCTGAGCACTTTTCTTGTGTAAAAATATACAGCGATTTTCTCAGTTTGGACATTGAAAAGTAACTTTTTTTTTCTTAGTTTCCTTCTCTTCTGCAGTTTACAGTAGCTGTCTCAGAGCTTCTTATTTCTTTACTAAATTTGTCCTGTTATTTTTGGCTGAACTGAAAATTTATAATCTCTTTTCCAAAACAATAAAAGAATGATGAATGTTAAAGCATAGACACAGCTCTTTAAAATGTAATAGTGGTGGCACAATAAAAACAAAGTTGGGTCTTTGATAGGACAGAAACTTAAGTGGTTTTGTGTCGGAGCAGAAAATGTCACAGAGATGGTATTTCAAGAAAATGTAGTTAGTTAAATCAGTGCACTTTCACTTTTAGGAATTTTTATTGCAAATATGAAATTTAAGCATTTCAGCAGTATGCACATGTGGAAAAAAACATCAAAAGGGATTAAAAAAATTCTTATTCCATGTTCCAATATTGTGATTTAAAATAAATAATTTATTCAGAATTGAGTTTTGGTACAGGACCATCTAATTCTTTATAGGTACACTGGCCAGTGTGGTAGGGTAAAACACTTAAGGTACTCATAAGTTATCACAGCAATAACAGGTTCAGAGTTCTTTTGAACTCAAAATATTCCTGCGTGTCCATTTCTATAATTCTTTCACCAACTTCTCTGGGCACTGGTGTTCTCTGCAATGTTCCGTGTGATGTAAACATTCTGCCCAAATTTCCTGTCGTCCTGACTTTCCAAATAGTTTTCTGTTCCTGACACAATGAAAAAAAAAAAAAAGTTACTTTTTACCCTACATAGCATTTAGATGATTTCTCAGTCTTGTACAATTCCACTCTACACCTCTTCTGAACACTGATTGTGAGTAAGATCTTGGTATATCCAGCTAAATCAGGATGCTTTCACAGCAGACTATCTCCGTCATTTTTAATACACGAAAGTGAAAATTGAATACAATATTCCACATAAGGTTTAAGTAGTCTTCTGTAAAAGGGGAAAGGAGAATTGATATTGACCAGTTTTAGCATAGCTGAATAGTTTCAGTTATTTTCTGTCTTCAGCATATTTTGGGGAAAATATCATAGCTCATATATCCGGGGGAAAAAAGCATTCTTCAATACATGTGTGATATTCTATGACACCACGTTGTATGAGAGTGCTGATCTGCTTGAGGGTAGGAAGGCCCTACAGAGGGATCTGGACAGCCTGGATCAATGGGCTGAGACGAATTGCATGAGGTTCAAAAAGGCTCAATGCTGGGTCCTACATTTGGGTCACAGCGACCCCGTGCAGCACTACAGGCTTTTGGAAGCGTGGCTGGAAATGTACCTGGCAGAAAAGGAACTGGGCATGTTGATCAATTGACAGCTGAGTATGAGCCAGCAGTGTGCCCATGTGGCATCTTGGCCTGTATCAGAGATACATGTGGCCAGCAGGACTAAGGAAGTGAACATTCCTCTGTACTTGCACTGGTGAGGCCTCACCTTGAATGCTGTATTTAGTTTTGCACCTCTCACTTCAAGAAGGCAATTGAGGTGCTGGAGCTTGTCCAAAGAAGGACAACAAAGCTGGGGAAGGATCTAGAGCCTAGGTCTTATGTGGAGTGGCTGAGAGAAACAGGGTGGTTTAGCCAGAGAAAAGGAGGTTGAGAAGAGACCTTATTGCTCTCTACAACTACCTGAAAAGAGGTCAAGGTGAAGTCAGCCTCTTCTCCCAATTAACATGTGTTAGAACAAAAGGAAATAGTCTCAAGTTGTGCTGGGGAGGTTTAGATTGGATATTAGGAAAAAATTCTTCACTGAAAGGGTTGTCATTTATTTGAACAGGCTGCCCAGGGCAGTGGTTGATTCACTGTCCCTGGAGGTATTGAAAAGCTGCATAGATGTGGTACTTTAGGGACATGGTTTAGTGGTGGATTTGGCAGTGCTAGCTTAATGGTTGGACTTGATGATCTTAAAGGTCTTTTCCAGCCAAAATGTTTCTATGATTCTTTCATTCTATAAATCCACTCACATTTGAGATACATATTTTCTTTTCAAGTTGTTGCCTTGCCATTTTTGTAATGTTGACTTCCATAAGCCTCATACTTGGCAATATCACCTGAATATTGTCTCTTTCTTTCACTACATTTACTAGACTTCCTTTCCTGAATACTGATTCCTATCTGAAGGAACTGAGATAGGAATATGAGAAGATTCTATCCTCACCATTGTGGCATTCTCCTGATCCATTTCCTACTCAGATTTTAAATTTTTGTTTTATTGTTTTCCCTGAAATTATGGTTACTTTTTTTCAGCTTTTACCTCCTGATGGTTGTTTGACCAATCGTCTCATTCAGCAGCCTAGTTTTGTATAACTAATATAACATGAATTTTAGTATAGTTCTGGAATTCTGGAATAAGTCAGCACTATATATATCAGCAGAGCAGATTGTAAACATTTTCATTGCACTTGTATTATAAATTTATTGGAATCTGCCTAAAAATAACACTGTAATCTCAATAGAAATTATTGAGAAATTATTATTTAACAGTATTACTGCTTTTTTCTTTGATTCATAGAAACTTAAAAAGAGGCTACACCAACTTAAAAAGAGGCTACACCAACATTTTCAAAATATAACTCTTCCTCTGGACTAGCAAGAACAACATCAGCTGAGTTCTCTCATTATATGACTGAGTTGATATAGGGATTCCTATTCTGTACAGTCTAACCAATGTATTAATAAAATATTTCCAAGGTTTACAAGTGGATATGGCAGGCTTTTTTTCTGTGACCATGAAACTCTGCTCTTCAACTCAGGCAATCTTTCCAAGTCATTGTCTTCTGCTTGACACTTGAGTTTGTAAGAACCTCTGAATTTACTGAAGCTGGATATGTTTGGTCCTTTCATTATGAAAGACTTACAGTTCCTTCTCTGTCTGCATTTTCTTCCTCTGTCTATAACAGCTTCACCATGTCCCATTGTTTTAGTAAGAATTGTATGCAGTTCTAAAGCGTCTTTGTTTCCTTCTTGGATATGTCCTGTAGGTTTTGTTCATACCCCTCTGGCTACCTAATTCCTCCTTCATTAATGTTTCAAAGGCTGACATCTTTTATTCTGTAGTTTCCATAGGGTTTTTTATATAGTTTTCTGAAGATTTTTCACTCAATCCTACATTATCTGTACATTGAAATTCACTGTGATACTTCTAATATAGTAGTAATTCGCAAATTCTGCCTTCATTTCTACAACTTATCTTTATCATCTCTTTGATTTAATATTTTTATTTAGCATCTTGCTATGTTTTAGTGAATATCAGTAGCTGATCTAGCAGAAAACTGGTTTAACATATTGCCTTCATTATTACCGCTGCGTCAAGAATAGCTAAGCAAGATAAAGGGAATTTTCTATAAGCCTAATAGCTCCCAGATTGCTTGATAAACTGGATGTGATGCTCCGAACCTGAAAAATCATTGTGGTCTTGTGTAAAAAATAATGTTAAGCAGAAAAGTGAATTTTATCTAAGTACAAATTTTCCTAAACAGGAAAAGCATGTAATTGGAAAATAAACCAAAACCAAAACCAACCCACCACAAAAAAAACCCCAAAAAACCAAACCATGAACAAAAACCCCTACAAGACTTACCTCAAAATATTTATCTCCTTGTTTTGAGACAATTTATGAATAACCAGGCTTCTTGACAGAAGCTCACATGACTTCTTTTAAAGCTTGAAATTATACTGTTGCTGCAAACAGCGTGTTCTGACTTTTAACTATCCTTATAGTTAGAAGCATGTCTTCTGATCTGTCAAAAATTTCTTTATTGTAAATTAGACTTAATACTTAATGTGCTGCACTCAGGGAACATAAAGAACTATTGATTATGCTCATTAATAGCAATGTTTTATACTGGAAAATTCAGTCACAGTCTTTTCTTATCAGAGCAAATTCCTTTAATCGCTCTTCAAGTTCAAACCTTCTAAAATATGTAGTGATTTTGATGATGTCATTTTTATTATAATTTTTTTCCTAAATACAATTGTGAAATAAATGTATAATCCCAGCAGAGGCCTTTCTATTGTGACTAGTGCTCATCATCTACCTCGTGGTGCAACCCTGCTCTCCTTTACTTGTCTACCTAGTGAGTACTCTCTGATTAGTATTATTAGTGTCAGGACTTTTCAGCTGATGAACATGGCAAACTGCAGAGGTCATGGTGAACTCTGAGGTCCTGAGTCCCCTTCCTGATTAATGGAATTTTAACATTTTCATATAACTTTATTCCACTATGCTTGTTACTAATGAACATAGGGAGCACTACCAGACCTAGGAAAGAAAGTATATCCATAGTCCTGCAGTACCTAGATTATGCTCTGCCACTTGGCTACTGGTATTTACCACTTTTACTAAATTCTATACTTGGCTTTAGTTACTTTAATCTGGGGTGTTACCTGGTCTGTGACCAAGACAAGACTTAATATTCGGTGCTTGCTTTATGTTTTATTTAGACCGCATTCCATCATGTAGTATCCTCACTGCTATGTTAGAGAAAAGCCAGTAAAAAAACCAAGTCTGCACTGTTTTGTATTCTTCTATAATACTTAAAAGTGAGAAAAAAGCCCTTTCCAGTGGTAACAAAGACACCTGAAAATTGTTAGCATTATCATAATAATAGGTCCATATTAACTTGTACAACGACAACAGCAAAAAGAAGCAGCTGCTTAGAGGGAAGTGGTATCTTAGAATATTTACTAAAATAAGTTGTTGTTGGATGGAGTGATGTCATTATCATCTAATTTTTTGTGAGAAGGACTGTCTTCTGTTGTGGCTTAGCCCCAGCTGGCAGCTTAGCACCATGCAGTCGCTCGCTCACTTCCCCCACAGCGGGGAGGAAGAAAAACAATGGGAAGACAAATGCAAACCTTGCAGGTTGGGATAAGGACAGTTTACTTGGACAGCAGAGAAACAATGGTAACGGGACTTAGTAGGAAAATTTACTAAACTGGTGACACACAATGCAGTTTCTCACTGAACTGAACAAGTCTGACCATACAGCTCAGAGCCGTCCCAAAGCTGGATAATCTGCAAACTGCATGTCCTAGAGCCATGTGCTCCTCCCCCTCCAGCTCTCCTTTATGCTGAGCATGACATCATTGGTATGGATTACACTCTTTAGCCAATTTGGGTCACCTATCCTGGCTATGGCCCCTCCCAGATTCCGGTGCCCCCGCCTTCTCCTTAGCTGGGCAACATGAACAACTGAAAAGTCCTTGACTGCTTGTCAGCAACTAAAATACCAGTGTGTTATCAGCACTGCTCTCATCCTAACTCCCAAACATGGCATTCCACCAGCTGCTAGAAAGAAAATTAACTCTACCCCAGCCGAAACCAGGACACTATTGTGTAATAGGCCTCTGCACCTAGCTCAATAAGTGCCCTACATCATACTTGATATGTAAGCAGAAACTGATAACCACCTGGGTTATTCAGGACCTTCCCAGGTGTTAAGCAGCTGTGGTGGTTCAGCCTACGGGTGGTTCACATCCCATTAAGGAGTTATAGGCTTGACCACAAAGGTACCTTAAGGCACCCTCATGATGAGAGATCTGGGATTATTTCTAAAAAGATGGTTTGATCATCATGGTCTTCTTGAATGAGATTATGATCTTCTTTTTTTAAATTTAATTTAATTTTATTTTATTTTATTTTGGTATCTTCTACCTAAGCAGTGTATTTTATCACCAATTCTGACATACCAAACAACCCTATGAAAGTAAAGCAGAGGCTGCTTTCAAGTGAGACAAAATAAAATTAATTTTAATATCAGTTCATGGCTAGAAGTATCATTTAAAGATGTTCCTTTTGTCAGGTCAGCTCCAGGAAGTTTTCCAATACATTTTAAGAGGTACCTTGTTGTGAATAAACATCTTTTTATGACTGCATTCAAATTAGCCACCTGGGTCAAACCTTTTTACAATAATAAATATATATATACATGCTGACTGAACAGGTAATAAGTGATTTACACATGTTGAGGATGCACTGGTTTAGAAGTTACTTAGCAAACCTAAAGAAAGTTGAAAGTAAAACAATATAGACCATAAAAGCATATAAGCTAAATGTTTAGAGAACCATTTACTGCCAATGAAAAGAAAGTATGCAAATTACAATCAGAGTAGAGAAGGCATCATTAGCAGACACTGTGTGGGACCATAAATAACCATGCAAAAATGCGAAGTAATGGTGAATCAGGATGGCCATGGTTAGCAACCAAACTTGGAAGAAAGTCTCTGGCACTCATTCGACGAATGTTCAGATTACATTCAAATCTGTTTATTTGCCACAGTTTATGAGGGCTGCTGACTGGTCTGGTGTCTGGCTAAGCTCAGCACATAGCTGACGAGGAGTTAATTGAAACTAAATACAGGTAAGAGAGAGGTTATGCCTGCAGGCAGAAGAAAACCCCTAGGGAACTTTCCATCATATTTGCTTCTCTATTTGAAGACATGTTGCACAAATCATCAAAACAGCCTTTGGTTTCTAGACTCCCCTCTGAACCTGGACTTATAAATAGCAACCTATACACGAACATCAGGACAAGGAGATTTCTTCTCACTTTTTGTTTGGTGATGAAATTACTTTAATCATATATACCTTCCTTATCTCATGAATTAATTATCATGATGAAGCTTACTGAAGCCTGAACACACCCACTGTTCTGCTCTTGGCACTAACTCCTTACAGAAAGAACACTGAGTCACATTTAATGTTTCATCTAGTGTTTTCCAGTCTCTGACTGAGTATGGCCAAGGTTACTCTGACCTTCAGAATTTAACTACCTAACTCCATGAGAAAGGAGGTGAGTCATCATATTTTTGGAGCTTAAAATAAAATACTGGCATTCACTGCTTGGAGAAACTAAGAAAGACAGCAACATTAACCACTTCCTAGTCCAAATGGAAATCTCAGTACTTTGAGCTTCCCTACGATAAAACAAGTAGAAGGAATTTCAATATTTAGGCATAATTGACTTTATACTGACAGATTTAAAATATGATAATTTTATACAGGAAAATAATGGATGTTGTTCCTCCTCTAGAAAATGAGAATGGTGACTACTGGTGCTTTAAGTTAGTTTTTTAGTAAAAATTTTCAGGAAGACCTAAGAAGAATGAAAGAGGAAAGAAAAAAAAAAAAAGGCCAGTCCAGGTTCACTCCAAATTTTGTTTCTTGATCATCAACTCATTTATGACCCTTCTTTTTCGCCCTACTGTGTTGGGTTGACCCTGGCTGGAGGCCAGATGCCCACCAAAGCTTCTCTGTCACCTTCCCTCCTCAACTGGACAGGGGAGAAAAAATATAACAAAAAGCTTATGAGTCAAGATAAGGACGGGGAAAGATCACTCAGTGATTACCATCACAGGCCAAACAGATTCAGCTTAGAAAAAAGTAATCTAATTTATTACCAAGCAAAACAGAGTAGAGTAGCACAAAAAACCACCAAACCTTAAAACACCTCCCTCCATCCCTCCATTCTTGTGACTCCCAAATTCCCTACCTCCTACCCCCAAAGCAGCAACGGGGGCACAGGGAATGGAGATTGTAGTCAGTTCATTGAACATGGGGGTCCTCCATGAGCTGCAGGTGGTTATCTGCTCCACAGTGGATCTCTTCGGGCTGCAATGGGACAGCACAGCAGCTTTTTTCCCCTTCTTAACTATGATATTGCATAGGTGCTACCACTATCATTGCTGGGCCCTGCCTTGGCCAGCAGCGCATGCATCTTGGAGCTGACTAGCATTGGCTCTGTAGGACATGAAGAAGCTTAGACATGGATGAAATGTCAATGTCCCAAGTGGAAAAGAAGCTCAACTTTAAAAGGGGCAAAAAGAAATGCTTGTAACTTTATCCCCAATGGAATCTGACTTTGGGCTGAAAAAAAAAACCAAAAACCAACAAAAAAACAAACCCAAGAGAAAAAGAAGAAGAGATAAAAAAAGTAGGTCTGGACCACTACTGTAGAAAAAAATTCTAACTTTTCAAGGAAGGAGAATTCCCTGGTATGGGAAAGGCACTAAAAGCCATCACCTGCAGGGAGCAGAGTTTTGTTAAAACAATTAGTATATAGTAGTTAGCACTGTAAAGGTTAATCAGCTCCCCTTTAACCTCTCTCTCCAGCTATTGCAAGAGTCAGTGTTCAGGTCACCTTCTTCTATCTTAGTCTTGCTGAATCAGTGACCCACAAACCTAACACCTCCTCTGGGGTAAAAAATGCATGAGCTTGTTCTTTAATGCATATCCTTAGGGTACATGCTTATTTTAAGTGTCTCCACTGCCTATTAACATTAGCAAAGATTGCTATAACTTCCCCCATTAAAAGGGAAAAAAAAAAAAAAAAAGGAACTAGAGTTGAGTGTGTAATGAAGACATTATTATTCTGACACACCAAAGTGTCTTTATTGCTATTTTGCTTTTAAGAGTATAATCATGTGCAAGTGAAAGCATACAGATAATTAGTACAGCTTTAATAATGGTTTAGTTTATTGAGGAGGTAAAATCTCACTGGATATTCTGTGAATATCCACAACAGACATGGAGTTTGAAAGTTTTTGGACAGTTCTTGTCTTGGAATAATTTCCTTTGATTTTCAAAATGTCAAGCATCCAAATAATTCTCTTTTTTCTTTTTTTTTTTTCCAAAAAAAAAACAACCTCAAAATCCCACAAAACACCAAATCCCTCACAATCTATTTTATGAATTACCCAGTTTTAATTTCTTAAATATCCTACATGACTCTATGTCACTAGGAAGCATGACAAATAACTTTCAAGTCAATTTTAGATGTTCTTCCATGGAACTTATGATTTTCTGACATTATCAGTCTACTTAGTGAGTCTACTCTTCCATTCACCAAATAATTTTTTTGGGTCATCATATCAAGTATATAACTGCAGTGAACAGTCATTAAAGAATTCTGTGCAGTGCTTGAAGATGACTGTCTGTCTTCAGAGACTTACATGTCCCCAGGTCCTGTCATTTTCAGGAGAGACTACTGCTGTTTCAAAGTCACTGATTTGTACTTTCTGCCTGACTTAATTCATATGGATACGCTCACACATACAGTAAAACTTTTTCTGAGGTCAAAACAAAATCAGGGAAAAAAAGGTTCATGTCCAAATTCCTTAAAATCCAAGTAGCTCACAAAGCTCATTTCATTTTGACACAAAGAAAGGCATCATGCTAAGTCAACTGAACTATAAGATTTATTGATGCCATTTTCTGCCAGCTCCAGGTAAATAGTACTAATCTACTTTGGAATATAGGCTTCATACTATTTATATTTGTTGACATTAAAGATCACAATGGACTTAACAGGTAGACTTTTTGGTTGCTAGAATTTGATAGCTGAGAGTGTTATTAAGCACTGAGCCAACAAACAAAGTATACCTGGTCAAATTTGTCACTTCTCCACTCTCTCTTCTGAGATTGTCTGTCTGTTTAAAACAATATATCTTCATCCAGTTTTGAGGCAAGTTTTTTTCAATTTGTTCCAGACAATTTTACACTAAATATGGGCCACAAAGTCACGAAACAGAATGAAACAACATTAGTAATTTTCAGGTATTTAGTAAATTGAGTGTTTTCTAATGTGTAATTCCAGCAGTTCCCAGCTGAAAAAAGAAATAGATTCCCAAAATAGTTTTAAATATCCAGGATTCATTGAGGACTTCTGATAAGTTAAGATTATTTTAAAACATGCTTAGAGAACAGTTTTTTGTCATTTAAATCTCTTCTGAAAACTTGTATGTCCTAAAATGTTTCCTGCTTTTTACATTGAGTCTTGACATGATTTATCTACTTATTGGCCAGCAGTTTCTGAATTTCATCAAGGAGTAATGAATTAAAATGTAAGGTTTAAATGGAAAGAGAGATTTAGTAACTTGCAAGTTTCTGCCACATCTGGATTCTTCATTTGGTGTATTGGAACCAATGCCCAGAACAGAGTACAAAAGATGTATGATCGTAATTTCTTTTACAAAGGACAAACCTTTCTTTTAAACAAACTAACCCCCCTAAAACTGCAGATCTGTCAGAAAACAAGGTTCATTGCTTTCTCTATTGCCTGTAAAATGCCAGGAGAGTTTCAAACAAATAGCAATAAATGTGAAAAAGGGCCGCTCTGTTCTCTTCACCTAACTGGAATACCACTATACCCCGCAGTGTATTTTTGCATCAGAATATACAAGTTTTCTATTCTAGTAGTGGGGGAGTATTGTTGAACCAGAGCATCTGTAGACCCAACTTAATTGCAGAAAAAAGTAGAATGATAGAGCCTTTTAAAATATTTCAAATAAGTAGCTATTCCATTTGTCAGACAGGATGCAATTTATGACCAATGGAGGTCACAGAGCATATTTCTGAACTACATTTTGGACCATATTTTAACAAAGGTTTCAGGCATCTGAAACATCAACAGACAGTAATTTTCCATGCTCACAGATGAAGCTCAGAAATCCCCTGAAACACATATCTGAAGAAAAAAGAAAACTAGGGGTAATAATATTGTAGGTTGAGGTCCTTTGAGGCGTTTTGGTTTTTCAATGTCCAGATCCTGGGTGTCTTGTTGCCACAAGGTACACGCCTTAGTCAAGGATTTTCAGAAGACAACTTCCTTAGGCAAGCAAGGGTTGAACTGTAGGGAAGGGGCAAGCCTGTTGTTGTCTACCTCTGGTAAGGCACATATCCTCCCTTGTTTTCACAATTACAGTGGACGAGTGCTATGGTTTAGATACATAACTTTTCTGGGGTAACAGTCAGATATTCAGTAGTGCTCTAGGAAGATTTTATCTTTAGGTGTATTCAATATTGGCTATATATATTTCATGAAATATATACGTAGCAAATCAAGATGGTGAAACCCATTTATTATGCCAAGAAGAATCCTTTTATTGCCACACAAAAAAAGGGAAAGGGAAGGGGAAAGGGAAGGGGAAAGGGAAGGGGAAAGGGANGTTAATCCCAAAAACTAGCGTTTACTCAAACAATGTTTATTTGTATGAAATCTAACTCTTTATACTTACTTGAAGGCTTTAGTTTTGTCAAGAACAACAAATAAAAGATACAGTGGTCATTAGCTGTATTTTACTTAAGTGATCTTGAGAGTTTATTTTGAGGGAGGAGAGGGGGGAGGGAAGCGAAAGAGGTAAGGGAAGGGAAGGGAAGGGAAGGGAAGGGAAGGGAAGAAATCTTCACTAAGAAAGTGAAAGACACAACTCTCAATTAAGGTTATAGGATATACATGTAGGAGCACAGAAAGGGCTGGCAGCTCCCTGAGGGACAGGGAGCTGGGGACCAAGGTTAACATCACAGGCTGTGCCTTCTCCAGGGCCTGAAAAACATGGGCAGCAGTGGGTGCTGGTAGTAGGGTTTACAAGAAATGAGGCAGGGCCAGAGGTCAGTCAGGAGCACCAGCAACAGGCAAATGAAGATGGGGACCTGAGGGTCTGTCCAGGCGATGGGCTACCTGCAGAGAAGAGCCAGAGAGAAGGCTGGTCTGCACTCCAGCTACATGGCTGGGGCAGAGACTGATGACCCCAGTGCAAAAACAGGGATCCTTGGCTCCTGGGCCTGTGGGCAGTTGGGGAGGGAACAGGTGGGACTAGGCAGCAGCAATAAGGCCTGGTAATGCCCTTAGGGACCCAATTACATATATAAAGATATATGTACAAGGTCCATAAATGTATAGGGATACATACTTTATGATCACAGCAGGATGCAGACATCAAGATACAAAACTCAGGTAAATCCTTATGCTCCCTAGGGAGTCTTCTATGTTGCTAGTTAGTACCATGGACAGAGTCTGCTCCAAAAACTAGACTTCTAACTTAGAGGTAGAAGTCTTACTGGCTGCATAACAATATTCTCACTTTGGATGCTGGATAGTCTTGCCTAATTAAAAATTTGGGTTCCCATATTCTTTTAATTTTAATCTCCATATCAGCCATGTGAAACATGCTTTTATGCATGAGCTGCCTCTGTAGGTCTCTTTGAGGTATATTATGGTGTGGCAAAGTCTCTCTTGTTAAACTTCTCTGCAGTGAGGAGGATGTTAATGAGAATCTGGAGCCCTGGTGATTGTGCTAATCATCTGTCCGCAGAGTCATTGTTATTTTCTGGCAAAGCAAGTGTTTTAGCATGCATAAAGCAGACTAGAGTAAGAATATATAAGTTGTTGCCTGTGTTGCCTTACCTACAAGGAAGAAGGATATGAGAAACTGAAGTACAAATTCATACTCCAGATCAAAGATTAACGGAAGGAGTTTCATCTGATCTTCAATATTTCATATACAAACCCTAATTACTTATTGAGAAGTAGTTTCTTGGCATTATTTATGCAGTCTGAAGCTCTGAGCATGCTTACTGATCCAGAGTATGTAGGTGAGTGAAATAATAAGAGTGGTCGTTTTACAAATCAGTCTCAAACTTAGCTGTAAGCTAAGCATAAAATCTGTTCAATCATTCACCACACAGACAGAAATTTAGGATTTTAGGTGGCAAATAAGTCAGATTTAGTAATTTCCAGTGACACCTTACAAGGTAAATACACATCCAAGTCCACTTTGCAAAGCTTGCCCTTTATGTCTTTCTAGTGCTTCAGCACTGCCAGCAAAATAGTAGCTACTGTCACCAATCCAATTTATAATCAATCTAGTGTTGTAGATTTGCTTGAATGAACAAGAAGGTTAGTTTTAATCTAAAGCAAGACTAAAAATAGCAGTGTAAGGTTGCTGCTAAATTGCCTCTACAACTCCAACTCCAATCAAATAAAAGCAGTTTAAAAAAAACACAACAACTTCTTAAAAAAGGCATTTGGAACCAGTTGGAGTGCACAGATGTTGAAGTCATACAATGCTGATCAGCTAGAACTTAAGCACTGAGGTTTAAAAGTGTAAAACCCTTTTACTCTGAGTGATTATTGAACACTGCATCTGGCTTCTGAAAGAAAAGTTAACTTTTATATTGTATAAATGACACAATGGATTGCTATTAATTAGCTGCATTATTACTGAAGAGGCTGTAGTTATAGACTACAGTTCCTCTGTGCACTCTTTCAGACACAGTAAAAATACGGAACAAATGCTGCCATCTCTTCTCAAGTAGCTGACTCTCTGCATATACCACAGCAAAAAACAACTTCCTCACCTTGTCTAGAATTAGGAACTGATCCTATTTGACACACAGTTGAACAGAAAACTGCTATGACTTTTCTTTAGGTTTTCAAGGTCAATTACTTCAGCTCTTCACCTCTAAAATCATTCTGAAGAACACCATCAGGCACAGGAGGAGACAGAAAAGTGAATTCTTTTGTATTTGTAATTTTTACACTCTTCTCCCATCAGTCTCTGCTTTTCTGTTCCTTATGCACAGCATTTCCTCCTTCCTATTCCAGAGAACAGTGTTATTTTTGGGGTCATTCTTTACTGAAATTAGTTTTATCAATCGCAAGAACTGTAAAACAGTGCACACATGAGTTAAGTCTTACAAAGGTGGGGCACTTTAGGAGCTATTAGTGTCAAAGGAATAAAAAAGCCTACAATAGGTGCTCTTCATTTTCTGTTTAGTCCTAACCTATTAATTATTCTTGTACTTAGAAAAAAAGAGATGTAATTGCTATTAGAATTATGTTATCTTCTGATAAAGCCAGAGTGGAAACCTTGTTTCTAACAGCCACTAATGACACTTTTTTTCTAAAAATGCATTTAAAAAAAAATTATATACACTTTTGACATCCACATATTACAATGGCTATGAGCTGCATGCTTCTTGTGCCCTATAGGTATGTCCTACAGCTATTTCTGTTTGTTACTGTTCCTGTGATTTCTTACCTCTAATTAGGGAAACAAACCACCAAAAATCCCTGTCTCTTGTTAATGAATCATACACTACTTCAGCCACATTAGAAACATTTGCATAGGGAGTTTTAAACTATAATTTTATGGTTCTCTTAATCAAAGACAGGAGAAGAATCTACTTTTTTCTTTGGCAAATGGAAAAAGAAAAAAGCAATCTTGCGAGCATTAAAATGCAAGAAAGGAGGAGAAAGTTTTGTTGTGGTATAAAAACAGCACACTCCTTTCTGGGAAGCTTTTACTGAAGAATTGAAAATGCTAATTGAAAACTTTTTGTATTTTTCAGGAAGGAGGTGTCAAACCTTTTTTAACTTTATTGGATGTTGGTGTCCAGATGTGGGTAGTAGAGGGAGGACTTCAGGGCTCGGTCTGTGAGCAAAGGCCAGGGACTGCTGCATGCTGGACACTCTATCTAGTTCCATCAGCAGCACCAGTGATGCTTCCAGGAAAACATACTTAAGAAAGGGTAAAATGCTGCATGTCAGTCTGTGACAAAAAGGAGGGCAGAAAAAAAGTGTGAGAAACAACACTACAGACACTGAGGTCTGTGAATAAGGAGGGCGAGGAGGTGCTCCAGGTGCCAGAGCTGAGATTTTCCCCCAGCCCATGGCAATCCTGAGGTGGAGCAGGCTGTCCCCCCACAGCCCATGGACAAACCCACACTGAAACATATGGATATTCTCTGAAGGAAGCTGCAGACAGTGGAGAGGCCACACTGGAGTATGCTGCTGGCAGGAGCAACAGCTCGTGGAGAGTAGAAGGAAAAAGTGAGAAAGGAGCAGAGAGAAGAAGTGTTATGAACTGATGGTAACTCCATCCCCCATCCCCCTTGTCCTGCTCAGACTGGGTTGAGGTCAAATTGTTTAGAATGAAGGAATGAAGTTAAGCCTGGGGTGAAGGGGTGGAGGGAATTTTTCTTTGTATCTCACCATCTATACCTATTTTAATTGTCAAAAAATTAATTTTCCCTAAGTCAAGTCTGGTTTCTCTGTGACAGTAATTGATACAGGATCTCCCTGTTTTTGTCTCAACCTATGAGCTGTTTCATCTTATTTTCTCCCCACCCTGTTGAGTGGGGGAGTCTGAGAGTCACTAGATGGGTATCTGGCAGTTGGCCAAGTTCAACAAATGACAGGAACAAAACTTAGTTTTTCAAGACTATGCTATGAAATTCTTGAAACAAAAATACCTCCATTTACCTGAAAGAATAATTTTATTTGAAGATGAGTTCTATTATTATTATTATGGGACACAGTATTTTATATGATATTTTATATATAAAATTCTCAACTGATTCAAATTTCCAATTGGAAGAGCGCTGTCTCCACAACAGTGATCAAATCACAGGCACAAAATCCTGCAGCAATTATTTCTGGGCGTATATTTAAGCTTATGCTCTGTGACTGTTGTATTCATACAACCTTGTTCTCCTCTCTCCATCCTCTGTGATATGGAGATCTGCATGAAATAGCTGCTAACCCTGCCTAATCAACTAATTAATTTGGTTAATATGTGTTACCCTTTTGAGAATTTTCTAAGATTGCTAGTGATATTTAAAAGCTGGTTTTTTGGAAGCCATCCAAAAATATACCAAGAATATGCAATATATTTAATTTATATACTTTAAAAAATCATAATTGTATTTCCACTCTACATTTTTTTGTATTACTTACACTGCTTTTGTTCTGTAAAATGTGAAAAAGTTAAATAGCACATAGCAAATTGTGTACCTTCAGAAATGCTTGTCCTGACCAAAATTCCCCCATGTCATTGTTGCCAAGGATAGCCTACAGTTTGGTGCCTTTGGGACTACACACTCCTCAGGCTGAACAAAACCTTGTGCTCAGATTTTCCACGTCCTATGTGGGAAACATCTAACCACATTTAACCTCTCAGACATCTCTCACAGGCTTCAGCAAAACAGACTTATCTGTGCACAGCAATATGGAGGTAAAGGGTTTTCTTCTCAGATCAGGGACACTCTGGTGAGACTGCCTGGATCACTGATCCAGGGAACTTTAAGTTAATTTGTGGTGCCTAAAGAAATTAAGACCCATGAGTTCTGAACAGTCCTGGAAAATGGGAATAAATGGGGCCTAAGCACTCATATAGCATAAGCATGCACTAGATTTGGAGGTGTTGCCTCACCCTTCAAACACTTATCTGTGTCACTTGGAATCCAAGAGGAAATTTCAGCTTCATATTATTTTACAGTGTTCTCAGAAAGTTCCCTTAAAATTTTAATACTACATTTAATTTTGTTTCAAATGCTTTCTACTTTAAATACCTTAAGTGCTTTCAGAAAAGTCTTCAAATAATATTAGGCACTCACATGTTTGTCAATACAGCCTCTCTTCTTTTACAAGAAAATCTATACAACAGATTTTTATCCTAAGTGTGAAACATAAGCAAAATTGTTTTAATCAATGTTTCCATCAGAGTAGAGTGGGAGCTGTTTGTCATTATAATTCATGAAGAGGCAGATTGTTTCCTAGTCTTGAATGTCTGTCAATGTTTTCCATGAGAAGCCAGTGTGCCTTTAATGCTGTAAAAATGGTTAGCATTATGGCTGGGGCTTAAAAACTGCGTAGAAAGAAGGGCAAAATTCACTTACACACAGCTCAGTTTGGTTTGATTTACACTCATCTACGTAAAACAAAACAACAAAAAAAGTACTTTTATTATTTGTTCTAAGTGAGCTTGCATAACAACCCACGTACGTGTCAGACGCTGAGTGTAAAAATATCGGGTTGGCCACCTGGAATCTATTTGTTAAACCGCCTGGAGAGCGCTGTGACAAGGCTGTAATTCCCTTCTCAGACCTGGGTGGCAAAGAGGCTGAGGGACCTTGCTCTCCTCCTGCCAGAATGGCCTTACTGCAGTGGCAGTACAGAAAGCTTCTCCCTGGGGCCCTTATCCAGACAGCAGGCAGCGAAGTATTGCGCGTAACCCTGTAGTTCCCCGCAGGTTCCTTGGGAAGTAAGTGGTATCAAGTTTACTCCTGCTGAAACAGGAATAACTGGAAACTAAACTGTGATTTTGGTCACAAACTCTCTGCAGTTTATTGCAAACTGAAAATTGAGCCCTAAGCATTTAAAGAGTCAAATACCGACTTTGAAGTTAAA
This sequence comes from Zapornia atra, assembly GCA_013400835.1. NCBI lineage: Eukaryota > Metazoa > Chordata > Aves > Gruiformes > Rallidae > Zapornia > Zapornia atra. Next base: position 113,476 of record VZTU01015513.1, read on the forward strand.
AATCCTATTCAGATGAAAGACATCCACACCTCTGCAGGTGTTATATTGTTCAGTCTGTCTTGACTGCAGAGTGAACAAGACAGAAATGTATTGATTTAGGGAATGAAGGCTATTTCTGCAGCCAAAGGGTGTGAGAATTTATTTTTACATGAAAGCTTGCATTCTGAGGAAAACAGCAAAGTCTGTAAAAAGAGGTACAAGGAGTACATTACTGTTGCCTTCAGTGAATATTGACTTGGCATTCAGTGCTTTAAAACATAGGGTTTGTATAGGCCATTTCAAAGAGTTCCGTGAAAGGTGATTGAGAAAACTAAATTTATAAATGTGATACGATTTATGGACAGAACCTCTGAAATAGTCTACAACTGCACTAAGGGAGAAGAAAAAAGGAGGGTGAACCAGAAATCAATAGGGTTGAAAAACAGTTAATGGATCTTGAAGCTGTGTTTAATTACCAGAATGGAGAGCAATGCAGTAGTTCCCTGTGCTGCATTTTTATGATTCTTACTTGAAGTCTAAGAGGTAAATTATTTTACCTCTTAACTAAGAAATAAAGTTTACTTAATTTAACTTTATCTATTAACTAAGAGATAAAATATTTTAGGTGTGTCAGTTATGGGGTCCTGGAGACACTTACAAACCCCACACTAAAGAGAAATCCTGGTGCACGTAGCCCACCACTGACACTTTCAAAGCCAAATAGAACACTCAAACACATTAATCATCTTAAACAATTGTGGTCTTACTATTCCTTTAAGTTTTTTGTTTTGGTTTTTTTTTTTCTTTTAGCCATAGTTTTGCACAGCATGGAAGAACAGTTTCTCGAAGTCCAACACTTCTAATATTTGACAATTGCATTTTCTGAACCAAAAGTAGTCAAAAATATGGAATTCTGGAGAATGGAAAAGATATCATCTAGCTTTATAAAGGTTCCACTTAGGTATATTTAAAATAAGTTTGTTTTGCTAAAACTGAAATGTTTTGATTTAGTATTAGTGACATAGTGATTGTATTGTATTAATATGTAAGTAAAAAAGTACCTTATTGAAATGAGTAATTTATACAATTCTTCAGTAGAAGTGCCAGTGAAATGGGTTTTGTTGTGGAAAGACTTGATTTTGCTGACGTGATATTTTCTAATGGAAAAAAAATACAGCAGGAAAAAAATATAAGCTATCACTTACTTCTGACACATGCTCTTTGTAAAACTCTGTCATGTCAATTTAGTGCACTGGTATCTCAGCAGAAGTTTTATGCATTCCTAGTGACTGCCAGAATCTCCCAACTGACTGAATCCCACAATGCAATAGAGATGTGAAATATTATTTATACTGAAATGTCTCTACTCAAAAAACCCACGCTATTCCCACTGTATCAAGGGTTTTGTCAACATTATCTATTGACTCGTGAGATAAACATCTTCATTTCAGATATTGTGCTTAGTATATTACGACTCCTTATATGAGCAGAATCTTAGTTTATTCAGGTGTAAAAGTGTACAGCATTAGTCTTGAGGTAGCACCCACCATGACTTTTTACTTTTGATATTACACGTTAGACAGTAATAGACATTTCCTTTATTAGTGTAGCTGGAATTAGGTAAACGTAGCTTTTATATTGCTATTTTGAATAATGGTGTGCCTTCCACCAACTGTTTAAAAATGGCATTTAAATTAGATTACTGTCATTAGAGTGTTACTTACAAACCAATTAAGAAAGTTCATAGTTAAGGCAATTAGTAATTTTTGGACTTCAAAATCAACCACATTCAAAAATAGCAATAAAATGTTATTTCTATACATTCTATAAGCTAAACACTGCATAATGTAAATGTCCTCAAAGTTATGCAATGAAATCAGAGAATCATAGAATATCTCAAAGTGACCCATAAGTATCATCAAGCCCAACTCCCAGTGTTTTCTTTCTGCTATGTTTTTTGGGAAGCAAAGACAGATTTTGAATTTTGAAAGTTGTATTTTGAGAACAAGTAGCTGTTGAACTGTGTCAGTGTTCAATTTGTTCTTTCTTGTTGATTTTAAAATGAAAAATATTATTTTCTGAATAAAAAAATGCCTATTAAGTAAAAAGAAAACTAGTTTACTAAAAAATATCTCTAATTTTAGCTAGAAATGCTGGAATAATGTTTTCTAAATAATTTATTCTAAGAATTAATTAATTTTTACTAAAGTTAATTAATCCTATATTAATCATCCTATATTATATATTTGTTCTAATTTAATCTACAGTACTCTAGAGTGAAATCAAATTTTACTTATCTAGTAATCAGATATGGTAGGATTTAGTGACCAATGGCATTCATCCAGCACTTTGCTCTATCCAAGCCACCTTCTGTATGAGGAAGGACTCAGTGGGAAGTTTTCAGAGTGTTTTAAGTCCATTCAAGGCTCTTCAGGCTCCTAACTAAATGTCAGCACCAACAAAGGAAAGGAGCACTTTTGGAGCCACAGATCACCCAGAAAGCCTCAAACCTTGACTCCAGGCCCACAGGAATGACCTTAGTGAATCATCGCCTTAGTATTATTACCTTAGTCACAAAAATTAGGAACCCAAATAACCCTAATTCAGATCTGAGCTCTCATTGCTCCTACATGGCTTTCTGCATATCCAGGAACTGATACACAGAAAATGCCAGAAAGAGCCAGGATTGGCTACATCCTAACCTCACATTAAGATGAGTGTATTGGGTCTATGTGGCAAGGTTTTGTTTGTGGGGGAGGCTACAGGGCTGGTTTCTGTAAGAAGCTGCTAGAAGCTTCTGCTACGTCCAATAGGGCCAATGCCAGCCAGCTCCAAGACAAACTTTTGGCCAAGGCCAAGCCCATCAGTGATGCGGCAGTGCCTCTGGGATAACGTAATTAAGAAGGGGATAAAAAAAAAGGGGCAATAGTAACAGCAGCCAAAGAGAGGAGGAAGAGTTTCTGAGACAAAGAACTCTGCAGATACCGAGGTCAATAAAAAAGGAGGGGGAGGGGGCACTCCAGGCACTGGAGGAGAGATTCCCCTGCAGCCCATGGAGAAGACCATGGTGAGGCAGGCCCTGCCTCAGAGGCTGCCCAGAGAAGTAGTGGATGCCCCGTCCCTACAAGTGGATGGGGCTCTGGGCAACCTTGTGTAGATCCAGGCCTGGAGGTTGGTGGCCCTGCCTGTGGCAGGGGGGTTGGACCTCTATGATCCTTGGGGTCCCTTCCAACCCAGACCATTCTATGACCTTCCTCTGCAGCCCCTGAAAGTCCATGGTGGAGCAGATATCCATCTGCAGCCCATGGAGGACTCCACAGCAGAGCCAGTGGAGGCACCCAAAGGAGGCTGTGACCCCATGGAAAGTCTGGGTTGGAGCAGGCTTATGGCAGGACCTGGGGCCCAATGGACAGAGTAGCCCACACTAGAGCAGGTGGATGCACCCAAAGGAGGTTGTCACCCCCCGGGAAGCCTGCACTGGTACAGTCTCCTAGCTTGACCTGTGAACCTGTGCAGAGAGAATCCCACACTGGAGCAGGTTTTCTGGCTCTGGTCCTGAAGGAATGCACCCCAGGAAAGGGACCATGTTGAGGCAGTTTGTGAAAAACTGCAGCCTGTTGGAAGGACTCATATTGAAGTTCGCAGAGGACTGTCTCCTGTGGGAGGGACCCCACACTGGAGCAGGGGAAGAGTGTGAAGAGTCCTCCCCTGGAGGAGGAAGGAGTGTCAGAGACATAGTTTGATGACCTGACCATTAGATTAGATATTAGTGGGATGTTTTTTACAGAAAGAGTGGTGAGGTGCTGGAACAGGCTGCCCAGAGAAGTAGTGGATGCCCCATCCCTGCAAGTGTTCAAGGTCAGGTTGGATGGGGCACTGGGCAACCTTGTGTAGATCCAGGCCTGGAGGTTGGTGGCCCTGCCTGGGGCAGGGGGGTTGGAGCTTTATGATCCTTGGGGTCCCTTCCAACCCATGCCATTCTATGATGCTATGATTCTATGATTCTATGATTCTATGATTCTATGACCACAACCCCCATTCCTTGTCCCCCTGCACTGCTGTGGGGAGAGAAGGGAGAGAATTCAGGAGTCTGAAGTTGAGCCCAGGAAGAAGGAACAAGTCGGGGGAGGTGTTTTAAGGCTTAGTTTTATTTCTCATTATCCTACGCTAATTTGATTGGTAATAAATTAAATTAATTTCCCTGAATGGAGTCTGTTCTGCCTGTGATGGTAATTGCTGAGTGATCTCTCCCTGTCCTTACCTCGACCCATGAGCCTTTTTTAATATTTTCTCTTCTCTTTCCAAATGAGGAGGGGGAGTGATAGAGTGGCTTCAGGGGACACCTGTCCTCTTTTCTTTCTGTGATCTTATTTCCTCAGAAAATATGCTGTGGACGTGATCTGCCACATTAGGGCTAGGTGTCTGCTCCAGAGGTCTGGGGGCATTCTCTGGCGGGACACTTTTCCTGTGTGTGTGCAAAGCACAGGCTCACCGTTTCTAGGCTATCTGCTGTCAACATGGAAATAGAGGATGCAGCCAGCACAGTTTTCCAACTGCCAGGCTCCCAGCTGTGCAGCCTTGAAAGGGCTCTGCACCGTGAAGCAAGGCGAAATCACAGACCAGACGGGTTTGCTACAGAAAAGGGGGACAGGGATTAAGCTTGAGCACAGACACATTGGTTACCCACACAGCTCAGCTGCTAGTTTGTTTCTTGTTTCTGTGTAGGTTTGTCTGACTATACCTCTCTCATGTGATTCCTAGCTGCAGTCCTGTGGGGCTGCGCTCTGGGGACCTTCTGTCAGGCTGCAGTGGGAAATAGATGCTCTGCCAGAGAGAAAGAGAAGCCGAGGGTGACAGCAGATGGGGCACCGGCCTCCCCAACCAGAGCAAGAAAAATGCAAGAAAAATAGGGTAAATCATGGCCAGCTATCATCCAGTGACTGCTGGAGAGGTCTGTAGCAACTACAGCAGGTCCAAAACCTAAAGGATTGTTGAGCTAGTGAGTCGGAACAGGATTGACAAGGTACAACATAGTGAGGGCAGGCACCAGTGGCATAGAGTGCAAATGCATCTCCTGAGCCAAGGTCCAGGGTGAGGCACTGTGGAGGTGTCTCCAAGGTCTTCCTGCCCCGCCCTATTTCCATCCCAGCAGGATGGAAGTCCCAGGTTACCCAGCCAGGCTGCAGAAGAGCCAGCCTGAGCACAAGCAGAGCCTCAGGAGAGGAGATGGAGGCGGAGGGGTTGGAGTCGGGGCATGGGGCAGAGTAAGGTGCTGCACTCATGGCCCTGACACAGATCTCAGTACTGACAAGCCACCACCAGTCTTGGCTTTTTTGTCCCTTAGATGGCCCTTCAGCTTCCTCTCAACAGCTCTGTATGCTTAAGCAACCCATAGACTCTCAGGCCCCACATTTCCAGAAAAAATAGCAACTTTGTCTAATAGGCTACAATGGACCCAGGGGAGATTCAAGGCAGAGTGCTTTTCATACACACATGGGCAATTTGCTTTACACAAGAGTAGCTTTAACGAGTGAAGATGGGAATCAGTTCTTGCCACTTGATTTCAGCGTCATGGATCAGTCCTATTTAGCAGATTTGACTAGGTCTAGTTCTTTGGTGGTATGGCATGTGAACTGGCATGAAACAAGGAAAACACTGAAATTAATTCATATTGATTATTAAAACCTTCAGGTGGTGTTCATAATTGATAGCTAGTTGAGATGTTTCAAATTTAAAAAAATCTGAATCATTATCAGAAAGTTCAGACCAGCTGAAATTTATACTCTTTTAATAATGGCAGTGAAATCTGAAATTAGCTGTTTATTTATCATTACATCAGCATAGCATAACTTTGCAGAGAATACGCTTTAATTCATTTGCCTCTGAGTTCAACAGGCATTTTTGCATGCATCTCCTGATGCACATCTAAGCTGTTCTTGTTGCAAGCCCAATGGTAATGGTATTGACAGTGTAATCCTCTTTTTTATTGCCATCTGATGTCAGATAAAAATGTGGGTCATAAAGTGAAAATGTGAATTACTTCATGTGTATTACAAGACAATAGCCATTTTAATTACATTGTTACTACATGTCTAGAACGTCTTTCAGAGGGATGGATAGCCTTAAAATCAAAATGGAAAGTTCAGTTTTCCTGGCCAGATAAATGGAATCTTTTCCATTCCAGAAGAGATTGTTTTGAAGTGAATGCAATAAGGTCATGTTTCTTTGTTTTCATTTTTCCTGTTTTATTGCAATATTATGGGCACATATAGTAGCGATTTCTTCATGTTTCTGATTGCAAGAACTCAAATTATTTTTGATTCTCAGTTTGCAATTGGTAACAATATGATTTGAAGTAATTTGATAACTGTTTTGAGTTTACCTAGCACACTAAAAGAGCAAAATAAATTTCTAAGATACCTTCCTTCCTGATCACTTTTAATGAAACAGTTTTTCATCAGAGAATCATGTCCACTTCAGGTACACGTGTTTATTTATTTCCAGAAACATATGAGAGTTGCATAAATCAGGATGAAATTTGTTATTGCTCAGGCCCTTGACTCCAACAATGGCCATACTAAATACTGGGAGAACAGTATAGCGAGAGAAATATAAGATCAGAGTAATCAGATGATATTATTTTACTGAGAGATTCTCCCAGACTTCAGCAATTGGTAACAGGGGTGACAATGAGAGTTTGAAGTGAGAGGTATTGTTTCTGTGCTTAATAGTACTGATGGATTTTCTGCCATGAGTTTTTTCAGTGATAAAGATTTTGCTTTTGCAACATTCTGTAGTAAAAATATAATTTAACTATTCATTGTGTGAAGAAATTATACTTCTTCTTGTTTTAAATCTGAAACCAATTGGTTTAATTTGGTATTTCTGGATCTTTTATTAAAAAAGCTAGAGAACATTTTTTCTCTGTTTACTGTTTGCTCCGTGCCATTCGCTGTCCTCTACTTTAAATGCTCATTCTTGGTTTATTTCTATGCCTATTGAGACTACCAACAAAGGATTTGATGGCAACAGAGTTAGGTCAAAATCAGGAACTTATGAAATCTGAGTTTTATTCTTAATTCTTTTTTCTTCCCACTTTTGAAGAATGTATACCTTCAAAATTCTTTTTCATTCTGTCATCTTGCACACTAGCTCACCTTCTGCCCCATTTTTTCTTCTTTAATGTTATGAATTTTGTCATGATGCATGCCATAAACATACACTGAAGTCTGGCAGAAACAACCAGGGACCTCTTCTTCCATTTCCCAGGAGAAAGTTGTACTGAGAATGCAATAACTATGACAATCAAAACTCTGCAGTCATTCCTTCTTATAAAGAACTCTCTACGTTTGTCAGGTAACTTGGGACATATATAAAAGAAACACACAAAGTTTTTCTTTGTATCTGCAGTGACCAATGATTTGCAAGATGATGGACATTGTTCATTTCTGTCTAGTAGCAAAAAAAAAGCAACACTTAGATAAACTTTAAATTCCTGCTCCTTTTCATAAAACATTACAGCTAGCAGGAAGATCTCTAATTTAGTATATTAGTTTTTCTCAGAAAAAAGATAAGGTATGTATTCAAACCAAAACCAAAACCATTAATAAAATCCCTTTTATAATGACCATTAAAGCAATTCATTTTCCCCTGAGAACATTCAATTTACTTTCTAGTGATTTGGCTAGCCCCTGGTTAAAAGTTTTTTTTCTAATTATCCCAGATTTAATCCAGCACGTCAGTGTCAGTTTAATCATTTATCAGTTAAAAATTATTAGCTACCTCCCCATTTAATTAATATCAGACACCACTTAGTCATTGAGTGATACTGCTTAAAGATTAGCATTTTTTTTTCTCTTGCAACTCCTCTAGAATGGCATTTTTGTGTGTTATCACCATTAACTGTAAAATCTTCAGTAATTAGTTGCCCTTTTAAATAAATTTGATTCAACTTTTCCTAACTTTTTCAGCTAGCTTTAAAAAAAATTAAAGGAAACTTTTCCTTCTTTGGGCAACTGATCTAGTGGAGGATGTCCCTGTCCATGCCAGGGGGGTTGGAGCTAGACAATCTTTGAGGTCCCTTCCAAGCCAAAACATTCTGTCATTCTATGATTCTATGGTTCTGTGATTCTGTGGTTCTATGATTCTTTGATTCTTGTGAGAAAATAATTTATAAAATAAATAATTTAAATTTTTCTTTTAATATGAATAAGCAATATATATGAGTGACATATTAAAAAAGGAAATAGAAATACAAACCAATCCAATGATATGGTTAATGATGCTGTAGGGATAGACTATTCCTAGGTGCCTGAAAGAATGTTTGGGTTTCTATTTCCCTTGCATGTTGATGAGTAAGTTAAGTAAATATGCAGTTATGATAAGCATATAGAATAGCACTTTAACTAAGTGTGTGGGCAAAGCAAATAAGGCTACATACCTTTAACAGCTAATGTGGGAAAAGAGAAAGATATTTGCTCTTGGATAGGGTATAGTACATTAAAAGGGAGATCTTTGGAGTACAGATAGCAGACAGCTGTCATAGTGAACCATTTACAAATGCTGACTTGTACTTCAGCAGTGATAAGCAGCTCCTGCTTTCACTATTGCATTGTAATTAACCCTCCCTGAAATAGATCACCAGAGATTTGAAGACTGCCAAGCTCTATACTTCTTGCCCTGGCCTAGTTTAGATAGCTTTTCAAGCCAGTGATGGGGAAAGGTTAATGCAGAAGATTCTGTTCATTAGGAATCTAGAAATATTAAGGAACTTCTTGTTTTTTGTATTACCCACTGTTTCTATGAAGCAACACATTTAGACTCCTCTTTTTCAAATAATGAACAATTTATGATGCTAAAAGCAGAAAAGACTGAACTGAAAAAAGTGTTATCTTAACAGCTCTTTTATTTTTCTGTTGACTGTTTGGTTGTTTTAGAGGTAGGGTTTATATATAAATTCCTGGTCTTTTGATATGTTGAATGTGGCATATATCCTTTCTCCAAAATTGACTCTCACTGAATTCTTTAAAAAAATTCAAATTATTCAAGTGATCTGTGTAAATAAAAATAAATGATGGCTTGCAGCAAAAGATGTCAGCTAAATTCAAAGAATAAACTGCTGGAATATGTTAGGAACAAAATTAGAAGCTAAGGAGGCCTATGTTCTTTTCTTTGGTGTGTGGTTCTTTGGAGGAATCAAGGTTTTTCTGGAAGATTTAGTTCTCTTAAAAATATCGAGAAAATTTATGTAGCTAGTTGGGAAGATTACTTACAAATGTAAGAAAGTTATCTATCTCCCTCTCTTTGTTTATCCTGTTTGTTTCTTCTGATTTACCCTGCATATTTGGCATACCTAGAATAACCATATCTCACTGCCCTGGCATTGCCAGGGCTGGTGGCTCCCTGTGGACCAGTACCAGCGGGGGCCCGCCATGGTGGCTCAGGGCAGGGCTTAGCAGCCAGAACCCATCTCACACCCCCAGCCAGGCACAGGGCAGCCAGAGGCACTGGGGGAGCCCCATCCCAGGCAGCGGTCATCTCCCTGGGGACTTAGACTGGGTGAGAGCAGGCTGGGGCATGGGCCCATGGCCAGTCAGGGTAGGGCTGAGAGGAACTGGAGACCCACCCTGCCACAGTGTCACTGGAGCAGGGGCTTATGGCCAGAGGGGGCTGAGATGCAGCCTTGGGCCCTGGGCAGGGTGGAAGCAGCCCTGTGGGGGATGGACTTGAATATTCTGAGCTGGTGGTACCCTTAGGGACATGACAGTCTCTTTTCAATTTACATACAGGTTGAAAATAGTTGAAAGAAGCAAAAAATTATAATGAACTATAAGAATCTGCTACAGAATGAAGCTGCAGTTGGATAAATGGCTATTTGGTGTTAGGGCTCTGTGCCATAATGAGGACTTTAAAGTCTAACTTCCATGACTGTTTGTTATAAACTATTAAGGTTATAGAGTAATGCAAGTTTTGGGTCTGTTTAAATATGATAATAAATATTCAAAACATTATATAATGGGGAACACAACCATACATTTTTGCCTGGCAAAACTCGTAACTAACTTTTATTACATTTATCACTGTTGTCCTCAAAACAAAGAGGCTTCTTGAGCTCCAAGACATATAATCTTTCCCTCTCCCCTGCACTGCCATCTAAAGCAGTGATAAGTGCTAATTGGGAAGACTTTCTTATCAGTTCTCAGGGAAGCATATTAATACTTGTCCTACTTAGGAAGCAGATTATACCCATAAGTAGAGGAAGTGTGTGGGGGCCCTCCTCATCAGCTCTGAAGGACAGATAGCTCTAGCTCTGGCACAGCCATGGGGTAAGGCTGCCGTTTAGCTGGAAGAATCCAGATGATTAGTCTCTGGGTAGCACTGGGTGGATGAGATGAGTTGGTAATCATATTACATGATGAGCTCTTTTCTCTTGCATGAAGTATATGAAGGCTAAGTACTGCAAGTTTCTGTATTATTTTGAAAAATGAGTTTGTAAAAGTGTCTGCAGCTCTGTGCTGCTTTTGGCTGTGATGGAGTTAATTTTCTTCATAGCTGTGAAATACATGGGTTTTATATCTGTGCTGGAAACAACCAAGGCTTTTTCTGCTTCTCACACCACCCCACCAGCGAGGAGCCAGGGGGTGCACAAGGAGTTAGGAGAGGACACAGATGGGACAGCTGACCCCAACTGACCTAAGGGATATTACATACCATATGATGCCATGTTCAGCATATAAAGGTGGGGGGTAGTATTCAGAGTGATAGAGTTTGTCTTTCCAAGTACCTGTTACACATGACAGAGCCCTGCTAACCTGGGGATGGCTGCAGGAGGCATCACAATCAC
>VZTU01015515.1:0-17474 GCA_013400835.1 Zapornia atra
CACTTGGCCTTGCTGAACCTCATTCCTCTGGAGGAATAATGCACTTCCTCCAGATTACTGGGGGCTGGGGAGGGGATTTCTAAGTGTTACAGCTGGAAGTGAGCCCTTCTCATCCCTAAGCCAGGCTAGGAAAACTTGCAGGCTCCTTTCCTGACCCTAATTAATAGAATCTATTCTACTTTCATTGCATGCCACTACTTCTTAGAAAGGAGATGACAATTATTCTGGTGTGTTAACAACTATCCTAATTTAATGTTGCATGAATAGCTGATGTGGAAAGAAATTGGATTTTATGGCTACAGCTCTCCAGAGTCTGCCTACCCAAAGGGAACAGCCTGTGTTACCCAGAACAAAGGGAGCCTGTTTTGTAAAGCAACAAGTCAAAAACCACACAGAAAAGGGGACAACTGGATTTTCTCCTGTGCCCATTTTCCACAGAGTCATTGATTGCAGCATGGCACAGACAGCAATGGCTTGTCATCATCCTGTCAGGAGGGAGGCAATAGCCTCAGCCTGAGTATTTCTGGGTGAACCCTGTGTATCTTCTGTCTGTGATGCTGTTCACAGAATCCCAGACTGGTCTGGGTTGGAAGGGACCCCAAGGAGCACAGAGCTCCAACCCCCTGCCACAGGCAGGGCCACCAACCTCCAGGCCTGGAGCTACACAAGGTTGCCCAGGGCCCCAGCCAACCTGGCCTTGAACACCCCCAGGGATGGGGCACCCACCCCCTCTCTGGGCAGCCTGTTCCAGCCCCTCACCACTCTCTCTGCAAAGAACTTCCCCCCAATCTCTCCTCTAACCCTTCCCTCCTCCAGCTTCACTCCATCCCCCTTGTCCTGCCAGTCTCTGCCCTTTAACAAGCTGATTCCCCTCCTGTGTCTCTGCTCCCTTCAGGGACTGGCAGGCTGCAATGAGGTCCCCCCACAGCCTTCTCTTCTCCAGGCTGACCCAGCCCAGCTCCCTCAGCCTCTCTCTGTAGGGCAGCTGCTCCAGCCCTCTGAGCATCTCCCTTGCTCCTCTGACCCCTCTCCAACAGCCCCACATCTCTCTTGTGTTGGGCCCCAGCTCTGGACACAGGACTCCAGCTGGGGCCTCCCAGGGCAGAGCAGAGAGGGACAATCCCCTCCCTGTCCCTGCTGGCCAAATATCTCATGTAACCCTTCCCTCCCTCAGCTGTTGCCTCTCTGCTTTGATGTACAACAAACCTGGAGCTCCTGGAGCCGAAAGGTTGCCTGCCCCTTGGGGAACCTGTGTGTGCCTCTAGCCCAGCCTGAGCTTGTGTGGACTCTGCTCCTCACACCCACGTGCAACTGAGTGCACACTGCATGTGGCCAGCTGCCACCAGCCACACTCTGCAAGCTTAAAAATAGATCAAGTACCTGAGCATGGGCCTGCTGGGCAGAACAGAGATGGGGATGCAGGGGGGGTACTGCCTTTCTTCCTGACAGCCTTTTCTCTCCCAAACAATACACCTGCCTGGGGGTGCCTTGTTTTGAAGTAGGTTGATGGTGCTATAGCTCTCTTACAAGGCTCTTGAGGATTCTCCCACTGAGCTCTGCTACAGAGAAATGACTTCTGAGTGCCTTTTCTAAACCCCGATTGCCTGTGGTGTGAGGGGGTGAGGGGCTGTGTTTGAGATGCTGGGGCTCTGCCAGCACAGAGCTAGCCAGGCTGTTGGGGTGTGTGGCCTTTCCAATGGCTGTGTCTGTTTTGGGGAGGCTGGTGTGCTGAGCTGCAGGAGGACCTACCACCTGCCCACCTTGAGCTCCCTGGGAGACTGCTGGGAGCTCTGACTGTCACCAGCAGACTGTTGATGGATGAGATTGGCTCCTGGCACTCATTGCCAGCAGATCCTTCCCTTTTCCCTCCTCCTTTTATAGTGTCCTGTTGAGTTAGTCTTTAAAAATTGCCATGTCTGATGTTACAGCCTGAAGCTGTTGCTGAAAAGTTTCATTAATTGTTATGGATTATTATGGTTTCAATGACTTCTCTTTTTTTGATGTGGGCTGGGCTGGCTGTAGTATCAATCTGTTTGTGCTCCCTTGTTTCTTTACATACTTTGCCATCTAATTCCAGTGGACTTCACAGAGTTAGCTGAGGGGCAATATTAATTACCCTTTGTCCCAGCTCATCTCTTTGATGCCTTTTCTGATTTCCTAATTATTCCTTTTGATGTTCTTTGCATTGTGAAGGGAAGGAATAAAATAAACCAACTAGGAAGGTCAGGGGTTGGGGTGGGGAGAGCTGTATGCAAAAGTCTCATCAGCTGCTTCTCTGCACTTGTCCCCTGTGCTGCTGTAGCCAGAGGTTGTGGCAGGTTGTGCTGGGGATTGCAGAGCTGGGGCACTGAGCTCTGGGTGCTGCTTTGCCTCTTCCCTTTCTGCTCCTGATGTTAGAGGAGTGGTGGGCTTCACCCCACGCCACCACCCCAGACTAAGTCTGATGCTAAAGTGAACAAGGAGGGGAGGTGGAAGGAGGCTGCTGTCAGTAGTGTTGTGGCCAGGTACTCATTAAAATCTCCTCCAACTCTCACAGTGGCCATTAGTGACTAATTAGGTGTGCTCCCAGTGCCCCCACTGCAGTACTGATTGATTTAACCAGTCTCTCCACTGCATGTGGTACTCATACAGAAAAGGGGGGGGTCTACCTGGCTCTGCTGGCACAGAGGTACCCCAGCTTGACCAGGAGGTGGGGGTGCCATTACACCCAAGGTTGGTGGCAGGTTTCTCTGGACATCTCAAGTCAGCTCTGCTGCTACAAGTCTCCTCCCTGGCAGCAAGCAGTGGGGTACACTGGCTGCTCTCCTGCCCCAGGAGAGGGGGAGCAGACAGGTCATGGCTTAGAGCACGTGCTTTTGGTGGCCTGCATGCTCCTCTGGCTCCTGCTGTAATTTACTGAGGCCCCCTGGTTTATTAACTGTGGTCTTAGAATGATGGATGGTGCTTGTTTAATGCAAACCTGCCTTTGGTGCTGCTACTTCAGCAGCTGGCTGATTTATTTTCTTCCCTCCTCTGCATCAGAGCTGGTAGTAACCTAGCTGGGTTCAGGATAAGGCATTCTGACTTTGATATGGGTGTGAGCTTGTCCTTTTCCACTGGTCACCTCCTCTCCCCTTGCCTTGTGAAGAGCTGGAAAGCTGGTGACAACGGGGCAGCACCCTATGGGTGCTGGGGGTTTGCTGAGGGCAGGAGCATGGAGCAGACAGCAAGCAGCATGTGCCTGCAAGGTGGATAAGAGTCAGTGCAGGGGCAGAGCTGCCTCCAGTTACCAGTATAGCTCAGGAGGGGACCCCACACTGCCTGGGGACAAGGAGAGAAGGAGCAATGGCTGTGGGGCTGGGCTGAGCTAGCCTGGCCCCCACTGGTGTGTGGTGGGAAGGCTTATTAATTTCTTGGTGGTGCTGTGTTACATGGCCCATTTGCAGCTTTTCCTTGTCTGTTTTGAAACTGTGAAATGAGGCACAGTAATCAAGGAGGGTTTTAATAACGATCCCAGTTCTGACATTTAAATTACAGATGGCATTTTCAATTAAACAGGCACTCTCAGCAGGTTTAATTTAGCTATCAGTTCTGCTCTGTTCTTTAAGTGCTTTCTTTAAAACAGTGATGAATTTAAAACCAGCTCCAAAGGGAGAAGGAGCTGAGGAGGGATTGGAGCTGGCTGGGGAAGGGGAAGCCCCTTTAGGGCATACTGGGAGTGCAGAGGGAAGCCAGAGACCCAGGAGATGAGACATTCAACTCCCACAGCATGGCTTTGTGCACAGGATGCCTGACACACTGCTCTTCTTCTGTGACATCTGGGGGGCCTGCGTGGCTGCACACACAGTGACACCACCACAGTGTGCTTCCAAATGCGATGGCACCTGGGCCTGAGCACACCACCTCATGTGTGGCTGGGCCGGGGCCTGCCTGCACGCCTCCCTGCTTTCACCCCTCTGCCCACACTGTCTTTGTGATGGCAACAGCCTACATGTGTGCTCAGAAAACATGCCTGGCTGATGTACTGAGTTGCATCCACCTTGGTGGATGCAGCATGGGGGTGCCAGCCTTGTGCTCAGCTCTGGAATGGGGCTCTGTGCCTGTGCACTGCCGCTGGCTGTGCCAGAAGCACATCTGTGCTGCGCTCCTGTGGTGGTTCAGTTCTGTCCCTCAGCAGCCTACAGACCTGCCTGTGCACAGCTGGGTTCTGCAGGCCCACCACTGTCCTTTCTACCTTTGTACACTTCCAATCCCATTTTCCCAGGGCTCCACAAATCCACCTTTGCTGTTCATGGTTTGCTTGCTTCCCAGCAACGTTGAGGATCCTTCCAGCTCCGCTTAAACCTGAACCTAACAAGAGAAGACTATAAGGGGATTATAGGTTTGACTCAAACTTAATTGTCTCCCTGATGGCTCTGGCTGGCTTTCCTCATTAGTTACTGGATGTGCTAGTTGCTGACACTATGAGCTTGGTTTGTGAGTCCTTGTGGGCCCTGGGAGCTGCTATTGCTTGGGGCTGCCTGTGCTGGGAAGCGCCCAGCTTCCAGGTCTCTCCTGAGAGAGGAGGGAGTGAAGCGACACGCTGGCTGTGTCGTTCAGCCAGGCAAATGCTGCTCTTGCAGGCCCATGGCCTGGCCCTCAGAGCCCCAGGGCCTGCAGGCAGAATGATATCGGGCAGAATTTGCTCTGTAATTGAGACAGGTGAAGCTGGGGCACCCCCAACTTGTGTGTGCCTGCGGCTAGGCTGCTGCCCTGCTGCTGAGGTGGACACAGCTGCTCAGTACTTAGTACAGATAGAGCCTGGTAACAGCCCTGGAAGGCAGGCTGTGTCCTGCCCTGCCTGTGCCACTACACAGGTCTCCAGGCCCTCGTCATGGGACTGGGAATCACGATGTCCATAGCCAGCTCTGTACCCGTGCGCTGAGGGAACTGGAAGCCACAGGTTCCCCGAGGGTGCAGTTCAGGACGACGTGGCTGTTGGATGTGCTGGTGACGGCCACCATAGGGGTGTGTTGCACAGATCAAGGCCAGGGTCATAGAATCATAGAATGGCATGGGTTGGAAGGGACCCCAGGGATCACAGAGCTCCAACCCCCCTGCCACAGGCAGGGCCACCAACCTCCAGGCCTGGAGCTACACAAGGTTGCCCAGGGCCCCATCCAGCCTGGCCTTGAACACCCCCAGGGATGGGGCACCCACCCCCTCTCTGGGCAGCCTGTTCCAGCCCCTCACCAGGTCCCAGCCTGCCTTTGGGGTCTGTGTGGCACGTGGAGAGGAGCCTTTCCCTGCTGCTGAGGAGAACTCCTGCTTCCTCACAGCTGTCGTGAGGAGCCTCCCGCCTTTCTCTCCAGTGTAAAACAGGGCTGGATAATTTCATCATCGCTAATAACATTTCTAGCAAGGCAAGCTACAATAATGATAAGGGTAATTGAATCTCATGCTTCAGGGATAAGCTGAGCTCAGGAGAGGGACCAGGGAAGAATTCATTTCCCCCTTCCCTGTGGAAGCCGCTTTGCACAGTCGATTGTTTGCGCTGAAAGGCTGATGGTCTCCCTGGCCCAGGCCCTGACAGCTGGCCTCCAGAAGATCCCACTTGCCTGCTGTCTGTGCTGGGTCTCAGAGCTCTGGCCTGTGGCTAAGGATGAGCCAGACTCACGTCCAGGAGAGCTGTGTGGTGGTAAGGGGAGAGGCAAGGCACTGCCTGCCTGAGGCCATCAGTTGCTTGCAGTCCACTGGCCTTGTGCTGCTGCAAGGGACAGACACAAGCTGTAGAGTTATCCCCTTTGTGGTCTGCTCCTGTGCAACGCTGATGGGGGTAAATTTTCCTATGTGCAGAGCCCTGCTTGGAGTTTTAGCTTCAGGAGGGATGACATAACGTATAGGGTTATGCAGTGAAGTGGAGAATATGAAGCCAGACTGTCCTAAATGTTGCCAAGAGACAACCAACACCTGGTTCATTTCCAGCCAACAGCTATGGGCTTTGGGGAATCTAATCCCCAGGACTTGGAAAGTCTCCTCTTAACCTGTCATCAAAATAGCAAGGGGTTCCAACTCCTGCACTCAGGCTACAAAATCTGCTCAGAGTATTTATGGTGGAAACTTTATTTCAGATAGTATCATTTGAGAAAATCCTGACTGGGTCAAAACTTAGAGAGTGACCTACAAGGCAAAATGTGTCTACATAACTGTTTGGTGTTATCTCCCAGCTCCTAATACCATCTAGATGTGGACACATTTCAGTAAGGCCTGAGGTGATCTCTTAATACCCTGCTCTTACCTCAGCGGAGCACTGGTGTTTAATTACCTCATTTATGCTTTCTGGGAAGCTTGGAGCATTCCACACTGTGGGAATGAAAGGGGCAGTAGGGGATAGTGTGGTGTTACTTGTTAAGAAGATACCAGAGAGTGATGGAGCTCAGCTAAATGAAGCTTTCAGACCTGACAGGGTGGGAGCTCTCACTAAAAAACCTGGCTGGCTGCACTGGGTGATGCCTACCAGACAGTGGGAGAGATGCCCAGCAGCCCTAGTCCCCTCACTGTACTCCCAGTAGAGGGATTGATTTCCCCAGTGCTTGATTGGAATAGGATCAGGTGGCAGAGTTGACTCAAGGTCTTTAAGTGGGAATATGAGACCTTGAAAATGAAGTGACATGTTCAGCAGCCATGCAGGGAGACCATGTGGATTCAACGTGTTGTGTCCAGCAGCACAGAGGTGTTCAGGAACACTCTGGAGTCCTGTATTCCTTGGAGAGAATCCTCCAAGCTCAGCAGTGCTGGTCCCAGAGAGAGGGCCCAGGAGGCAAGAGAGCATTTCTATTCCCTTTTTCTTTATTATTATTTTTTCCCCTTCCCTTAGCAGCTGTAAATTATTCATGGAACTCTGCTGACTTCGTGCTGGGGAAAGGATTTCCTGTTCATTATTTACTGATCTCTTCAGAAGCATTAGACCTTTTTTCTTTTTTTCTCTTTTTTTTTTTTCCCTGGGACCTCTTTAGGAACAGAGGTTTGTCCCCCTGGACCCTCAAGGAGTCCTTTGCCATGTGCCTTTGTTATTTATTCTTTATAATGAAGCTGCTAGAATTAATTCCTGAGAAAGACAGTGTAAAGAAACATCCCTGTCATTAAGCAGCCTTCAGAGCTGTGGTTAACAGATTTCCAGGTGGCAAATGAATGCCTCGGTGGACTCTGTGTCAATTGACTTGTGATGTGATTGACTGATGGTGTCTAGTCTGGCATTGAAGCTGTCCTTGATGTCTATCACCTCGTTCCTTCCTTGGCCATGAGCTTGGGATGAAAAGACTGCAGTGGGATGCACAGAAGGCCTGGTGACCATGTGGGAAGGATGGCAGCAGTTTGGCCTGGGACTAGGTATCTCTTGAGGTTACTGATCCCCAAAGTTCCAAGGGTGTTGGGGCAATACCCTTCAATATTTTTGGTCAAAGCTGTGGGATGTGGGATCCATACCACACAGCAGTGTTACTCCTTGTTTACCAGTTCCTAATCCTTCTGCATCATGGTGTCTCTGATAACCAGAGGCCGGGCTGCCCCAGCATGTCCTGTCCATTGTGGGGTCGGTGCCTGAATGGGGCAGTGACATGGCTCCTACCTACAGCCCCCCCCACACTCCTGTGCCTGCCAGGAGGCACACAGAGTTTGCCTCTCACTGGGGTTTTGCTCTATTTTCCCTCCAGCCCCTCTACTTCCTACAAGCACAGGTGTTCCCAGTGCTGCCCATTGTTTTTCATGGGATGTTTGCTGGTTTTAAAGGCACTGTTCATCCTTATCTAGTGATTTGCAGATACACATAGGGTAATTTCTCCAGGTCTGCTTCCAGGTGGGACTGTGATAGTGTCAAGTAGTTAATTGGGCGATGTGGTCTCTGAGGCCAGCTTCAGACTCCTGATTAGCTCTGCGGATGAGCCAGGGAGTTGCTGCTGTGCATACTGATGAAGACAAGGTTCCTGTGGGAGCCTGGCGTGCTGGGGAGCGATGAGCAGAGCTGCTGGTGAGACCTAGAGAGGGGAGTGATGGCTGGCGTCAGGCAGAGGATGGATTAGAGGGAGTGAATTGCACAGCAGGCCCCAGTGCCTGGCTGTGAATCATAGAATCATAGAATGGTCTGGGGTGGGGGGGACCCCAAGGATCACAGAGCTCCAACCCCCTGCCACAGGCAGGGCCACCAACCTCCAGGCCTGGAGCTACACAAGGTTGCCCAGGGCCCCATCCAACCTGGCCTTGAACACCCCCAGGGATGGGGCACCCACCCCCTCTCTGGGCAGCCTGTTCCAGCCCCTCACCACTCTTTTCTGTAAAGAACTTCCCCCTAATCTCTCCTCTAACCCTTCCTGCCTTAAAGCTGTGTGGCACTTGTAAGCGGGGTGGTTGTCTGGAGCTGGAGCAAAGGTCTCTCTGGGACACTGTGGACAGCAAGAAGATGTGGTGGCTCTTTGTATGGTGTCTGTTGGCGTGCTTGGACTGTTGTGTGTTACACATCCCCCATATTGTGCTCTGTCTGCTTCTGTTTGGGCTTGCTGTGCAAGGTCTGCCTGCCTCTCTAAGGTGCAGATCTCAGTGGGACTCTAGTTCCCAGGAAAGCTTCCTGAAGACGTTTGAAAGGCCAGAGGAGCAAAGGGAATTGAGGCACAAACCTTAGAGGTAGTTGGAGTCCAAAGGAAGGTCGCAGTGGTACAGGAGTTGCTCCCACCTTGGCTATTCCCACCTCCTCCTATCCAAGATTGCTAGACTTAGAGCAAATGTGAAGGGAGGGTTTGAAAGCAGCCTGGAGAAGCTTGGCTGGGGTTTCTGGGTGGTAGTATGCAAATCATTAGAGAACAGCAGCACCTCTACTTGCCCAAGGGTGTAAGGAGCTCTGGAGATGTGGGTTGGTTGTCTGGGCCAGGCTGTGGTGTGGGGGGACAAGGGAATGGGTGTGATTAAATTATTCAGGCCGTTCAAAGGCCTCTGCAGGCAGCTGCTCCTTGAGTATGTGCAGGGGCAGGTGGTAGCATCACTAGTGAGCATAACCCATAAAGGAGGAGCCCCAGACTGTGGCTGAAGCCTGCAGTCATGTGCTGATATCCAGGGGCTGGGTAGGACAGGCTTCCAGTGTGGTGCAAGACAGACATCCCTGAAAAGATGAATCACAGAATCATAGAATCATAGACTGGTCGGGGTTGGAAGGGACCCCAAGGATCACAGAGCTCCAACCCCCCTGCCACAGGCAGGGCCACCAACCTCCAGGCCTGGAGCTACACAAGGTTGCCCAGGGCCCCATCCAACCTGGCCTTGAACACCCCCAGGGATGGGGCACCCACCCCCTCTCTGGGCAGCCTGTTCCAGCCCCTCACCACTCTCTGTGTAAAAAACTTCCCCTTAAGATCTAATCTAAACCTTCCTTTTTAAACCAGGCTTTTTAAAGCCTGGTCCCTTTTCTTACCTCATGCACTAGATTCTCTCCAGACACCCTGGGATATCTCCAGGCTGCTTCTGTACCTGCTGGGCATAAGATAGCCCCCTCAGCTGCTTTGTGCCACACGGCTGTGTGGCAGTGCTGCTCCCAGGGAGGGGAGAGCTTGTGTGGATTCCCATCTGACACCAGCCAGCTATTGTTATTGTAGGAGGTGAACCTTGACACCGATGGGGCTTGGAAATGAAATGCAATGTCATTCATTTTGCATGTGGGCAAAAAGCATGGTAAATGAAAGGATTAGATGGAGTATGCATGAAGGGAGAGCTCTTGTCCTGATCAATAATTTAAAAATTCCCAGGCAAGTGAGAGTTAGGGCTGCATGTACAGAACAGTTATTTGAGGCTTAAAAAAAAAACCCTGCAAAAAACCTTCCAAGAAGCTATTAAACCCACTAGTTTCTTTGATTTCCTGGTTCCTCTCAAGCTGAAGGCTGCAGTTAAATGTAACTGGGACCTATACAGGTGTAGGAATCCAGTTGCATCTATTCAAATTGCCTTAAGCTCTGCCTGCATGGTGATAGCATACAGGAGAATAAACAGAGCCCTGTCCACTTAGAGGAATGGCTTTGCCTTGCTGGAATCCCAACAATTCAAATGCTTTCTCTTCATGTATCAGGCCACACAAAGCAGGGAAGGGGGCTTGGCCGGGCAGGCACGGCGGCTCCGAAAATGGGGCTGTGGGCTTGGAGTTCTCTGCTGTACCCACAGGCTGCCTGTGCTATTCCTGGCTAAGGCAGGCTTTATGTCTCTGCCACCCCTCTGCTAAAAGAGGGGTAATAGCTCATGGAAAGGAATAAAATCTGCTAATAGTTCAGTGTCACAGAGGTGTCTCATGGCCCTCATTCCTGGAGCAGGCACTGCCTAGACATGGATCAGGAATTAATGTATTCCATGCCTTTTGCATCAGGAATTAATGCATTCCATGCCTTTTTTCTTTCTTTTTTAATTTTTTTAAAAGCCTTTTAGGTGTGGCTGCTGTACCAAAACCCCTCTCCCACCTCTTTTCCATCCCCACTGAATCCCAAGAACAGAAGCACTCACCCTCATAACTGTCCCTCAGCAACATCTCCTTTCCTGTAAGGAGCGTGCCAGGCGGTAAGCGCAGTGTGCTGAAACACCCGATGGCAACAGTTCAGTGTCATTCCCTTTGTCTCACCTGGTTTTCCTCATAATCACTGTTATAATCAAAATTTCTATAAAAATAAGTCCTCTACCTCTTCACATGCTCCAAGGTAGCTTTCCAGCACCCACTGGGCCCTGAGAAACAGCAGCGTGGTGGTATCAGCCAGTATGAGAGTTCCTTGCTCGCTGGGATGGGCTGATCTGAGGGTCTCAGCCTGGGCATCCCAGTGACCAGCCCTCAGTGGTGTTATCCAGGAGCTGGTGTGGCCTCTGTGGATGCCTGGAGCCAGGTGTGCCAGCACATCACCCCAAGCCAAGCGCCAGAGCCGCATCACAAGTAGGGAAGAAGGGTCAGCTTGTGTGGGGGGGTCTGAGCCCCTCCCAGACAAGGTGCCACCCTGTGCCCGGGTGACTGCGGGCTTGCCCCAAGCCTGGGCACCACAAGGAGCGTGTTGCAGCAGCTCTGGATCAGTGAGTTATCCCCCAGCCTCTCTCTGCTCCTCTCACACAAGTGCTGCATCTCCTGGCTGTGTGCCTGTGGCTTTGTTTGCTTACCCACCAGCGCTGCCTTGTACAGGGGGGGTCATGCATCCCGGGCTGCTGGGTGCCCTTGAACCTAACACACTCCCCGAGGGCACGATGGGCAGCGTGGGCTGGAGCTGGGCCCTCTGCTCTCCCAAACCCAATTTCCCACTGACAGTGGGTGACCATGAGTCTGAGCTGTGCAGGATGGGGCACACAAGCATCTGCAAAGGGTGACTGGGGCTGCTGCCTGATGTTTTTAAATGTTGCTTGGAAACCAAACTCAGTCTTACCTAACTCCACGAGATCTGCAGTGCAGAACTCATTGCACAAGGGGAAAGGAGGGTGGGTTGGGTTTTTTTTTTTATATTTTGATTATTATTTTCTACTTTTTTCATTTTACAAGAAATAACTCACTTTTCAGCTGTTGGAGAAGGTAGTAATTGATCTAGAGCTTTGCAGCTTGCCTTCCGGAATGGTTTTATTCTTAATGTAGGAATAAAACTCTGTTAGGTCAAATACACAGCAATAAATACAAGAAGCACATTAGCTTTAATATATTGGATTATTCCACTTGGTGGTGACGGGGAAAAAAACAAGATTTAATTCCCCTGGCAATGCAGGCAAAGAAAATCACTTTCCCTGCCCATTTTTTTTCTGTTAAGTCATTTTTGTCTGTCAATGCCAGTGCTGCAGGCTTGGACAGGGTTTAATTTTACTTTTTATTTTTTTAACCTGTTGTGAAAGTAAGGAGTCTTTTCTCAAAGTAAATTGTCCACAAATTCACTCGATTCCTTTTATTTCCAGCTGTTATGGATTCCTTCCCTGGCTGGGTGTGGGGACCTCTGGGGACAGCAGGAAAGTGGGGGTTGTTCTGAACTGCCAGGGTAGGGTAGCTTTAACTTTGCTCTGCTCAGGGAGTGGGGCAGGGAGCTCAGTGCAGGTGTTCCCCTTTTTCCAGGCATGCTGGTGTTGGTTTTTGTTCCTACCCTGAAGCTTCCCAGGTAGATTTAGGATTTGCTTGGTGGTGTCAGCTGGTTTTGTGATGTACCAGCACCCTTCAGCACCACAACATCTGTTGTGTCTTAGCTCAGGTCCCACAGGCTAGCAGTGGCTTAGGGCTCCTGGATGGTCCTGAATGTACTCAGCAGCACATTAATCTCTCCCAAGTGACATGCCTTGCAGTGCTAGAGTCTTTTATCAAATCCCATAGCTGTTCCTTGTGCAAACCTTCCCTCAGTTTCCTGGGAGAGCAATGACATTGGATCCTTTTCCTACAGTCCCTGTTTTGTTCCCAAATTTCTGTTTTATGTTGGGAACAGGACAGGTGAGAAGGTAGGAATGATCTCCCTGCTTGTCACCGTGGCAGAAACATAGAAGGTGGCTTTGCTGTGGATCAGGCAGGTAGCAGAGGGACTGCAGCAGACATTTAGCTTGGATAACAGAGAGGAAAAATCACAGCAGGGTGAAGGGCTGCTAAGGAAGAATTCACAAAGCCTTTGTAGCCAGAAAGCTTTGAAGAAAGGCTAGGTGAACGTCTGTCAGGAGTGATGGACAGATGTACAGTCTACCAGAGACAGGAGAAGGGCACTTGGAGTAGGCAGGCGTGGGTTGTGTGTTGGTTCTAAAGCATCTCTCACCTGTGTGTGGATCGGCAGGGGAGCCTGGGGGAAAGGCAAGGCAGGAGTCTCCGTGCTGTCACCTGAGTCTCTGCACCATCTGCATCTGTCCAGGCAGAGTTACTGCTCCAATAAGCAGGGCTCCTCCACCAGCACCTACACTCTACCTGATTGTATTTGTCTAAGACAAGAGAGACTTCACAATAATCCTGCTGGCAATTAATTGGCTTTTGTTCAGCAAGAGTGAACAAGATCTCATCTTAATCTGTTTCATTATTTCTCCTTGTATAGCACAGTCAACACAAGATTAGGTTTAATTTACAAAAAGATGCAAAGTCATTACTCATATCTGGATCAGGATTTTATCTGCTTTGTTTTGCAATGCTTCATGTGTCAATATTAACGAGAGGAGCTGCGTGGTGTGAGGTGGAAATGGCACTGCCTGACATAGCACCCTTCCTCTACCCTCATCTCCTGCCACCCTCAGAGGAGCTTTGTGCTCAGGAAAACTAGCCCACAGGGCAGTGGGCCATGATGCTCTCAGCTCCTAGCTCGTGTATGCACAGGATTGCTCTTGTGTTATGTGAAAAAAGAGCTTTGGGAAGCTGAAAGGTAAAAAGTAAAAGGTCCATGGCAGAACCAGCTGGAGGTTGGCTTGTTTGATGCCAGGTGAGGGGCTGTGTCGGTTCCTGTGGTGGTCAATGTTTGAGGACATCCCGGTCCTGGCACTGCAGGAAGGCCACACGTGGCTCCTGAAATGCTCTCCATGGCTGTGGACAGGCACACATGGCTCTGGGTTTATCTACCCCTGGGTATTTCAGTGCACATACCTGTGAGCGCTTGTACAACCCATCCCACTAACCGGGCTCCCCTTCTACCCCATCCCTACCAGGCAGCTGGTTCACACAGCAGTTCACAGCGTGTTCCCTTTCCCCTGGCTCTTCTGAACATGGTACCTACACCTACCACATGCTCAGGGGGAGGCATCTCCCTCCAAAGCTTGCTCCCCTCCCTGGGTTAGCGCCGAGCTGTTCTGCTGCGGTTAGACGTGTTCCCCCTGACCCATCAGGCCAGCAAGCACTCTTAGGACTTTATTGTGGCCTCTCTGCCGTTCTGGGCACACTGGTTGCCCGGTGGTTAATGGGTCTGCACAGATAGCAGCTCCAGATGAGCTGCTCTAAGTGCCTGAGGGAGGTTAGCCACGGGCACATGTAGCACAGCTGGGAGCCCTGCCTCGCTGGGGGGGCTGCTGAGCTCTGCGTGTGAGGACGGTGGCAAAGTGGCTGTGTTTGCCCAGTGTAGAGGGGGACACAGGCAGCCCTCCTGCTCTGGGTGGGGTTCTTCTGGTTCCAGGGGCCGGACAAAGGTACTGTGATACTCTGCAAGGGAGAGGATGTTCCCCATTTGAGCAATGCTCTTAATAAATCGATGCCCTAGCATAGAGTTGGGCAAGTTGTGCTGCTTCCAATGGAATTTGAAAGGCAGGCCTTGATCTGTGTTCAAGAAAGCTTTTGCTGCTCTCCCATTTATGCATTACACTTTTTAAAAGACTGCCAGCATTCCAGATGAGTGTGCCATGCCTCCTACCCAAGAGGCAACTTGACTTCTCAAAGCCACGGCGTGTCCAGATGGCAGGGAGAAGCAGCAGGGTCTGGCGAGCAAAAGCTGCTCTGCCAACCGTGACAGCAGGCGTTCGGATGGGTGAGAAGAGCCAGGGCGAGACGGAGCCGAAGCTGCGGCCAGAAGAAACGAGGAGCGGAGATCAAACAGCCCCCCGGCCGCAGCGATTCGGTGCCCTCGCAGCTGCTGAGCTCATCCAGGCTCGGGGGTCCCCGGGCTCCTCAGGCTCCCCCGGCTCGGAGGCTCCCCGGGCTCGGTGCCTGCAGCCCGAGTGCCCTCTGCTGTCACCGCGCTCCGCAGCGGCTCCCGAGTGCCCGGGGGGCAGTGCCCCTGCCCCGGGACACCGGCGGGCTTTGGGCGCTGCTCCGGCACGGCTGGGC
Organism: Zapornia atra; assembly: GCA_013400835.1. NCBI lineage: Eukaryota > Metazoa > Chordata > Aves > Gruiformes > Rallidae > Zapornia > Zapornia atra. The sequence goes on from VZTU01015515.1 coordinate 14,711, forward strand.
TGCCTCCAGAGGCTGTGCTCCGCGGGCGGCCGGCTAGCTGGAGCCCCGAGCTGCCGGGAGGAGAGAGCAGAGGTCGGGCACCTCCACTGCAGTCTGAGACAAAGCTCTGAAGGAACGAGGGAGGCTGGCACTCAGCCCAGGAGCGTGCTTGTGGGCCTGCTTGGCTGGCTGGGGCTTTTCTGTTCCCAGGATATCTCTTCCCCATGCACCAGTCTCGACCTGTCTGTCCAGTTCCAGTCTGTCTGGGTACTTTGGTTTATCCCCAGGCAGGTGTGAGGGGCCCGGTGCTCTCGTGCAGCTCTCAGGCAGTAGTTACCCTTCCCAGCTGAGCTGGATATTGCTCTTCTCCCTGACTCCAAAGCAGCAGGAAAGCATTTTCAGGCCCTTTATTCCCTCATCAATAAGGAGACTGAGAAGGACAGGGCAGTTACTGCCCCAAGGATAGCTGAGGAACTAGCTGGATGGAAGGAGAAGCAGGAGTCGGGTAGTTCAGTGCCAGCACTGCTCACCTCTGGACTTTGCTATACAGATACCTCATGGAGAAGCAAGGAAGGAGGCATGGGAATGGCTGTGCCTGAGCTGCAGAGGGAGGTGTGCTCCCTGAGGGGTGTTTCAGTGCTGGCCCAGCGTGTTCCAGTTCAGCAGAAGTTTCCTGACGGGTTTGTGGGCTGAATGCAAGGATACATCACTGCCTTTCCATCCCATTTGGGACCACAGCCTTAGACTGGAAGCCTCTGTGGGTATGGCTGATGCCCTACTAACCCAGGTGCCATTCCCAGTCTCTATAAGCTGTTTGATTTAGGAGGAATCAGTCTCCTAAACTATCCTCCCTTCTACAGCTGGCTAGAACAGCTGGGCTGCAAGCAACAGGGAATCATCAGCTAGATTGGTTTTGTTTTTCAGCTGGGTTTTTTTCCTCTCCCAGCCCCAGTCTTGAATGCTGGATGGGGAGGGGGGAGCAAACTCCTCCATCTGTCCACAAACCCCCCAGGTGGGTAATAATAGATGCTTCATATAGAAAAATTCAATTAGACTTGACAGGAGATGTATGCTCGTGCTTCCTTGCCAGGGCCCCATCTTGCTCTGTTCTGTTCCTCTGCAAGAGACTCACTGTATGACTATGATGAAAAGAAACCCCCCTTTTAAGTCCAATAGTGTTTATAGCCAGGACTGGCTGTGGTGGCTTTGTAGAAAAGCAAATTACAGTGGGATTCTGTACAACTGTAGCCACCAAGGTGGAGTTGGCAACCCAGGATGTCAGATGCCAGCTGCTGAGAGCAGGGAAGGGCTGTGTGGAGCGCTGTACCCAGGGCTTCGCTTAGTGCCGCCGGGGATTGAAGCTGCCAGGGTTCCTGACGTGCTTCATGCTGGTACCTTGGCCAAAAATGAGTAGTTCACATCTCCTCAGTTCTCATCATCCTGCTGGTTTGTTCCAACATGGGGTGTTTTGGAGGGGGTTTCCATTCTTTAGGTGTAATTCACTGCTGGGGGGAGGGGTGGTCTGGCCCGGAGAGGGCTGTGGTGCGCTGCAGGTTCGACAGGCAAAGGACATAGGAGCCCTTTCTGCAGCTCCTGCTCAGCACAGGAAGGAGACCCTTCTGTGTGGGTTTGGTTCAGGTGTTTATCTCCACAGGAATGCTCTACCAACACCTGATTTTGACATTTTAACACGTGGATTTCTAAATACCCTGAGTGTGGGTGATGAGAGTATCTGTTATAGAGTACCTGGGGACAGACCCTCCCTGTCTGCACTGGGTCACCAGTGCTCCTAAAAGCTCCCGTGTAGGATCACACAGCTGCTTGCTGGCGTTGGCAGGACAGGCAGTGGAAGGAACCCCTGTGTGAAGCTCTGCATGCCAGAGCCCTTCAGTGGCAGGGAGCTTTAATACATCTAAATCCTTTTGTCACAGTTGCACTGACTTTCTGAAATCCTATCAAATTGCATCCTCTCCATGCCCATGGAGGCTGTAACGTGTGAGAACTGATTAACCTCATGTGCTCTGTTCCTCTGGGACAGAGGAGCTGACTGAGGCCTGGAATTGGATGTAGGTGTATGGCACAGATATCAGTGTGTTCAGACTTCTGGTATCTGATCAAAAGGCATCTGGAACAAGATATTTGTAATGTGAGCAAGATTTCTTTTTCTCCCAGTGTCTAGTTACTCACTTGCATTGGGATGTGGCTGAACACGAGGAGCAAGCACTCCTCTGCTGCCAGCAGCAGCTTTTGCAAGAAGCTCTGTGGAGCTATAGAGGAACTGTCCTCTGCAGTGAAGCTGCAAGGCATGGTGTGTCTTGGAAGGCACCTCTAGGAGGGGAGTGGAAGGTCAGGGTGCCCTTAACAGCCAGTCTGGGGGCATGCAGGGGAACCACAGGGGGTAAAGCCCCCGGGCAGCCACATTCCTTGTAAGGCAGGTGCCCGGGGGGCTCCCTGCTTTTAGTAGTTCAGGGTGAGATAAGCCTGCAGTGGGCACCGTGGCCCTGCCCTGTATTCCCGAGGGGAACAGCATCCAGAGGCTGAATCCTGACTGTTTGTCCTGACTCTGAGCTGGTGGCTCAGGAAATGGTCACTGTAACGATTGCATCGCAATGTGGAGTATTGATCCCCTTGCCATGCCCATTTCCTAGGGATGAGGAGGGCCTCCTTTCTTCTGTGGGGCAGGCAGCTGGCAGCGAGTCGAGTATTAACTAGTGACTGTGCCTGCTGTGTTACAGGCTGTGGTGAATAAAGCTGTGTTACATTCCCCACTGTGACAAGGTAATGG
>VZTU01015515.1:17489-36783 GCA_013400835.1 Zapornia atra
GGGGGGGGGGGGGAATGAGTTAAATTCTGAAGTGGTTCTGGTCTCTTCTGGGTCAGAACTAAGGCTGAGTTCTCAGTAGAGTTACAGATGACATAGGTGAGGGCTGGCTGCGTAGGGACCTTCCTGGACCTGTTCTGTGCCTTGCATGAATTCCCACTACGTTTGAAGCACACCTCCTCTGCAAACCCATTGCCCAGCAAGTGCTTCCACTGGGTTCAGGCTGCTGGGTCAGGGAACAGAGTGTCAACCTCCTCCTGGGACACTCACGGTGTCATATGAAACACAATGACACCTGGTTCTTGGATAGGACAGGCTGACATGGTGTAACTGAATGTCCCGGTTCTGGCCAGGCCAGGGTTGACCTCCCCAATCAGCCAACATAGGTGAGCTGAGTTAGCCCAGGTGAGCTGAGTTAGCCAGAGCTCTTTTCCACACCACCTGACACTAGTTCCCCATAAAAGCAGCTGGCTGGGGAAGGGTAGGGGCTGTTTGCTTCTAGGACAGTCGGAGTGTGGCTGGGACGTTGGGTCAGTTGGTCAGTCAGTCCTTGCTGTCGGGCAGCCCTCTGTAATCGTCAGGTCAATAAGGTACTCTGTGTTAGCACTGGGTGTGAGTGTAACTGGCCATTATTGTTCTATATTCACAGTGATTTTTGGCAGTAAACTGTCCTTATCCCAACCCACGGAGGCTCTGCCTGTTTCTCCTTTGGGAGTGAGCGAGCGGCTCGGTGGACATTTGGTCTCCAGCCAGGGCCAAACCACCACACTGAACAGAGAAGGCAGAGGACACAAACACCCAGCACACATGGGAGGATCCACACACAATTGTGTCACTTTATTGAGTTGCCTGGCCCCTGGCTCAGCACAGGCTGCTGTGCCCCAAGCAGCCAGGTGCTGCAGCGCAGAAGCCTGATGAAGCAGAGTGTGCACAGTGTGACCAGCTCAGAGCTCTCTCCTTTGGCTGCAGGTAACAGTCGTACAGTGCATCAAATTCAAGTATGGATGTGCTGACAGCCCGACACAGAAATGAAGTGCTGGTCCCCCTGGGCAGCACCAGCTCTGGTACAGGGACTGACTGGCAGGGCCAGGCTTGGCTCAGGTGTCTTTGTTCAGGATGGTGGCTCACAGCCCCAAGCAGTATCAAGAGGCACTAGCAGGGGTATGTGTAAGTGCTGCCCTGGCAGTGAGCAGATGGAGTGGAGGCAGGCACAGAGTTTTTGCAGGTGCTGTTAGTAGGCAGCAGGGACTGAGATCAAGTGGGGCTAACAACAGCTTTCTGTGTGAAGAACATCTCCTGCCTCTGCAGTGTCATACTGGATGACCAGGCTGCTTGTCATGTGAAACATGCAGAGGCCAGGAAGGGCTAAACAAGTTGTTTCCATTTATTCCTGGACCCCCTCCCCAGTTTGCCTCCAAGCCACTTCCCCAAGTCCTTGTTGTGTCTCTCCCAACAATTGCCCTCAGTTGGTGTCTGTGTGAGGGAGCCAAATGAAGCCCCAGGGTTGGGTACCAGAGAGGTTTCAGCTCCTCACACCTTCCCTGAGAAATGGATACTGGGAACAGCGTAAGAGAAAAGTATCCAGTCCCTGTTGCTTTGCATTATAGAGCACAGGAGCTCTAGTCCTTCAGTTTTACTGCAGGATGCAAGCAATGACATCTATTGTTCATAAAGGGGAGAAGCAAAGGTTCTCTGCACAGGTCACAGCAGCAGTTGGAGTTTCCCTGGGTTTCCCTGCTGTGTTCTCAGACACCAGGTCTGTCCTTTCTTCTGGTTTTTCCCCACTTTTCTATTATTTTTAACCTGTATTTTAACATTTTTAACTTAAAATATGCCCAAAGTGCCACTTAAAATGAAGGGTGAAGGTGGGAAAGAGGGAGGAGGGGTGTCTAGCTCAGGCTGGGTGTGAGGGGTCAGTGGCTTAGGAGACAATTGAGCTCTGCAGGGTATTTTGGGGATCTGACAGAGATCTGTCTGACAGAGATCATCAGTGCAAGCAGCAAGGCTGAGCCTAGTGTGGTGCACCCACAAATCTACTCCCATTCTTTGCACAGTCCCCTTGTGGAAAGATGGATGGTGGCTCCTGGCATCTTGCACGCACATTCCTGCACAGAAAGGCCGTACGCTCCGCAGCCTGGCAGCAGCTCCATGCAGAACCCATCCAAAGGCCGGGGGGATGCCCTGAGGGGAGTCAGCTCCAGCATGCAGAGCCCAGCTCAGCACAGCTATGGCTCCACTGTCACGCTGCTGTTGGTAACACGCACTCCATACCATCCCTTCCAGAACAGCGTGTCCTGGCCGCCGTGCTCAAAGCGGACAAAGCGGACGCCAGGCCCGTAGTCAGAGAAGGTGTAGGAGATCTTTGGGACAAGAGACAGAATGCTTGTTGATCCACCCACCAGGACTGTGCAGTGGACAGAGCCTTCCACCCCACCTGCCCCAGCCATACCTACCAGGTTGGGTAGTGAGGAGGACATTTACAGTGGGAGTTAATGGGAGGAGCTTTGATCCCTATCTCCCCTGTGAGGACAGGCTGAGGGAGCTGGGGCTGTTTAGTCTGGAGAAAAGAAGACTTAGGGGGGACCTAATTAGTGTTTATAAATATCTTAGACATGGGATGCAGGGGGAAATGGCCAGCCCCTTCTCAGTGTCTGTGGGGACAGGACAAGGGGCAATGGCTGCAAGTCAGAGCAGAGGAAGTTCCACAGCAACCTGGGGCAGAACTTTTCCCCAGTGAGGGTGCCAGAGCCCTGGGCCAGGCTGCCCAGGGGGTGTGGAGTCTCCATCTCTGGAGAGATTCCAGCCCCGTCTGGACGCCGCCCTGTGCAATATGAGCTGGGGAGCTGCTTTGGCAGGGGGTTGCACCCCAGGAGCTCTCCAGGGCCCTTCCAACCCCTGGGATTCTGGGATTCTGTGATTGTTGTTCAGAGGCCACTGAACCTCTCCCAGTTGGGCATCTCCTTCATCTTACACCTGCAGTGGTGGCTCAGCAGGTTTCCCAGTTTTATGTCAGGTAGCTTTCCAATCCCTTTGTTCAATCCCTTTGGTCATGGCTCCATGTGAGAGCCTTTTCCTCCTCCTCCAGGAAAACTTTCCTGCTTCTCTCTGCTTGAAAATACTCCCACCTCATGCAGGCTGGGGCTCACAAGCTGAGCTCAGAGCTGTAACTCACCTCGGTCCAGTCTGCATCATTGTCCTCTGGGATGGCAATGGTCTCACTTCTGTACTCAGCCAGGACATCCTCGTTCTCTGAGAGCAGCTTCACACAGAGCTCGTAGAGGCAGCCGGCGTCGCTGCGTCCTGCATACCTGCAAGGAGACCCAAGCTGCCAGGCTGACCTGTGTGAGCTGGGCAGGAGCAGAGCATGCAACTGCATCCAGCTGAATGCTGGCTCCACCAGCCCCATCGAGTTACTGGGCCTTGGTGGGAGGTGGAACTCTGTAGTGGTTCTTGCCCTACCATCTCCCCTCATTCACAACCTGGTCCTTAGAGGCCATGTACACCAATGGTTTGAAGGTGGTGGGAGCTGCCAGTGGCTCTGTAAGCTGAGGCCCAGCCTGTCCCACATCCAGGGAATCTGGAAGCTGAGATTTTAAGGCTCAGAGCAGGTATGAGCCCTCCCTGCCCTTCCCTTTCTTTCTTGACTCTCTGGCTGCCTTCTGGGGCATCACTGCTACTCACCAGTCCTTTACCACAATTTTAGGCTGGGTTGTATCCATCAGCTCTTCCCAGTAGCCCTCAACCCTCAGGTCAATGACCTGAGCCTTTCGACACCATCTGAAAAACAAAATGTCAACTGGTATTACAGTTGCTCCTGGGGCTGGCAGAACCAGAAATGGCCCCTTCCCTGAAGAAGAGAAGAAAGCAGCCTTACTCATAAGATGTAACAAAGTATTTATGGACTTCTTCACTAGGGAATTCTTTTCCAAAGTCCCCAGGGAGCTCTTCAATTTTCCAGCCATCACCTCCATTCTCTACCTCTCCCCAGTGCTGCAAGTCTTCTGCAAATGGCAGAAAAGAGACTTGGATGAGTCTTAAGTCTCTGTGGGCCTGAGGAACCCTCACCTCCTCCCACCAGCACCTTCCTCTGGCTTGTGAAAGGTACACTGTTAGAAGCAGCACTAGCTTTGTAGCTGAACTATGGAGATATTTAAGGAGAGGTTGAGCAAAACCCTTCAGTCTGGTTGCACTTACCCAGGGCTACAGAGATGATGAAGGGCCTGGAGCATCTCCCCTGTGAGGAAAGGCTGAGGGAGCTGGGGCTGTTCAGCCTGGAGAGAAGAAGACTCAGGGGGGACCTGATTAATGGTTATCAATATCTGAAGGATGGGATGCAGGGGGAATGGCCAGCCCCTTCTCAGTGTCTATGGGGACAGGACAAGGGGCAATGGCTGCAAGTCAGAGCAGAGGAAGTTCCACAGCAACCTGGGGCAGAACTTTTCCCCAGTGAGGGTGCCAGAGCCCTGGGACAGGCTGCCCAGGGGGTGTGGAGTCTCCATCTCTGGAGAGATTCCAGCCCCGTCTGGACGCCGCCCTGTGCAATATGAGCTGGGGAGCTGCTTTGGCAGGGGGTTGCACCCCAGGAGCTCTCCAGGGCCCTTCCAACCCCTATGATTCTGTGACAAACATTCCCCAACCAATATGGTTGTGTACACGTGGGTTTAGGGAAGGACTCCAGTGACATAGCTCAGTATTCTGAACTGTGTGCCAGCACTCTCAGTGCCATAGCAGTAGCCTGGGGAGGTGGTGATCCCTTCCTCTCTAGATGTCCTAACTGGCTGAGTGTGTTTCGAGCGGCGGCACGGCCCGAAACGTTGTCTTGTCTGAGCCAGAGGGAACGTGGATGTTGGACAATAATCTGTAAACACAATAGAGAAGCTGTGTTGATATTGCTTTGGGCTGTGATATGTGAAATGTGTTTGCTGCAGCTTGGGTTATGAGGCTTGGCTGCTACTGCTTATTGCTGAGTACCCTGCAGATCTGGCAAGCCAAGCTCATGGGTTATCAGAATAATGGCATGTGGGGTACATGTTGCTGCAACAAGGAGCCTACAAACAAGAGTTGCCCGAGCTGCTTCAAGACAAGGAAGGAAGCTTGAGGCTCCTGGCCAGCTAAGGGCAGCCTAGCTTCTGAATGGGGAAAGGCTTGGTGCTCCCTGTCATGATTTGGCAAGAAGCAGTCTGGAACCCCAGGTGCTACTGCATCACTGCACTGCACAGGGGTTCTGCAAGGAGTGTTATTCTCACCCAGTTGTGATTCTGATCCCTGCAGGGGGCTTACAGAAAATTGATATCAAGTAGAGCCCTCTGTAAAGGCTGGTTATCAAAGGCTTGCATGCCCACTAAATGATTTGACTGCATGCATTAAGGGGTTTGATTCAGGCAAGAAAGTGCTGCAACCTGATGGCAAGTAAAATCTTTCTTCAAAGACCGGAGATGGCCAATTCCCAGTGACTGGTCATCTCTGGGAAACCTTGTGGTTTGTTATGCTTGTCTCTCACCTTCACCACATGGGTTTTTGATGAGATTCTTCCTTTTCTTACTCAGGAAATAGAAGTTTTGCCAGTTCTCTGCATCCTCCTGTGCCTCTGCTCCAGCGAGCCCTTCCTGCTGGCACTTCAGGATCCAAAGCGCAGCTCCATCGACCAGGTTCTTCCACTGGCAGCAGACCAGGCGGCACACCAGCACCAAATCCCCCGCAGGTATGGAAGCCAGGATTCTGATCAGGACTGCTTCAGGGAGGGACTCCATCCTCAGGCCAGAGCTTTCTGAGAAAGAAGGAGGAAAGGGATAGTGACACCCTGGTCCCTCAGACATGGGGGTCCCCAACCTCAGTGACGTCCAACACTGACGTGTTACAAAAGAGGGAAAGTAAGCATCTTATCTGAAAGTACAGTCTGGGGGGGGGCACAGATTGTTTCCTAACCTCCAGGCCTCCAGACCCCTGCTATAACACCCTGAAGCACGTGAGCAGGTTACTATTCTATGTTCTGAGTGAAGCCTTTAGTAAAATCCATCCACCAAGTGCAAGTACCTGACATCTGTAGCTGGGGACAGTGTGACAAGTTGCCCTGACCAGAACGAGTCCTCAGCCGCTGCAAAAATCCCTTCCTTGGGAACGACTCCCTGGGCAGAGGGAAGCTCCTGGGTGCTCCTTCTGCCTTCAAGCTGCTGGTCACAAACTTTGCAGAGCTGTACCCCTTGCCAGCCACATTGGCAGAGGTTCATTCCACATGGGAGAGGCTTTCCCTCAAGGGGCTGCCACTTAATCTCCTCAGCCATGAGCCCGTACAGAGCACAGCTCTGAAGATGCCTGAAAATAGCTCAGTCAATACTCTCTAATGTTCCTTTTTCTGTGGCCTCATAACTTAAGCAATGAAGTCACTTCTTGTGCTCCCTCTGAGCTCTGAGCTCAGGGCCTGGCCCTGCGGGCAGGAGAGATGAGTGTGCAGATTCGGGGCCCGGTGTCATCCTGGGTGCGGGATGCGCCGTGACGCCGTGTCATCCCAGCTGAGCCCTGGTGCTGGGGAGCTGCTGAGACCACAAGTGGGAAGAAACAGGGAACGACTGCTAGAAGAGCATCCTAAACCTAGATGTGCCGGATGCAGAGCTGTCATGTGTCCTCCACCTGCACTGCAGACAGGAGGACACTGCCAATTCAAATTCCCTGCCTTTTAGGGGTAGCAGTGGGGCTTTCCCGTGTTTTCTCCCTTTCCAGCCCTTGCCCATAAATAAAACGTGATTTATTTCTTAAGAAAGGACACCAGGCAGGTTCCATGTCCTCTGTCTGCCTGGGGCCGGGCACTGCTGCTCTCCTTAGGGAGGATTTCCCCCGCACTCAGGGAGCGGCGGGGGGCTCTGGCTGTCTTCCCTTGCCCACGCCGGCCCTCGGTACCTTAAAGCTGGCATGCCCCAGGGCAGCTCCCGTCCCTGGGTCCCCCGCCTTCCCTCCCGTGCGCGGGGCCGGCCCGTCCCCGCACCCCCTGGCAGAGGCACCGGCCGCTCCTACCTTCAGCGCCGCTCAGCTGACAGCCGCGGGTCTGCGGTGGGACGGGGCGGGGGCTGCGGCCGGGCCGCCCTAATAAAGGGCCGCGGGGGTGGGGAGGGAAGGAGGCCGCGGCCCCGCCTCCTCCCGCCTGCCCGCTGCGGAAGGGCCGCCGTCGCTCCACATCCGCGTCCGGAGGGCGCAGACGGGCGGAGCCCAGGCAGGGCNAGCCCGGGAGCGGCCGCGCGGCTTCGATAGCCACCGGAACCCTCTGTTTATTTCCCGAAGCTCAGAACCGGCGGAGCCCAGAGTCTGCCTGCCACGCCGGGTCGGCGATGACAACCATTTCCGACCTCCCCGAGGACGTGCTGGTGGAGCTGCTGTCGCTGGTGCCGGCCCGGGCGCTGCTGGGCGCCTGCAGGCTGGTGTGCGCGCAGTGGCGGGACGTGGTGGATCTCGCCACGCTCTGGAAGCGCAAGTGCCAGCGCGAAGGCTTCGACAGCCAGGCCCGGGACAGGAGCATCTCCGACTGGAAGGTCTTCTACATGCTCTGCCACCTGAGGAGAAACCTAATCAAAAACCCCTGCGCTGAAGGTTGGTTTAGTTCTTTACAGTCGGGAGCGAAGAGTTTCCTGAGGCGCATCCGGAGCGAGTCAGAGCCCCGCCTCACCCGAGCGCTGCCCCGCCCGGGGCCTGCCCGGGGCCTGGCCGGGGGTCAGGGCTGAGGTACAAACACACGGACCCCGGGGGCAAACGCACCCGCGCTGGTTTTAAACACACACCCCGGGGGGTTGTGAGGGGAAAGATCTCTGGAGTGGCCGAGGCCCCAGCGCTGCAGCGATGGTTAATGCGCAGGGAAAGCGCAGTGTGAAACTGAAAGCGTGAGGCACAAGGGTACGGCAGCTGGAGTAGATCTACCTCATTACCGGTTGTGTGTTCCTGATGTGGCCGGAAAGCTGCTGCCTGTTGTCCTAGCTTTAAAAGGAACGGCAACAGAAAGACAGGAGTCGCTTTCAGCTGTAGGAAGCACGCAGCTGGTGTGTCTGCCAGCTCATCCCAGCCGGCTCCTAGCATTCCTCTGCGCTGGCTCTTTAACAGAAGCAGAGATGCTGCCGGGAACTGCAGCCGGGTCCTAACGTTCCTCTTTGGGTTGTGTTTGTAGAGAACTTTCAGCACTGGAAACTTGATAACAACGAGGGAGATAAGTGGAAGATTGAGGCTATGCCTGGAGCCCATGGAACAGAGATTCCAGTCCCCAAAGTACACAAATACTTTGTCACTTCATATGGGTAAGAACTGGATCCCAGTAATCAGGGAGACCTGCTTCCTGTCTGGCTGCAAAGGTGCTGTGGTTAGAAGGCTTGAGGCAGGTCATTGGACCCTAGCCTGTGTGGGGGGAGAAGGAAGGAGCTTAATTAACCTCTTACACTGATTGCTCTGCAGAGACAGGTGTACTGCTGAGAGGCTTAATCACAGCTTGTGATGAATTCCTCTGTCCCTACCAGGAATTCCCTGGAACTGTTTTACAGCTGTGATAAGCCACATGGGATCTCTGCTTCTCTTCCTCCAGAGGCAGTGGGCAAAGGCCAAGGTGTGGCAGGCTAACAATATGCACTTACCTGACAAGGTCAAAGCTCTGTAACCTCTAAGAGCGGTAGGTGTGTCTGCTAACAGCTGGCAATGAAGCCAGTCAGCAGAGAAGCTGCTTTTACATCTATTAAGCAGCAGCTTCATGCTACCAAAATTCACTCTACAAGCCCAGGGTCCCCTCTTTATCCAGGTTGTAGGTAACTTACTGTTTTTATGTGGGAGCAAAGCTACTTGGGCCACTTCCTCACCTAGTTCTGGCTGTGGCAAAAGGCATGCTTGAGCCACATCAGCCTGGGGGCCCTTGGGGGTCTGGTAAGAGTAAAGCTGTCAGGGAAGTGTGGCTGTTAATGGTGAAGCTGTGAATATTGCTGTTGCAGGCCATGCCTCAAGTCTCAGCTCATTACCCTGCAGAAAGAAGGATACGGCAATCAGCTGATGGATGAGAAACGGCCTGAAATTGTAGTGAAGGACTGGTAAGTGTGTGCACTGAAATCCAGGGTTTCTGGCACTGGCCTGGAGGTAAGATGGGAGTGCCACAGAGTGAGTTCTTTATCCTTTGGGAGTTGTGGCCCTTGAGTAAAGGATAAGATAAATCCCAGTTTATTCAGTGGGCTGTAAGGTGGCTAATCCTGTGCAGAGCCAGATAGCTGGAAGCTTTAGACCCTCTTGATAGCTGGGGGCATGACATCCCTATTCCACTGCAGACAGGGATCCCCTCAGCCTGGTTTTGCATACTAAGGAAACCACACACTGTATATGGAGCCCTGCTCCTTGGTGACTCCCTGCCCCTCCAGCCCTGCTCCTTGGTGACTCCCTGCCTCTCCAGGTATGCTGCCAGATTCGACTGCGGGTGTTGCTATGAGCTCACGGTGAGGCTGCTCTCCCAAGACTACATCGTCCTGGAGGAGTTCCACCCAGCGCCAGTCGTTATAGAGCAGTGGAATGATGCGAAGTGGAGAGAGGTGAGCAGCAGCCCTGTGGGCAGTGGTTTGACATCACCATTGTGATACTTGAACCTTTCAGGTCCTACCTGTCCCACTCTCTCTGTTCTTCAGCCACCTCCACTCAGCACTCGAGCTATGTCCTTGCTGTTGGCAGCACTGAAGGGGCAGCAGGGCCGTGAACCAGCTAGGTTTGGTTAGTTGGGCAACCAGGGTTTTCTAGAGAGGATTCCCCTGGGCTTGTGTTTTTTTAGCTCAGTGTCTGTTTCTGGTTTGCACTTAAGATTTTGTCTAAATAACTAAGCTACAAGAGCACAGTTCTTTTTATTGGATCAAAAAGGTTTCATTTTAAAACTACTGTATGTATGTCATGTGAAGTATGGCAGATACCAACTGCTTGATGTGTTTAACTGGTTGGGTTGGCTCTAGATTCCCCTTTACATTGTTAATTACATAGACAAATGTTGCTAAGAATCAAACTTAGTTCCGTTTGACTTGGAGAAGGTGTCTGGGCAGGAGGTGAAAAAGGTCTTTTTCCTGTCCCTCCAAAGAGGTTATGATGCCCTTTCATTGAAAGCTGTGTTGTCTGAGCTCCTAGGTCAGTGCTGGTTTATTGAAGCAACTTTAAAAGGAGTTTTCTTCTCTCCAGATCACTCACACCTTCCGGGGTTACCCAGCCGGGGTTCGCCACATCTGGTTTCAGCACGGAGGCCAAGACACCCAGTTCTGGGCAGGATGGTATGGGATCCGAGTGACAAACACCAGCATCACCATTGGGCCCTTCACACTGTTATGAAGGCACAGTAGAAGCGTTTGCTTTCACCTCAGGACTGTAACTGGGTGGTCTCAGGTGCACTTGCTTGTCTGTACTCTCTGGGTGAGTGTCCTGGCTCTGTCTTGCACAGTGATCTCACGTACAAGCAGCTTAGTTCTTGTTCACAGTGGGACTTCTGCAGGCCCAGCCCTTTGGAGGGACTTCTCTGTACCTTCCCTCCTCCTCTACCATGGGTGTTAACCACAATTAATAGTGCTCTTCCACCAGAGGAGGAAACCTGTGGCACCTGCCTTTTCTAGTTAATACAACCTTGTGCTACAGCCAAACCTTGTCTGAAATAGAAATTCATTGTTTGCTCATGGAAAGGTGAATCTGAAAGGACAGTTTCAGCTGTCACTGCTGTCCTTGAGGACTTGGCTACAGAGAGGCTTCTTCTGTATTTTCCTGTTTCAATGGATGTATAAAAATATGTATCTTTCCCAGCAGAGCTCTCCTAGCATAAGGAAAGTCATCAACCCTTTTTCATGAATGCTGTGTCACTGGTACTTCCTTACTGCTTGATGTAACCGTGTAGGATCACAATAGTACCTAACTCCCCCATCCAAATACAGCCCAGCGTTGTGTGAGTGAACAGCCAGAGCAGGCAAGTCCCCTGAGGCAGCTGCCTTACAACACAAGTGCCTTCTGATGGTGCTGGGCTCTTTCCTACTACCTTTGTACTACCAAAGTACTTGGCTTGTACTGACCCATCTAACACTATATAAAGTGTCAGAGCAGCACACAACTCCCAGCTGTGGTATTCCTGCACTTTTTATGTGGAGGGAGCAGAGATTCTACACTGGCTGTGTTACCAAACTGTCTGACCAACCAGCTCAGCTCAAGGACCACATGTTCTACCCCAGTGTGCAGAGAGATGTGCACTAAGGCCTCCTTCCTTCTCAGGTAGGTGTAGGATTAAGTGTTCCCCTTGTCTGTTCTGGTAAAAGCAGGATGTGTGTCCTTGCCAGCCAGACAAATTCCAGCTTCCTAAAGCTCTCCCACAGAACAGGAGGGAGACCAAGGTTGTGCAGCCTCTCAGAGGAACTGCCAGATTCCACATACATTCCAGGAGAGGTATGGAAAAGTGGTGGGAGCTCCACACAAAACTGCAAAGCTCCAGGCAGAGTAAGAGCTACTCGCTCACTTAGGCAGGAAGGCTGGTTTGGACAGACTCAGCCTAGTTCAGCTGGGGTAGAACTTAACATTTATTGAAGACTACTGGGGACAGTCACAGTGGACAGACACTACATAAGGCCTCGCTCACCCCTCGCGCTCGCCCATCGCTCCGGGGAGCGCAGAGCAGAGCGACGCCCCGTCGGGGGGAGAGCTGGGTCTGCACCCAGCCTGACTGCACCCTGCCCCTGGGACTCACTGCAGCGACACCCACTCTCACCCAGGAGCGTACATGGGAACAGGCTCTGGCTCCACATTCCAAGTCAGTTCTATGTACAGCGGTAAGAGCACTTGAAATCAAGAGGCAGCAGCTGCTCTACATTCACCCAGCAGGCCAAGGTTGGGCTTGTGAGAGGTCGTGTTCTGCTGGAAGATCAGATGAGGCTTGAAGGCAAGGAAGAGTTGGGATCAGGTGCCTTTGTGGGCTCGCTCTTCTACATACAGCTGCATCTGGAGGGGAGAAACAAGCAGCAGTCCAGCTGATGTGCAGGTAGGTGAATGGAAAAAACCCACTACATAAAAATAATAGTGCAAGGGGCTGAGCAGGAAGGGCTTGTGCCTCCCCCACAGCCAGGATTCCTGTGCTACTGTGAGGAGTTACTGGCACAGGCATCTGCTAGACTAAGCAGTAGCAGTGCTCAGCAACGCTAGAACTGCTACCCCACAGAAGAGGGCAGAGCTGGCACCAGAGTAGACAAAGCTGAGCACTAAATGCAGGTCCAGCCACCTCTTGGGCCAGAATCACAGACTCCCAGGATGTGTTAGGTGTGAGGGGGCCTTCAGAGTCCATCTAGTCCCACCCTGCAGTGAGCAGGGACATCTTCACTAGAGCAGGTTGCTCAGAGCCCCATCAAGCCTGACCCTGAATGTCTCCAGGGATGGGGCCTCCACCAGCTCTCTGGGCACCCTGTGCCAGTGACCCACCACTGAAGGAAGCACATCCTAATATCCAACCTAAATCTCCCCTTTTCTAGTTTAAAACTATCACTCCATGCCCTTGGGAACAGTTCTTCCCCAGGTTTCTACAGGCACCTTTCAGGGCCTGGAAGGTGCTGTAAGGTCCCCCTGGAGCCTTCTCTTCTCCAGGCTGAACCACCCCAACTCTCCCAGCCTGGCTTCACAGCAGAGCTGCTCCAGCCCTGTCGAGCTGTGGCTGTGAAGCCTTGTGGCTTCTTCTGGATAGGCTCCAAGAGGTCCATGTCCTTCTGTGCTGAGGGCTCCAGAGCTGGAGCCAGCACTCCAGGTGAGGTCTCCCCAGAGCAGAGGGGCAGAATCTTCTCTCCTGACCTGCTGCCCACACTCCTTGTGATGCAGCCCAGGATGGGGCTGGCCTTCTGGGCTGCAGATGCACGTTGGTGGCTCCTGTCCAGCTTCTCACCCACACATCCACCCAAGTCCTTTTCCTCAGGGCTGCTCTCCAGCACCTCATCTCCTGACCTGGGTAACAGGGGTTTGTCCTGACCCAGGGGCAGCACCCTGCAACTGGGCTTTGCTGAACCTCATGAGGCTCCCCATGGGCCCACTTCTCCAGCCTGTCCAGGTCCCTCTGGATGGCATCCTGTCCCTCTGGCACGTGAACCTCATCACCCAGGCTGGTGTCAGCAGCAGAATGCTCACCTTTAAGATATCAGATGTCATGGTTTTCAGGGGAATAAGCCGGGGGTCATGCATGTGCACGTCTTGCTCATCAGCAAGGATCCATGGGAAGTCCTAGGGGCAGGAACACAAGGTGCTTTGTTTGCAGAGGCTGTCCAGCTCTGTAAGGCTCTTCCTCAGCACTAGGTCAGTACTAAGGGAGAGATCTAGCAGCTGAGGGAAGAAACAGGTAACTCAAACCTTTCTTAACAGAGAAACTTAACACCTGTACACTGAGACTCAGCATAATGACCTTTAATTATGGCACCAAGCTATAATGTCAGCCCATTTTACTTATTCCAGAGGTGACATGTCCCTTCAAAACTACATTCTTAGCTGCCCTGTGCTCGCATATCTGTTTACACCAGCATTTAACTGCAACTGCAAAATGCTCAGGGCAGGGATTTCTGTTCTGCCTTGCCAGTTTAAAGGTTGGCTACTGTTAATACCAGTTTCCATCACTAAGCAGAACAGAGCAGGCTTGAATTGTTGAGCAGGCTAAAATTGTTTTGAAACCATTTTACACTTCACTAGCTTGCTTTACTGTGCCTTAGGACACCCAAAATATTTTGGCTCAGGGAAAAATGTTTACCTGGATGTAAGCAAGAATTCTTTTTAAAAAAAAAACCCTAATAATCTTGCTTTAAAAAGCCACCTGCACACCCTTTCCTGTGAGAGTTGTGCACTCAGACCCCCACTAGTTGCTTCACTAGTTAGCCCACCCATGTGTAAACTGCTAACACGCCCAAAGCAGAGCTGTGGGGTGCAGCACAAACACTAACACAAGTGTCCAAAATAGTCCTGTGGCCCTAACCCTGGAGAGGCCAAAGCTCTTTACTTGCCAGTCCTTCTCTGCAGGTTCCTGAGGCACAATCAGGCAGCCAAGGCCACCACTCACCTTTATCACCTGGATCTTCTCCATGTTCCGCGTGGCAGCCTCCCGGGTGTGAACCAGAACTGTGAAGGTGCAGCCTGCAGGAGAAAGGGGAGGCTCCAGGTGATGGGGCAGCTAAGAGAGGATCAACACTACCTGTTGCCTCAAGGGATGCTGTGCTAGGAGGCTGTGCAGACACCTTTACCTGGGGGGTTGTTGTCAAGCACAGCATCGCACACGCTGATCTTCAGGATGAAGGCACGCAGTAACTGCTCTACGTGGGACAGCAGGGACTCGGAGCTGTTGAGGGGAGAGCAGCTGTTATGGGCAGGAAGCAAAGCACAGGGAGACCTCTGCAGAGCAGGTGCTGAATGCCATGGGCAAGCAGCACTGACCACTTTACCTGATGGAGAGAAGAGGGGGCTGGGTGATCTCGAAGACAAATCTCTCCACAGGGTGATGCTCTTTATCCAGGATCACAACTACAACCTTCTCCACATCATTCTGCAGCCACAAAGGTAAAAGACAATCCCTCCCTTTAAACAAGCTGTCCTCTGCTCCCACTGTGCTTCAGAAACTTCTGCTAAAGTGGGAGTGTGCTTATACACTGTGGTGCTCAGCACTAGCAGTTATCCAGAGCTTGAGCACTGTCAGATTATTACAGGCAAGGAAAGAAATGGGGTCAGCAGAGGTGTTTCTTGCCAGGTGTTAAATTGAGTGTGTGTTGCTAAGGCCAAGGGAGAGGGAATGCACTGAGCAGCACACTTCTCTAGGTGCTGCTTTGGAACACAGGGGGAAATTTCTAGCTGCTTCATTGCATCACTTGGGGATGGACAATGCTGAGGAAGTTGAGATGCTCAGACAGCTCACCAAATGTAACAGCTGGGTACCACTGCAATGTAAACCTGACCTATTTCCAGTCTAAGTGTGCATTAGGTTGTCTGTAAAGAGCAGAGAATGCAAATCTGTTAGCATCCTACATCCTTATTAATGGTCATCAATATCCTAAGGATGGGATGCAGGGGGAATGGCCAGCCCCTTTTCAGTGTCTGTGGGGACAGGACAAGGGGCAATGGCTGCAAGTCAGAGCAGAGGAAGTTCCACTGCAACCTGGGGAAGAACTTTTCCTCAGTGAGGGTGCCAGAGCCCTGGGACAGGCTGCCCAGGGGGTGTGGAGTCTCCATCCCTGGAGGGATTTAAAAGGCATGTGGATGAAGTCCTTAAGGACATGGTCTAGAGGTGGGCTGGGCAGGGTTAGGCTGTGCTTGGACTTGATGCTCTAAAGGGTCTCTTCCAGCCCAGGTGGTTCTATGATTCTCTGTGGAAGTATGAGAAGCAACTAATCTGATGCTCAGCAGCATGGCTGGGCCTTCCCTGCAGGGAGGGGGTAGGGATGGTGCCTTTATTTTTGCTAGTAAAACAATTTTGCTGGGGGCAGGGGCTTGTGACCCTGTGGGGCACCAGGCTGGAGCATTTCTGAATAAATGCTGGTAAATTTGGGAATAACCTTTGCCCTGAAGGCCAATATTTACCTTCTCTTACATTCTATCACCCCCACTTGTGGTACTTTTTGCCCAGGTCCCTGATGGGCTCTTACCTTCTCCAGCAGCGGCTTCACACAGTGCAGCGTGTCCTGGATGTACTGATTGAGCTCAGGGTGGCAGGACATCTGCAGCAAATGCAGGGAACAGTCAGAGCTGGGTTCTGATGTGGCCAGGAGCACCCATGTGTGGCCAGGAGCACCCATGTGTTACCAGGCACTTGAGTTAAGCTTCAGAGAGAATTTTTTTCACCGCTGAGTTGCCAATTCAAACCAGTAATTCTTTCATGGAAGGGTTAATTAGCTGAGGCAGATCACTGTACCCACACAGTTGTAGTATACTGGGAATATATACCCACAATAGCATATTGGGAATAGTATATTCCAACCATCTCTACTTCCTAGGAAGCATGCTTTCGTGTTACCTGACTGCACATAGCTGGGGAAGCCTTCTACTACTGTTGTCCATGATCTGCTTGTTCCATGAGTACTGCTGTATCCTCAGCTACAGGGCTGTTTCCCCTTTGACAGGAGCTAAGTTCTCTTCAAAAAAGAGTTTGCACATTAAAACAAACTCTGGAAGTGATTTAGTTTGTTCTGGTGAGTGTTGACTGATCCCTGCTATTTTGCTTGTCCACGTGGCTGTCAGCTTCCAGGAGAATGTCCTACCTGGACAGGTACATTGTATTTTTTCCTCTTCTGAAAGATTCCAATAGGGTAAACTTCTCTGACATATAAGATAAGGTGAACAGCCACTTCCAGAAATTCTGAAAGAACATCTGCAACAACTGAAAAACAAAAGTAGGGGCTGCTGAAAGGGGAGGGAGGTGAGGGGGACAGCATGCAGAGCAATACCATAGACACATGGGAATTTTAAGGGCCTGGAACATCTCCTGTATGAGGACAGGCTGGGGGAGCTGGGACTGTTCAGCCTGGAGAGAAGAAGACTCCGGGGGGACCTTATTAATGGTTATCAATATCTGAAGGATGGGATGCAGGGGAAATGGCCAGCCCCTTCTCAGTGTCTGTGGGGACAGGACAAGGGGCAATGGCTGCAAGTCAGAGCAGAGGAAGTTCCAGAGCAACCTGGGGCAGAACTTTTCCCCAGTGAGGGTGCCAGAGCCCTGGGACAGGCTGCCCAGGGGGTGTGGAGTCTCCATCTCTGGAGAGATTCCAGCCCTGTCTGGACGCTGCCCTGTGCAATATGAGCTGGGGAGCTGCTTTGGCAGGGGGTTGCACCCCAGGAGCTCTCCAGGGCCCTTCCAACCCCTGGGATTCTCCCTGCATAACTTTGACCTGCTTCCCCTTAGCTGCAGGAAGGTCAGGGACAGGGCAACCCTCCAACAACACTCCCAGAAGCTTATACACCAACAAGAAGCTCTCCAGCCCTTGGCAGTGCAGCCCGACACGTTACCTTGCCCGAAGTTAAGGTCCTGCCGCGTGAGAGTGGTCATCTTTGCCAGAGCCTGGAAGGAATCACACACAACCACCACTCATCCTCTGGCTCCTGTATTATCAACCTGCTCAGCCCAGGGAGCCAGCCACTGCCCTGGGGGTGCTGAGCTCAGACCCAGCAAACTGTCCTCTGAGCTTAGTGTTGAGCCTACAAATACACCCAGGACAAACCCGCTGGTGAAAGGTTTAAGCACCCACCCCCCTCCCCACCCAGAATCACAACCATCAGAAATCACCAACAGTGCAAAACCCAAAGCCAGGGTCATCTCTGTGCTCTGGCTCACACCTCATGCTGACAGACCACTCATTTAATTCCTGCCTAATTGGGGTTTATTTAGAAACAATGGAATCTGTCCAGCTCACAATTCTTCACTGTCTCCCTTCCCTGGGACTGAAGAATTCAGGGCTCCTGAGACTCAGGAAAGGTCAGACAATCACTTTTTAGTGGCACCAGGGATACTGTGGTTTTAAAAGTGACACAAGTGTCCTTTTACATACCAGAAAATGCCCCTTTTCTATCCTACCCCAGCACAAGAATGCCTCTGGTTTATGGGTTTCTTCTTGCAGCACTGCCATGAAACATCACTCACTGGGGCTGGATCTGCCCCTTCCACTGACACTACACATCACCTGCTGCCCACTCCCAACAGCTGCAGAGCGCCTGTCTCTCTCCAGTCCCAAACCCTGCACCACTCCATAATTCAGCTAAAGTGGGATCTGTCACATGGTCATGGAGCATCTCAAGTTGGAATGGACCCATAAGGATCATGGAGTCCAACTCCCTGCAGGACTAAACCATATGACTAAGAGCATCATCCAGCCACTCCTTGAACTCTGAGAGGCTTTGGGGCCATGCCCATGTTCCCAGGGAGCCTGTCACAGAATCACCAGGTTGGAAAAGACCTTTGAAGATCATCAAGTCCAACCATTCCCATCCTGAGCTAAACCATATCCATACGTACCTCATCTACCCTTTTTTCAACCACATCCAGGGGCAGTGACTCAGCCCCTCTCTGGGCAGCCTGTTCCAGGCCCTGACAACTCTTTCAGGGAAGAGCTTTTCCCTCCCATCTGCTCTGACCCTGCCCTGGGGCAGCTTGAGCCCATTGCCCCTTGTCCCATCTCCTGTCCCCTGGCTGAAGAGACCATCGCCCACCTCTCTGCACCCTCCTGGCAGGGCAGGGGAGGTGGGGAGACCTTCTCCCCTCAGCCTCCTCCTCTCACATATGACAGTTACGCAAGGCAGCACGTTATCGTGCCAAAGTGAATACCACATACCAACAATCCAACTGCAGGCACCGGGGTTCACCTTTCCAACTGCTTTCCTTACAGAGCAGAGTCCCTGCTCTCCATGTGTTACGCTACAGGGTACATAACCTTCTACCACAACCTGAAATGTGTTTATTTTACCCACCCTCTGCCCATGGGACACAAACTCTACCTAAGGGACAGACAGCAGCACGGCTGCTGGGAGCAGCCAGGCATGGGCCTGCACAGGCCCCGCACAGGCCCCGCACAGGCAGAGCGGCTCCAGCAGTGCCACAGGCCTCTCGCCAGCCGCGGCCGCTCCAGCCGCCGGCTGCCAAACTGCTTCGGCTGCAACACCCCTACAGGGGTCTGTGTACCTTCCCCTGTCACTGAATGAGGAGCTACTCTCCTCTCCCTTTTAAAATCAGGATGTTCCCCTTGTACCCAAAGGCTTCCCGGGATATTAGTGATCTGCTTGAGTTAACAAGGCACTGGGCTCTCTCCCGCCTCAGGTGCGGTGCCTCTCCGTGCCTACAGAGGGTCCGTGTCAGCGGCTGGGCTTCCAGAGGTTCCGGCTCACACCCCCACCTTGACACCCCCTCTGCCACAGGCTCAGAACCACCTGGGCTGGAAGGGACCCTTTAGGTCATCGAGTCCACCCCTGTCTCGGCCTGAGGCAGCAGCACCCCCCGAGCCGGGCCCGAGAACCCCGCGTTTCGTGTCCCTCAGCCCGAGGGTTGGGCGCAGCTTCATCGCCTCGTTTCCGTGCGCTGCCCCGCACCGGCAGCCTGCGGGAAGCGCCACGCCGCCTCCCAGGCACCGCGGGCAGCACCTCGGGCAGCCGGGGGAGAGGAAGGCGCAGGGAGCAGGGAACAGCGAGCCTGCTCTCCCCTGGCGCGGCTCCCCGCCGCCCCTCGCCGAACGAGGTTCGCGAACCAAGGGGAGCACGGGCGGCAGCTGCGGGCCATCGCCTGCAGAGCGCCCGCGCCCGTTCGGCGGGCTCCCGGCTGGCCCAGCGGAGCCAGCGCAGGCCTCCGGCATCG
>VZTU01015517.1:9238-33456 GCA_013400835.1 Zapornia atra
CACTGTTGATCCAGCCTAGGACACGATTGGCCTTCTGAGCTGCCAACGCACACTGCCAGCTCATGTGGAGCTTGTCATCACTCAGCACCCCCAAGTCCTCCTCAGGGCTGCTCTCAATCCACTCTCTGCCCAGCCTGCAGTTGTGCTTGGGATTGCACAGACCCACAAGCAGGACCTTGCACTTGGCCTTGTCGAACTTCATGCAGTTCACATGGGCCCATCTCTCCAGCCTGTCAGGGTCCCTCTGGATGGCATCCCTTCCCTCCAGCATGTCGATCTCACCACACAGCTCGCCGTTGTCGGTAAACTTGCTGAGGGTGCACTCTATCCCACTCTCTATGTCACTGACAAAGCTATTGAACAGTGCCAGTCCCAGTACTGACCCTTGAGGAACACCACTCAGAGACCACATGGACATTGAGCCGTTTGACCACAACTTTTTGAGTGCAACCATCCAGCCAGTTCCTTATCTACTGAGTGATCCATCTGTTGAATCCACGTCTCTCTAATTTAGAGACAAGGATGTTGGGCTGGACAGTGTCAAAGGCCTTGCACAAGTCCAGGAAGATGATGACTGTCATCCTTCCCTTGTCCATAATCTCTATTACTCCAGCCACCAGATTTCAGGCATGATTTGCCTGGATTCTCTTTGTTCTTTTGAAGAAATTTTCCCGAAAGTTGAAATAATGTTGACGTGACTGGCAAAGTTAAACTTTCTTTTAATTTGGATGTCTGATGCAAATAAGATGAGTAAAAATGTTACTCTTAGATTAACATTTTACCTTTAAGGAGTTTACATAAACATACAAAATTCCACCCATAGCATAGACTTGCAATGTTCTGGTTTCATTTATGGGTTTTGGATAAAGTTGATAGTTGTGTGTTTCCAAAGACAAGGAAGAGAGACCGTGTTCCCAGAGTGGCAGAAGGCTGTCGTGACTCACCTGCCTGCTGTGTATTATTTTAGAACTTCTGGCCCATCTGTTGCTGGTCTGGAGACAACGTACACAGGCGGCAATGGTTTCTCCACATCCTACAACAGCCAGAGATGGTTGAACCTGTACTTGTCTGCTTGCAAATTTCTGGACTTGGCCTTGGCTTTACCATCTGAAAACCTGCCTCAGTTTCAGATGTGAGTAGAAGACACTGTCATTCAAGTTTGTGGATGTTTGTCCATGCGTCTTGGTAAATTTCTAGCATATAAAAATCTTTTCCTATTTCCTTTCCTTTCATGGCTTTCTCCCGGGGTGGCTCGCAGTTCGTTCCTTCCCAGTGTGAGCACTGGAAGCCCCCAGAGCAAACGATGCTGCACACCAAATGAGTTCAACCTGGTTTGATTTAGCCTACAGCAAGAGATTCTTCGCACTCATGTGCTAATCAGTAATAACGATGTAGTCAAGTATTTTAATTGTAAAGCGTTTAATTGCAGTAATGTCTAAGAACTCAAAATACACCCACACGTCTCAGTGACTAATGCATGAGATGAGACGACTCTGTATGTTGTCTGAGCATGACTCACTTGAATTACTCCTGCGTGATGTGTCTGGAAGATGTTGGAACAATCCTGCTTGTGAAGGGTCAGTGGTGTTCCTGTGTGCAGACTGCTTCCTCCGTGCATCTACATTCCTGTTCTGTTGGAGAAGAAAATGCAAAACAACTGGCATTTTCTGAAGACCCTAGAAACGAGAGGCCACCAAGGGTAAAAGTACCCCCTCTCTTCCTTTGCTCTCTGCAGTGGTGACCATGTGAGAGCTGCTGCCCTGGCACAGCTCAGTAGATGTTTGGTCACCTCTAATTATCCTGTTACTTAGAAGAAGCTCGTGTGGGTTAAAGCATGGAAGGACCTGCACACCCCGTCTCAGCTTGTGCCCTATAGTGTTCCTAAATCTAAAATTAACCTTGAAGGGGAATCCTTCACTTACCTTATTTCAGGGCAAGGGCAGTTTGGCTAATAATTCTTGTTGGGGGTCTCCAGGCTGTCTCCTAATCCTCATTATTCACCAGCCTGGTTTTCTGTAGGTTATTACTGTTCATTTTTGGAAAGACAGTAGCCATGCTGAATCACACTGGGTTTTATGGTGTTCTCATGGAGCCTTGGATTGAAGTTTTAAGGGCAGAAGCCTTGACTTGCCTTATAGTTTATAATGCAAGAAGCCTGTCTCTATGGTGCAGCAGGGTTGGGGGAAGGGAAAGGTCCACTTGGTCTCCTTGGCCCACGAATAGCCAAATAAGCGAGCGAGTTTCTGTTTATCACCGTGGCATGTTGAGAGCATTCTGTGTTAAACGTTGCAGTCATGCAGCAAAATATTTTTAATACTTTTAATCATGTTTTGTGATTCAGAATTGCTTTCGGTTCTCTGGCACACAATGCAGATATGACTACTACTGGTTTTAGCTTCTCTGCCTTATCTTGCTCTTGGCATCCTTGAATTCCTTAAGAAACTCCAAGGGAAAAAGACAACATTGCGTTCTCAGCCGTGCTACCTCCTGCTTTTCAGATTGCGCCTTTCCTGTTCTTTCTTGTCAGACACTGGGTTTTGTGTGCCTTGGGTTTTGTTGGGGTGTTTTATCCCCCTCTTTCTTTGATACTTAACAAGATTTCTTCCTCTGCTCTTATTTTTAGATGTAGCAGAAAAGCCTGCGGGTTCAGTAAGAATAATGCCAGCTTGTGTTATCTGTGACAGGTATCGTTGGGCTTTTATTCCAGAAGCATCAGATGATTCAGGCTTGGAAGTACGACGACAGGGTACGCATCAGAGGGAATTCAAACCCTACGTGGTGCGTCTGGCAAAGCTGCTGCGGAAAAAAGCAAAGGTACGTTGCTTCCTTCCAGTTTTGGTTCTCATTGAAAACTTCAGTATATGGTACCTGACAGCACTGTTTCGTTTTGGATAAATAAAACTTATATATATTTATATATATATGCGCATTTAAACAATGAAGAATGGAAAGGACTTACTGGTGTGGAAGATTCTTATGGGAGCAATCTCAAGTCAGCATAAGGGGAAAAAACACACGTAGGTACATAAACAAAAAAAAAAAAAAAAAAAGACCAAAAAAAACCACACACACACAAACCAAATGAAACCAAACTAGCAACAGACCTGCTGTGATCAAAAGAAGACTATGGGCAGTGGCTTTGGAATTTCCAGTTAAAATTATTCTTTGTATGGGAGTAAAAAGTAAAATATGATTTAGTGCCTAATGTATTTTAACAGAAAATCACTTTCAGATAACCAGCCATATATGAAGATACTGGTATAAGCTAACCACTTTTTGAAGGAGAAAAGCATTTTTGTTATTAATAGTCACATTTAAACATTCAGAAAACTGTTGTGTTCCTAAAAGTGACAGAGGGAGAGCTTTGAGGCCACGCAGACACAGGAAGGGCTGGGCTTCTTCCCCGGAGCGATTGCGATGCACGGAAGAAGGCAGAGAGCAGTAGAAGCAGTTCTGGGGAAACCTTGGCAGCCCGGTTTCTAGAGTGGGAGCAGAACTAGGGTTGTCCTTCTGTTGGTGCATGAGGTATATTGAAATACTTGTGTGGGTTGGGTGGGGGCCTGATGTGCTAATGAAGCCAATGGATGGTGGCCAAGCCTGTCCTGGGGAGCTCCCTTCTGGTGCCAGACAGTAAGAAAATCACTCTCTGATACTTTTGCTGCTCCTGCTGTGACAACAGAGCCCCCCTAGGCAGGCGCATTGCTGGGAAAGCTTGCTGAGTGGGCTGGGAAACAGGAGGGAAGCTCAAAGTCATAAGGGAATAGCTTTGAAGTTTCATTCTTGGGTTTCCCTCCAAATAGATGGCACTGTCAGGGCTGGAACAATGGCAGCTTCCTGCAGCCGCTGCATTTACAACCTCCAATGAATGTTTTCACTGAGTGAAGAAACTCCTGCTGACATCCAACCGGTGGCATAAAGTATAGGGATAAATTAGTTGCAGGCAGATGTGCAGTCTTCAGGCAAGACTCAGAGCTACAGGGGATGAAACAAGTATCTGAAGCATACCTGTAATCTTCATTCTGCTGGCTTTGAACAGTGAAGATGAGGCTAAATTTCTCGCACGTATACAGAAATAGTCAGTTTTAGCTGACTGCTGCTCAGCACAGCCTCTAGCCCCAATGTTCAGCGCCGTGCCCTGGCCCTATCAAAAGAAGTCCCGTTACAAGTAATCCCTCTGCATGACTTTTAAATCACGTATGATGTACACAGTGTACATGCTGGTAAGTACTGTATGTTGATATAGATGCCTGAAGTCAGGACCCGTGTAGTATGCTTCAGAAGGATAGAAAACTCCTGGAATTTCTGGAACCCCCTCCGGTCACGGCAGCAGCAGTTGCACACTGTGAGCCATAGCTGGGATATGAGGATGAGATAACCATGAGGTAATGAATACTGTCTTCCAGGCCATTTCTTCTATGTGTAGAGAATACTGTAGCCCATAGCTGTAAGATTTTCTTAGAAAATATCTGTTTCTGAGCAAAATATTCCAGTGGATGTTAATTTTCCTTCAGGGTGCTCTGACTAATGCTCAGATTCATGTTGTTTGGTGTTGCTCAGGCTCCGTTGTCTGAAGGAAGCAGCTGAAAATCCTCCTTCAGAACTCCTGGCAAAGAACAAACCGGCAGTACTCTCACTGTCTAATAGTGTCTTGGCCACCCTAGCCCCAGAGCTTGCCATTTCTGGACTGGGGTCTCTTTTTCTAGCTGAAGCAGAGCATCCAACCGAGCAGCTACACGGCCTTCACGGCAAAGTATTATTCTGATATCTGAAATGCAGTCTGAAAGTTCTCCTCTTTCCTTCCACAGGACAAGCAGGAGGACTTTAAGACGGTGGTTTTGGAGGGCATGGAGATGGCCAAGCATCAGGTGAGGGTGGCCTTTGATGCTTGAGTTGTGAAACAAGCGTGCCATGATAATTCCATCACCTCAAGGCCCTGGGCAGTAGTTAGCTTTCAGTATGAACTGAGGGAGATCAGTCTTGTTAGAGGACAAAGTTGGGAGATTTTTGAAGTGAAGAATCATGAGGGCACTTAATTTTGTAGATAACTTAAAAATAAATGTTTAAGTTGGCTTCCTGTGTGAAGTAGATGACAAAAAGGTAGTGGTACTTCAAAGAATTATGATCTCAAACCACTGTAAAATGAAATGAAGTCATCTTTGCTGAACGGCAGGTGTGACACACACAACCCCTGATCCAGCCTCTGTCACTTTGACTGTCATTTTACCCATATGAGGAATTAGGGGTATGTGCTGAAATGGCTTGGATGGATTGTATTTCATTGCTCAGAGAGGGAACTGGTATTTGGTTGGCTGCTGCTAACAGTGACACTTGCTGTGTGCTGGAGGTAGTCTGTGCTCACCGCTGGGTAATACTAAGCTGGGCAGAGAATCGGTACTGAAAAGCCTCTCTTCTGTGAATCCAGTGTGAATTTGATTTTAACCTTAAAAACAAGGAGCTTCAATAAAAGTTGGAGGCATTGACAGCTCCTTCCGTGCTGGAACGCGTCTTCCCTTTGTTCTGGTCCCTTACAGGCTTCTCTTTTCTTCAGACTTGCAGAGCTAGAATAGTGATCTCCTGTGACAAGGAGTCATCAAGCCACCAGATTACACCACTAAATATTTTCATATTTCATTTTAACCTAACTGCTGCTTTGTGAAACGGGTGTCACACAGGCTCCTGAACTGCAAACACAGCTCCTTCACGTAAAGGGCAAAACCCCTGTGTGCTGGAGATCCCTTGAAGAAAAGCTATTGGCTCGAGGGCTGTGGGATCAGTACCCCTGCGCCTTGTGGGGCAGCGGGAGGGAGATCAGGCAGTGGCTCTCCTTGGTGTGGCCTTTGTGCTCCTTCCTGACCCCTTCCTCCCTCCTCCACAGCAAAGCCCTGTATTGTTGGAACTCCACCTGACAGCAGCAGCTGTCCCATGCTGGTAGTCAGTATTGTCCAAAAGGTGTTTGTAGCAGTGGTAGTACCTTATTGTCTGGGTTTGAGTGTGGTTTTTGACTCAAGAAAAGGAAACAAGGGAAGCATACCATAAGTACCATGTGGAATCTTAGAATATCCTGAGTTGGAAGGGGATCCATAAGGATCAAGTCCAACTCCTGGACTGCATATAAACAGCTGGATCTTGGTGCTCAGGCATGTTAGTGTTCAGGCAACCCAAAAGGGGGTCACAGCTGTGAGCATTTGGGCTGTGGTGTGACTGCTGCCTTTGCTGGCGGGGTTCCTGAAATTCTTGCCCTTGAAAGTGCCCCCCCGAGGTGTGGTACCAAGGTCTTCTGAGACCACGCAGTGACTGACTGATCCGTTTCCCCTTGAGAACTTCTAAGTGTTCGCTCAGAGCCTCCATGTGTGTTATTTTCAATACCAAAACCAGTGCTGGTTCTGCTCTTCTGAGAGCTCCGACCTCCAGCTTCAGAGTGAAAATGCTTTGTGTCTGTTTTAACTCCCTCTGGAGTTCATTGTCACCGGTGCTTGGCAACAGATGAAGCGTGAGCATTACCAGAGACCTGACTGCTTTGGGAAGCAGCTGCAATACCGGCTGTCACCAGCTTGGGGTGTTTACTGGTGCCAGCGGGATGCAGAGGCAGTTCTGCAGGGCTTGCTTTGGGGCAGTGCTGAGGCAGTGGAACCAAACACCCACCACAGCTTTCCTGGTCGCAGTGGGCTCCCAGCCACCCCTGCTGCACAGCATGGGGAGGGGAGAAGGATGGCTTGGAAAGCTGCACTCCAGCATATCTGTTTTGTTGATAGGACACGTGTTCTTGGAAAAACACTTTATTGGGGGCATTAGTCTTTTTTCACCTGTGCTTTTTCCATATCATTTCCCATTCCTCTGTATTTACAGAAAAACCCAGAGGAGGACAGCTCAGGGAAAACACTCAGTTGGGAACCAGGTCACTTGCTTTTAACCATCTACACTGTTCGCAGCATTGAGCAGCTCTTGCCTTTCTTCAACGTGCTCAGCCAAGTTTTTAACAGCAAAGTGACGAGCAGATGTGTTGGACACTCAGGGAGCCCTGTCCTTTACCCCAACTGTTTTCCGAGCAAGGACATAAAAATGGAGAACCTCAAGACCTTCTCTAGCAAAGCAAGACAAAAGATAGAAGAAATGGTTGAGAAGGATTTTCTTGAAGGTGTCATAAAAACATGAACCAAACTCTTGCTACCCAGCTTACATGTAATGTAACTACTTAAACGAAATGCTGTATCTTTCCCAGTTGTATAGTATTCTTTTTCTTACTTTGTATGTAATGAAATACTAAATGTTGTATTTAAGTTAAATATTTGTAAATAAGAGAAAAGTTCTGGATGTGGCCTGGATCAAGTTTAAATATTGGTGGCTCATATTGATTATGGTGCCTACTATTTACAGTACATGTTTTGTTGTCTTGAGTTCTGTCTTTAAAAAAATCCTAAAAAAAAATACAAGGTGCACATTTTTTCAGTTTGTCTCCAGTTCATTTTTATTTATCCATGGGAATTGGGGCTTAGGTAGCAGTCTGGAAAATGCCCTTGTGCCAGAAATACAATGAAAAGGGCGTTTGTCAGAGGTAGATACTCTGAACTGAAATATTTAAAACATTAGAGCCTGCCAGCCCGGCACCTTCCCACTGCTGGGGAGGAGTAAGAGCTACAGCATCCACGCTTGGCTCTGTCCCCTCCCTCTTAAAAGTGGGTATAAGTACTATTCCTGCAAACTGCTTGCTAAGCAGTAGCTTGATTTCACACAGGTTACCTGCTGATGATGCTGCTGCAATCATATGCTGTCACCTGCAACTGCTCATTCCCCCTTGCACTGAGGTCAACTGAATCCCAGCTGTTTGCCTGCAGATGCTTTGGCTGCTTTTTCTGGGAGCATGGGGAAGAGGGTGGGACTTCAGGAATGGTGACTGGGAATTAAATTGGGTGGGGGACAGGATTCCTCTTGCACCTGACCAGGGCCCTGACCTACACCAAGCACATCATCTTTAAGTCTCTTCAGAAATTAGGCAAACTCAGGAGGAACATTCAGCAGCAGGAGCATCTCCTGCAGAGGTAAGTCGCTTACAGGCATAAAGAATAATAGTCCACTTGGTTCCAATTAATCCTTGATACTCTTGGGAAGGGTTGGGGATCGTCCACACCAGCAAATGGTAAAGAAAGTATCTTAAAAAATAAGAACTTTAACTGCAGTTGTATCATTGGCTATATAGGCTGGGGTGGTGCTCCTCTTCCACCAGCGAGGTGGTAAACAGCCAGGCTTACTTCATGGGCGAGGGCATCGGCGTTCTCCTGTGGGACGTTTCAGAAGTTGGTTACCTTGGGGTCAGCGCCAGAAGCTTACAGCACAGCAGCCATGTGAAGGTGAGTGTTTCCCTGCCGATGCTGGGCTCCCACTATCGCTCTGTCCCCCTCTACTAACTTCTGCCACTGGGGCTGTGCCGGCAGGAAGAAGCGGGCAGTGGCATGTGAAGGGACCTCTAAGGTCACACAGGGACTAATTCTCAACGTCAAAGATGACATTTTTTTATTTTCCCTCCTACAAAACCCCACGGTTACGAGCTAACCACTTTGTAACTGTCGTCTTCTTCCCAAAAATCATGCCTTTATAAAGGTCAGAACTGCCTTTATAATATATAGAGCTTTCACTTTAAAGGTAAAGCATGGAGGATGTTTATGATCACTTGTATAAATAAAAGCAAAGCCCAAGAGCCCTTCTGTGATCAGGAAGCTGTTGGCTGGATTTAGCACCTGTTAAGTGTGACTGACAAAGAGACAGTTAGTAAGCGCACCTCTCCCTCCATCACCTGAGACAGAGCAGAAGATGGTTTAACATAAACCAACCCACTTCATACACACGTTACAGTTCTGACCTGGGTGTCTGCTTCAGCGTATATTCTGACCACGTCTTCGGTTCCTGAGGGACGGACAAACGCTCGTGACAGTCTGTACTTCTTCACCAGCGCGTCAATCTTCTCCTGCAGCCCCGGAGGAGTAACCGCGCGCCGCTCTGCGTCTGCTGTGTCAATAACTCGCCTGTCTGCAACCTGCAGTGTCAGAAACAGACAGCTGATTTGCATGCTGGAGCTGTGTGGTGAGAGCAGAATGATCAAGGGCACGGGGAGACAGCACTGGAGGCTCTGAGGTGTTGCGCTGCCTGAAGGAAAGCTCAGTGGGGGAAGCAGGTCCCTGCTTAGCCCAAACACTTTAGGACCCCTGGGATCCATGCTCAGCACACAGTAAACCAGCACCAACACAGCTCAGCTGCTCAGTTTGGAATAAGGGTGGGTTCTGAACACAGCTCCTTGGTCAGTCTCTGAAAGGAAGATCAGAGAATCATTGATCTTGCAAGACTTTTCCAACCGTATTTAATCCAACCATCCCCCTACCACCTGTATTACTCACTAAACCATGTCCCTGAGTACCTCATCCAACCTTTCCTTGAACACCCCAAGGGACGGTGACTCCACTGGGCAACCCATTCCAATGCCTGACCACTCTTTCGAAGAAGAAATTTCTCTTAATTTCTAACCTGAACCTCTCCTGGTGCAATTTGCAGCCATTCCCTTTGTCCTGTCACTAGTCATCTGTGAGAAGAGGCTGGTCCCCAGCTCACCGCAACCTCCTTTCAGGTAGTTTAGTTGTAGAGAGCAATAGGGTCTCCCCTGAGCCTGCTCCAGGCTAAAAAATCCCAGTTCCCTCAGCTGCTCCTTGTAAGACTGGTGTTCCAGACCCTTCACCAGCTTCATTACCCTTCTCTGGACATGCTCCAGGGCCCTGATGTCTGTCTTGTAGTGAGGGGCCCAAAACTGAACACAGCACTCAAGGTGCAGCCTCACCAGAGCCAAGTGCATGGGGATGATCACCTCCGTGGTCCTGCTGACCACCCAGGGACACTGCTGGCTCACGTTCAGGTGAGCATCAACCAACACCCCCAGATCCAGCTTTCCAGCCACCCTGCCCCAAGCCTGTAGCGTTGCTTGAGGTTGTTACGACCAAAGTGCAGGACCCAGCCCTTCACCATGTTGAACTTCATCCCACTGATCTCTGCCCATCGATTCAAAGTGCCCAGGTCCCTCTGGAGGGCCTTCCTCCAGACACAGCTTCTCCCAGGAGATCAGAAAGCTTAAACTTTCTCCTATAGTTACTTTAGAGCACAGAGTTCCTGTACTGTGCCTAACAGCATGCTACCACATGGGAGCCTGTGCTGCTCAAGCTTTTGTCAGAATATTGGTGAAGATAAAGAAGGAAGAGCTTGAATATTCAAGCTAATCAGAGTGGAACAGCTAGAAAAATCCAGCTGCCCAGCAGCCAGGAGCCTTAGAAATGAGGATTTTTCTAACTTGAAAGTGAAGAAAGAAATCCTAAGTTAAAATGCAAACAGTTCAGTCAGGCTTTTCCATTTAACATGGTTGGCCATTGTTACACCATGTGTATAAGTTGTATTTTTATTTTAATCCAAGTGAAATTTTGGTGCCTCCTCCGAGTTGTTTCAGGGCTTGTTTGGCCTATGGCCCTTCAGTGGGCTGCTTCACCTTTAAAACAAAGCTTGCCCAAGCACGTGCAGGCTCACAGCAGGGGCCAAGACTGCCGCAAGCCAAGCCAGCGCGGTGTGTCACTCACCTGAACTTTGAGCAGCCGATTCGGAAGGTCAGTGTAGACAGCATCCCACTGTTGCACAGTCAGACCTTTCAGAGCCAGGATTGCTTCGATAACCAACATGTCTGAGATGGCATCACCAACTGTCTGTTAACAGGAAGGGAAGAAGGCAACAGTGATGAAACAAAGATGTGATTTGATCAGCAAGCCTCCACCTGACAAGAGTGACACTGCAGCCCAGCAGACTTGCCTCAGCATGGGTACTCAGGTTTTCCTTCCCTCCTTACCAGGCTGCTCCTGGGCAAGGAGAACAGCAGTGTACTCGTATGCAGCTCTGCCAAGGGCTGGGGGTGACAGGCCTCGCCTCTCCAGAGGAGGACTTGGCACCTCACCTTTCTTCTGGGGCCAGGATGCTTATAGCTGGCCTGTGAAGTAAAATTCTGCTCTGCCCCAGATAAAAAAACATCTGTGCTAAGACACAGGGCTGTGGGGGCACGGGCACTGGAACACCCCCATCCTCCCATATCACATAGCTTTGGGAAAAAGAGATGCAACGTTCCTTGCTCTCAAATCATGAACAAGTGACTCCCTATCCCAGGGTTCCTGTGCTATCCCACCCTCCCTTCAGGACCCAGAAAGCTGTGCCAGAGCAAAGCACTGAGCATCCATTTGTATGAAAGCATCACATCTTTTGAGAGATGACTGCTCTTGCCCTTTTCTTCTTGGTCCCTTCTACCACGGCTCCCTAACTTCTTGCTCCAGTGGTCCCTGGCAGCTGCCTGACTGGCGCTCACAGTCCCCGTTTCACCACAGGGGTTTGTTTCTCTCAGTTCTTACCTGATTAATCAGGTCAATCGTGTTTTCAAGCACCTTGGCTGCTTCTCTTTTTTCATCATCTTTCTCCTCTTTTGCCAGTTGTCTTATTTTAGTTTCAGCAGCTTTACTAAATAATACCTAGAATAAAAAAAAAATCATAAATGAGATCTTAACAAGACCAGCCCACATGATGAACAGGAATGTGTGAAGCAATGAGGAGAAAACCCTTTACCATGAGCCCAAATCATAATCACTAATGTTTGCTACCATGAATTCCCATCCCCACATAAAACAGAGAAGTTGGTGACGATGCTACGATTAAGACAGGAGAGGAAACACACAAGAAGAGAAAAGTCCTGTTATAAGCGTAAGCAGAGAGTGAACAGACCCCCTTCACAAGCTAGCCCAGCTAGATTTTGTATGCACTGCCTCATCTTACATGTTACACACTTGTACTTACTGTACCGTGTCCGTTTGCCTCAAAGTAAACTCCAACATCAAACTCCTGGGCCTTGTGATGCAAGTGTTTCACTCCTGTTTTGACACAGTGCACAGGTACCTGTGGCCCAAGGACATGCAGAGAACGTGAGCAGCGTTACAGGCTCTCCTCTGAGGACGGGCGCTGCAGGCGAAGGGACTGAGCTGGGCAGGCTGTTACAGCTGAAACCGCCTTTCACAGCTACTGACTCCCCAGAGCTAAAACCACCCACTATTTCTGCAGTCCTGATTACAAAGAAGGCTTCATTCCTTCTGGTGGAAACAAAGGCTGTTTTGAAATAAAACCCCAACAAATCAGAAACCCCCAAAGCAACCACCAAAAAACCCCAACTATAAACAAAGTCCCAAACCACAAAACCCCCAACTGATTTTATGGTTTCAGGGATCTCTGTCCAAACTGAAATAACACCTGAGCTCAGTTTCCCTAGGGAAGAGCATTTAGCCTGTTGCAGAAAATGAAGCAACTGGTGTTGAAGTATCAGGGATCCTTTACTGAGACTCGCTTCACTGCAAAACCATAAATTCCTCAACTTGTTCCAGAAGTAACAAGGGATTTTCTGTAGCTTTTGCCAAACTTTTTTTTTTCTTTTTTAAACAAGTAAAAGCCACCTAGAACTTTTTCAGCTTTGCTCCCTTGCGTCTCCTTTACCACCAAGAATTTAGTCACCACTGCAGGCCTGAAAGTCTCGTTTATTTTAGCTTAGCTTGTCTTCCTAGCAATCATACTTCCACAGAATTTGTTTTACAAGTAAATAAATTTGCAGTAAACAACATTTGAGAAGAACTATCAGGGGAAAAAAAATGGAGAATACCTTCAGTGTTTCCTCAAGGTAGCGTGTCGAACTCCCGTTGGCATAGGCTGTTTGTACCACTGCCATCTGCAAGGTCTGTCCCACCTGAGCAATCCAAGAAGGAAAGTGCTTTACTGCCCGACAGGCACATACCCAGAGGAGCAGCACAGTCAGAATCATTAAACAAACATTCTCTTACAAATACTTAAAACTCCTGGGCATCAGATGGAGGCACCAGCTCACAGAGAGCTTCTATATATTTAAGACAAGGTGAATTCCTTTCCAATTTTTTTGTATATCACATATTTTTTTGTGGCTGGCTTGAAGCAGCTCTGCCAAGCTTAGGAGCTTGGTTTGCAAACCACTATTTCAGTATCAGCAAACTCAGCACACTGGCCAGACACGTGGAGCTCCACACAGCAGTACACACCAGCAGTCAAGTCAAAGATGCCAGTGCAAAGCAAGCAAGAGCTGGTGGCAACCACAAGTTCTCACTGGCCAGCTTCTCTGTCACAGAGCAATGACTGAGCTGGTCTCTTAAGAAAACAAGCCTGGGATAACTCGTCTAGGTTTTGTATCACAGACCCCAAGGTGAAGAGGATTTCTGAAAAAGAAAAGCTCTTACTCTATATCCCCTGTGGGGAGAGGATGCAGGGAACCTTTTCGGAATGATGACGTACAAACTGCCACAACCACATTCTCATGCAAATGGATGCCCCAACCTTCATAAAGCTTCACAGAAACACTGAGTAAAGGACTGAACCCCAAATTAATGAAAAATTAATAAAAGATACTGAAACAAAGAGAGGATGGAGGAGGTTTGGACCCGATGATATCTCGAGGTCCCTTCTAACCCCTACAATTCTGTGATTCTGTGATCAGTACTTTGTACACAGAAACTGGATAAATTCCCTCTCATGAAGAAAAGCTTCTAGGCTAAAGTATCAGCGCTCAGATTTTTATTTGGCACAAGCAGGTCACACCCTTGCAAGAGGAACATTTGGCTGTACCAAGGAGGCACAGAACCCATCCTGTTTTAGACTGGGTTTACTTTAGGTAGAGAGGGAGATCAAGTACATATAAACTAACACGGCTTCTTCAGAGTGTTTTACACTTTGTCAAATTAAAGTGTCAGCAGCCATTTCATTCCTTAGAGTTACCTTGGCAAGAAGTTCTTTGAGGAAGATACTAATTAAAGTTGCTATTTTATCCCCATCGATCAGGTGGAAAAAGCCGGCTTCATCCTTGTAGTAATAAACAATTCTATCCGCATCGCCATCGAGGGAGCAGCACCTCTCGCCGGGCTTCAGGTCTAGCCCTAGTGCACACAGAGTTAGAAATGCAAGCCAGAGACAGAAAAGGGTACAAAATGCTTTAAATTAGGTCCCAGTGTGGATCTCCTGTGCAAATTATCTCTGTGCAGCCAGCCGTAAAACTGATGCTCCAAAACGGAGCTTGCTTTTAGCAAGACACTTGCAACAGGGAAGCTGTACCGAATGGCAGCTGAAGAGCTCTTATTTAGATCAAAATATAAATGCTAGCATAAAACACACAGGTTCTCTAAACATTTACTGTGCTACACCCTCTCTCCAGATGCACATGGAACTAAGTCCCAGTGATGTCGATAAAGCAGCATTTTCCATGTTGCAGGGACAGAAGTTTGCAGGGATTAAGCTTGGGTTAGTGCTCAGACACTGTTTAATTTAGGGTTAAATTACCACGCTTTGCTAACTATACTTGAAGAAGAGCTGAAAGACTGATAACGGGGAAGCATCCAGCCCAGGAGGCCCTGAGAGCTGGGGGCTGCCAGGGAGGGGGAAGTTTGGACCACCCACCAAGGACGATGCAACAACACCCCCCACACACACTATCCCCACGGGGCACGCGTGCTAATTTGAATATGCTTGACCAATAGTAGATGATGTGGTAATTACTAACTAGTCAGTGTAAATTTAGGTGTGTTTTTCTAATCCTGTAACATGATCAGTATGTTGCAGATTCTGGGTGTGCTGGCACATGGCTTTTGTGGGATTACCACCCTGCATCAGCTCTGTGCAGACATGGAGTAAACCCCATACCTCTGCTCTGGGTGCATTGGCATACTGCACGCCAGGTAACAACCCCACTTTTGGGACACCACCAGAACCACTGCGTGTAGCCACATCTCTGAATTTTGGAAACAAGTGTTGAATCTCGGTTAGGGCACAAGGTTAAAAGCCTTGAAGCAGAACACCCACACCCTTTCTCACCCACTCAGTCACCACCCAGCCTACACTCTTGCTACAACACTGCTACATACTTGGCTCTCCAAGAGACCTGGCAATTACCTGTTTCTCTCTGGCATCAAAAATGCTTTTCTTCAGGAAAATATTTTAGAACTGGAGAAAAGAAGGCTCCAGAGGGACCTTATAGCAGCTTTCCAGTACTTAAAGGGGGTTTTATAAGAAAGAGAGATAGACATAAACCTCTTAGTAGGGGCTGTCGCCACAGGACAAAGGGTAATGGGCTTAAACTAACAGAGGGTCGGTTCAGCCTAGATACAAGGAAGATTTCTATTTATTTATCTCTACAGTGAGGGTGGTGAAACACTGGATCGGGTTGCTCAGAGAAGTGGTAGATGCCCCATCCCTGGAAACATTCAAGGTCATGCTGGACAGGGTTCTGAGCCGTCTTTAACCTGATGTAGTTGAAGATGTCCCTGCTCATTGCATGGTTGTTGGACTAGATGACCTTAAAAGGTATCTTCCAACCCAAATAATTCCATGTTTCCACATCTTTCTTTTCTCTAAGATGCCGGCCCAGATCCTTCCTCACATTAACCTCAGACTCCGTGTCTCTGAAAGTCTGCAGGTGGACATTCCCTAAGCTGATTTGGGAGACCATCAGGAGCTCAGCAGAGGTCCAAAGGACACTCTGCATCCTGTCACTCCTTCATGGAAACACTCATTGTAGTACACAAGCAGACAGGAAAACTGGCCCATGTTGCTGACACTGTCCTTCAGAATACAGGTAGCTATGCCCCCAGACTTGCCTGTTTCTTCTCCTGCATGCTGACAGTGACACAGGACGATATGTTCTACTGTCACCAAGATCCTGAAGCTAACACGAGAGGTAATGTGAACCGCAACATTTAACAGGCTTTAAACAGGACTTTAAACAGGAAACTGCTGCTGCTTAACACTTCAGAGAAACCAGCTCATTCCTTTCAGCAACTGCTTCTGAAACCACGTTTTCTTCTCAGAGCACATCCTCCCATGGAAAGGTCCAAGCAGCCTGCCTCAGTCCCACTAAAAGCTGGGATCCAGATGTGACACACTGCTGCTGTGCTGCTCCCCTTGCTACACTTGTCCAACACATAAGCAGCACAGCAGGGGGAAAATGAGGTCGTACTCCAGCGTCTAGGTTTGGGTAGCAGTTGCTGTGACAGTGCAGGTGTCAAATGGAGAGCCCAGTTTAGCCTTAGATGATCTATCTAAACTAGCCTGCTCCCCCAGTTCAGGGATTTTCTTTCATGTACTTCGCAAGAAACTGGATCAAGCAATTTCTGCACTGGTTTAGGTCAATCAGTCAGCCTGCTGGCACCAGGCTCTTAATTATGCCAACTCTTCCTCAGGAACCCGGAAAAGTGTCTGCAACCCCAGCCCACAATGTAAATGTCCTTGATAACACAAAGGAAAGTAAAGTAAATAAAAGTAAGCCAATCCTGACTGACCTTTGGATACTACCAGCCTAGCAATCAGACTGGATTGTCAGACATGTTTCAGCCAGTCAGATACATACTGTAGTCCCTCAACAATTTTGACTAACATCAACTAGAGATGTGCCAAAATGAGCCACAGGATTCCCTTTCCATTGCACAAGCAGAACCACTCACTTAGTAAGAAAAGGAGGTTCAGCTTATTCGAAGATGACACACCATTGCTAA
This sequence comes from Zapornia atra, assembly GCA_013400835.1. Taxonomy (NCBI): domain Eukaryota; kingdom Metazoa; phylum Chordata; class Aves; order Gruiformes; family Rallidae; genus Zapornia; species Zapornia atra. The sequence continues at coordinate 25,849 of VZTU01015517.1, forward strand.
AGCCTGTGCTTTCAGATCTGGAGAGGAGGTAAAAGGATATACAATTACTGACTACGTACCCCTAGGTGGTTTCTGATGAACCTTTACGAAATCTGCGCCACACAAGTGATTGAGTTTCTCCTTGGTTCCATCATTATATAGGTGAATTAGTATCTCCTTTGGAAGGTAAGGCTTCATTTCTGCTAGTTTCAGGGCTCCTATTCCATTAGCACAGTCAATCTTCAGCTGTCTCTGCCTCTCTCCAGAGCTGGAACACTTAGCACAAAGGAAGAAGCAGCAAAGTGAACTCATACCCTAGTGAAACCACACTGAACCACATGCTGAATTCAAAAGGTCAGACCCAAACAGACTAATAAACAGAAGGTATTAATTTTGTACATTCGCACAAAGATGACAACACCCTGAATTCACCTGTTTTATCAGTTCCATAAAAGCTTTGGAGAGTTTTTCATAGTAACCTTCTAGCGTCGCTTTCCCATATTGCCCTTGGGTGTTCTGACAGCAGACCATGTAATGTAGCTGTGGTGTTGTCACCAGACCATAATCTAGCACAAAATAAAAGGCACGATACTCAGAAATAGAATACTAGATTATTTCCTCCTTAAAAGCCGTACAGCATTTGCTATTCTAACAGACACAGTGCAGGAAATCCAAATTAAATTTCTCTCCACTACAAAGAGATGAACCCCCCCTCTACTCCCCCGCCTTGCATTAGAGCCACACAACTGTGCTGAAAGCAGATCGTTACAAGCAGAAATGGGGTCTGGGGTCCTGCTTTAAGTCTACCTAACAGAGTCAAATTCACAGAAAAAACTTGAAATCAGACTAGAACTGCAAGAGTTTAACATACCGTGGTACTGACCACCTAGAACGGAGACACCATCTATTGCTGACTGTGAAAGTTTCTCACTGCTTGGCCTGGAAAACAACAAATACAACTGGCAACCTTAGCAGAAGACATTTATGCATGGACTTGGGAAGGAAGCACATGTGGCAGAAGATAACTCTACAAGGCTCCTGCCAGCGGGCTTAGATTCAATACCAAGAAATCTATACCTTTTTCTGTTCTGGGCACCACCCCAGGGAACTGCAAAGACAAGTAAACTGCTGAACACACATGCACATCCCATGGCACCCACAAAAAAACCCCATACCCAGCCCACAATAAAGCGTGACGTCCAGAAACAGTGCTAGGAAGCTCTCATAGCTATCGGGGAAGCTAATGCAGGAAAAACGTTGGAAGACCTGTGCTTACTGCTATCACCATAAATTAAATGGTAGACAATTAGGCACTAAAAAAAAAAAAGCATCATCTGGTTGCAGAGGGCCAAACATTCAAAAGCACCCATGGAAAAATGCTGGCCCTTCCGTAGAAGCAGCACACATACACAGCATTTTGTAGATACCTGGTGTCTCTACCAATGAAAACTGAAGCATCTTTGTGCTGGTTCACTGCTGCTTTCTGGCAGATCTCAGTTATGATTTTCTCTAAGTCTTGGTCCTCTGCATTCGCTAGTTGCGTGGCATACTCTTCCCAGGAAGGGTGCAGCATTTCCCCAAGAGGATCAACCAGCTTTATGCCATTATCTTCCTTGGAAGAGAAAAAGAACCAAGTAAGCCTAAGAGTCAGAAACTTAATAAAATCTCTTTGAAGGCAGGTGACACATGGTTCAAGCACATTGTCTCTTTAAATGTGGAGCATTTCTGGGAAGCAGTAACTTGCTTGATCATTTAAACCTCCAACAAGCACCCAAAAGTCCTGTAACCCACTTTTTTTTTTTCCCTTATAATTTTGGTATGAAATTAATTTGACATCAAAATTACATAAGGGGAGATTCTAATAACCTGGAATGCTCCACAGCAGCACAAGTCTAAACACGTGATTTGTAATTCCTTCATCTCTTTATTTTTTGAACTTGCAGATTTCGCTCAAAGGTTCTTCTCTTCTCCAGGGTACTCCTAGCTTGCCAGTGTTACAAATTCCCTATGTTACAGCATTTCCACATCAGAGAAAGTGACGCTTGTGTGTACAGGAAAAAGTAACTTCAGACATGCCAGAGATCGTATTTATAGGCAGCAGGCTAAATGCATGCTTTAAGCCTGTCTAAGTGCCTTCATGATCTGGTCTCTAGGCACCACGATGACCTTTGGTTCCACCAGATTGACCACATCAACTTTCCTTGTTAAAGAAAAGGCTGTTCTTACTTCAGGATTGTGAGATGCTGTAACCATTACGCCGATAGTAGACACGGCAGCTTTGGACCTGAGAACTGCCAGCAAGCCCATGCGGAACATGACGTGGTCGAGCTGTTCAGCCCTGGCGCGGAATCCGGCCGTGCCATACTGAAGAGTGAGTCCAGCAGGCTTAGGGTGTAACGCTGAGTATTTCTTAAGGGCTTCAGAATCCATTTCTAGGGAAGGAACTGACAGGGATGCAGGTGAGAGAAGTCCTTACGACTGATTTCACATTTTATATCATTTTGAAGCCCGCAGATATCTTAAACTGTGTGTAACACACCCCTTGTTGGGACGGTGGGAAGGGACCCAAAGAGCCTTTACGTTCCCTGCCTGGCACCAGGCAGAGCTTGGCCAGATTTCACTGGGTCACGAAGGGATGACGTGATTTAGGCGAGGAGGGCCGCGACTCTCACCCGATCCTCTGGACCCAGGGATGCTACCGAAGTCATCGCCAAGGGCTGGCCAGCCCCCACCGCAGCAGCATCAGCCACTCGGCACACGCGTGTATTAACTTTGGGGCTAAAAAGCAGCCCGCGCCCCCTCTTCAGGCCCTTGCACCGCAGGGAACCCCCCGGGATGCTTTACCCGGCCCTGCGAAGCTGCTCCGCGAGGACCCACCCCTCTCAGGGCACCCGAAGCGCGGACAGACGTTCAACGGGGACAGCCCGGCTAGACACACGCCACCACAAACACACCGCCAGCCTCCTCCCCTCACAGCCGAGGGCCCCGGGGCCCATCCAGCACCACCAACCGGGCCCACCAGCGAGAGACAAGAGGACCAGCACCCCGCGCCCCGCCACTCACCTACCACCCGCCGCCGCCGCCCCGCTCCGCTTCCGGAGCCGGCGTGGCCACGCCCCCAAAGCCGCGCCCGTCCAATGGCAGCGCGGAGGGCGGGCACGCAGCCGCCACGTGGCGCCCGGGGCACGCCCACTCGCCAGTCGGAGCCAGGGCCTCGCCCCGCCTCTCTCTCCGGCGCCGGCCCCACCGCGGCCAAGCTGCCGCGTAGAGACATTCCATCACTCACGTCAGCGAAGAGCGACTGCGAGAGGAGGCGGGATCCCCCCGCGGTAGGTTAAGCCCTCGGGGACAGCGAGTCTCGGACGTCACTGACGCCACGCGAGGACTTCAAGCCGCCCCCACCCCTCCCGTAAAGGCCGGGCGGCGCCACAGAGATTTTGAGCCTCGCCTCAGCGACCGCCGCGCTTCCCGAGGATTCCCACCGCCCCTCCCGTGACAGGCCCTGCAGCGCTCCCCCAGTGCCCGCGGCGGCTGCGGGCTGGGCTTCCCCGCCAGGCTGCACTGAGGGAGCTTAGCCCAGCTTCGGTCTCACGTCTTCACCGCACAGATTTAAACGGGGGAATGGCGTGCGCACTCCTGCCCCCGCCGCGTTCTCCGAGCGGAGCAAGGAGCGGTCGGAGCCGGCGGGACCTCCCCTCGCTGCCGGGCTGGGCCGGGCCGCGCCCCCCACACGCCTCCGGAGAGGCGGCCTTGGCCCCGCCCCACCCAGCGCGCATGCGCGCCCTCTCCCGTCCGCCCGCTGCTCGCGCAGCGGCAGCTCAACTCCCCAGGCTTGGGCTGAGGTGGCGGCGGCGGCCGCGGTTAGCTGGGGGTTGCTTGCTGCTTCCTTGCCTCGGCGGCCCCCACCGGGGAAGCGGCGGCGGCACGAAGAGCCATATCGCTTTTCTCCCCGCGCCCCGGCTGGCGCCTGTGCTCTGCCGAGGTTGAAACCGTCGCGGCCCAGGTGAGGCTGCCGGCTGGCTCGCACGGCCTCAGCGCCGCCTCCACTTCCCAGCCCGGCGGTGGAGCACGCCTGTCAGGGGCTAGCTTCCACGGGTCGTATGCCCAGCCGTGTTTAATTAAAGTCTGACCTTAGAACCACTGGGGTTTCCCGGCGGAGGCCGGCTTGTGCTGTAGCACGGCGTGGGGCTGAACGTCGCTGTGTGTTAAGGCGCGGGGGTTTGACTGCAGGCCTCTTGTTGCAGGTGTGTGTGCGTGTGGAGGGCCCTGCAATGGCTGTCACAGTAAAAGAATGCCTGGAGCTCCAGCTGCTGGAAGTGGAGATGCTCCTTTCGATGTTTCCCAAAAAAGGTGAAATAAATCTGGATGAGGATGCTGTGTCCACCGTGCAGCACTACCTGAGCAACACTGATGTGGCTCTGCCTCCGCAGCTCCAATATTCAATCGCTCTGGAAGTAGGGGAGGCAAAGGTGAGAAATTCCATGTAGATGTCTTCATGTGTTCTTTTTGTCCAGGCACTTAAAAACTCCACTGAAAAAAAGGGGGGAAGCTTCCGCCCCGCCTCCCAATTTCTGTTTGCTGTTTCAGAAGCTAAGAGTAACAAAACCCTCTTCATTTTAATTGAATCTTGATTTGGGCAAGAAAGGCTAAGAGAATCACTGATAGGAGTGGACAGGTGACACCAGTGGCACGCACAGCCTTCCTAAGAGCTTAGCCAGGGTTGTACTTGCATGAGGGTTGCTTACAGGTTTACAAAGAGTTGTGTGTTACAAAGGCAACACACCCCTCATGGGAATTGGGTGTGTTGGACTTCCTAGATTATTATAGCAAAACCACTTTCTTATTTCTCCCACCCCTTGTCATGTGTACTAACATTCATTGATCTGTATGAAATACACTGATGTAAAAATAGCCCCAAATGGCAGAATAGTATTAAGAAGAGTTATAGAGCCACTAAAGCAAAACCAGCCTATGGGCTGCAAAGCAGAACCCCAAACTCAGAGTATGAGTTTCAGTAGCAGATCCAGTTGAAGAAAAGGGTATGTATGCAGCCACATCACAACTAACTGATTTAAATACTTGCATAGAGAAGATGGCCACTAGTGTAGGTCTGAGCATATAATAATGCAATGACTGGAAATTGAAAACCTATAGATGCCACATAGGAGTATATGCATTTTCCTAGAAATAAGGTAATTAAATATGAGAACAATTTACTGGGTAATGAGGTGGCCTCATGAGTATTTGGAAACTTATGTACAGATTTAGGTATATGTCTACAACGCGCTCCCATCAGCCTTCAGAAGGAAGTTTTATGAACTGTGTAGTGAGGGCTTCTGAAGGAAGATTTGTTTTCCATGTCAGATTGTCAAGGAACTTGGAAAGATAATTAGTCATTTTACGACTCACTTCTCTCTACAGGACTAGTAATTTGATTGTGTACTGTAGAGAAAAATCTCCCCTAATGGTATCCCAGAACCTGGAGCACTGAGGACACGTGAATCCTCTCCTGCTCTTGGACCAGAGGCAGGGTTCACTTTCCAGAGAGCTGTGGTGGTCCATTTTAAGACGCTGTAGGAATAATGGAGAGAAATTCAACACACTGTGGTTTTAGGAGATAAGGCAAGATAATCTAGAGGTTTACGTGGCCTAAAATGCACATAAATCTTTTAATTTGCTATAATCCTGAGACAGCTTCCTCTGCTAGGGTAAATACTTGCTTAAAATAGTAATAACAACAACAACAATACTGCTGTATACAATATGTACAATCATAAGCACTGTTTTGTTTAACTCTTGGCCTTGTGTTCCTGGGATAGATCCAGCAACTGGGCTGAGTTCATTGATGAGATGTGCCTTTGGTAAAGGACAAGGTGCTTAAAAGCCCCCTGACTCTGACAGGCTGGTAATTTACTGCTGTAGCAACACTGAGCACATACCCAGAACATGCAATAGAAACATCTCTGGAGGGTAACTGTGTACCTTCTTTGCAATCTTAAATACATCTCCTCATGATCTGCCTTTGTCAGGGAAGAAGAGTCTAGCATGTCTTTCAGTTGCTGCAGAATTTTTTCTTTATGTGACTGTGTGCTCTGTTTTCAAGGTAAAAGTGGAGCTGCAGGTCCTGCTGCCTCATACGTACCCTCATGTAGCTCCTCAGCTTTTTGCAAGATCAGATGTGCTGCACAGACAGCAACAGTTGCAGCTCAACACTGGTCTCACTTCTCATATCAACTCATTGGGTTCAGGGGAACTGTGTGTGTACGAAGCTGTGCTGTGGGTGAAAGACAACTGCCCGCCTTACCTGGAAAACAGTAAGGTCTCCCCTGAAAGTGCTCCAGGAGAAGCTGTAGTTAAAGAAACGTTGCAGCGCATGTGGATCTACAGCCATCACATCTACAGGCAGGAGCTAAGGAAAAAGATCTTTGACTGCGCAAAGAAGTTAAATCTGACTGGCTTCTGCCTGACAGGGAAACCCGGTGTCATCTGCGTGGAGGGACTCCAAGAAAGCTGTGAAGAGTTCTGGAGTGTTATTAGGTATCCCAGCTGGAAGCATATTTCATGCAAGCATGTGGAGAAGATAGAAACGGAGGGAAGCATCGATAATGCTCGCCTCTTTTGTGCTTTTGAAGACCTACAGTTCCAGGCACATGGTGATTACGGCCTGAGGAACGACTATCACATGGATCTTGGCCAGTTCCTAAAATTCCTGAAACAACATCAAAGTGAAAGTGTTTTTCAGATTTTATTTGGTGTCGAGGGCAAACTTGCAGACAAGTAAGAGACACTGTGTAAGGAGTTCGAATTTTGGACAGCAAGAAATGATGCCAACATTGAAATACTGTGCCTCATAGCCGTGGAAAGGGAAACTTTAACATACAAGAGCAATGTTACATGTGGTCAATCTTAGCTTCTCTTCTGAATTGCCACACTTTTGAGAGGTGTTTACTTTTCTGAGACACTAAACAATTTTATTGTTAATACCACCACTTTTGTAGTCTTCTTCTTGTAATTTCATTACAGTTCGCTACTTTATTAGTAATTTTTCAGCTGCTCAGTTGATGGCATTTTAAGTTTACATTATTAGGCCAAGCACCTTGGAAATGAGAATGTGTAAGATGAGGCAGGGTTTAGTATTTTCTTGCTTTCCCCCTATGTTAAAGAAATATGTGTAAAATACAGAAAAATGAAAAAGACCCCAAACACCCTATGTATATATTAAATAAAAATACATAGGACTCACCAAACTTTTCTACTTTTCACCAAATTAGCACCAAGAGACAGTTTTCTAGCAGCTTGTAACAGGAAATGATACTCATGGTTCGTTAGGCAGCACTTTCCCACTGGGTAGTGTGCCAAGTGCATACTTAGATAGTGCACTGCAATTCACTTTTCCAGTTTATAATGGATTGTCCTACTTAAATGTCATCAGTATAATATATAGATAAAGAATACTGCTGAAAAGCACAGTAAGGCAAAAAATGTTTACAGGTTCCCGTTATGTGGTGGGTGGAGAAAATGCCTCTCCTCTTTGTGAGTTCAGGACCTACAGTCTGTAGCTGTGGCACAGCTGAGGAGCTGGACAAATAAAGTTATTTGGGGGGGGGGGGGGGTTTGTGGAAAAAAAAT
>VZTU01015517.1:33472-61582 GCA_013400835.1 Zapornia atra
TAGAGATAAAATCTATAGCATGATAGTAGAAAAAACGTTCAAGTACCCTTTGTTTCCATAACTGTGCAGAAAGTATATTTTTCTTGAAGTGGTAGTTCTGTAAAAACTAATAATCTTTGGGGTTATTTTAGAACTTCTGTATAGTGCAGATCCCACATGAACATGACTCAGAAACAATCAATTTGTCTGCAGTCCTGTTGGGAAGTTGCCAAATGATAAAACCTTTTCCTTTAGAACAGCAAAACAAACCGGCCTTATCCATGAGATTTCAACCAGGAGATGGGAGAGGCAACAAGGCATAGGTCAGAAAGTCTGCACAGGAGATGGTAAAAAAAATCTGCACAGGAGTTTGCACTGTCTAAAGCTTTATTCTGAGCAGAATATTTGTTCATTTCCTTCTAAAGGAGGAACCCACTGATAGTACAATCGGATAGGGTGTCAGCTCCTAAGGAAACCACAGACTAATGACTTTTATTTATGGAAATGCTAATTATGATTCCAGAATAATGATAAGGGGTGAGCGGCGTCCTTGGATGCTTCCAGTCAGGTTTGCAGAGGGACTATTTTTTAAATTTATTTTATTTTCATAAGAATAGGGGTCAGCGGCTGCTATCGGGTTTGATAACTGGCTGACAGTTGAGAAAGGGTAAATAAAATCTCTTGAGTTGCAATTAGTGTGTAGATGAACATCCTCAGCATGCTGCATTATCAATGAACTTTAAAGCCTATTTATAGAGACTATACTGAAGAAAAGTTATCCAGATTGTTCAAATGGTAGTGAGAGAAATACTCAGTGAATTCCAGAATTAATAAAACGTCTTTGTTCCCCCAGAACAATAGATTCTCTTCCTCATCTGGTGATTTGGAACTTTGTAACAAAGAATAGTGTTTTATCACATAGGCTGTCTATTAAAATATACATTGGCCTCAAATACCACAGGAATTCATGAGGTTTAATACACAAAACCCTACCCCTAGTCAGGTGACTGAGGTTTGTAGGAAAATCCTTGGTCAAGAAGCAGCCCATTCGTAACATTTTGCTACTTCCTTTTTGACAAGGGGGTGGAGTCTAAGCAGGGAGGCCAGGCAAGTGCAGTATATCAGAACAACAGTTACCTTGCTGGGGGAATGAAGTCTTGGTCATTAATGGGACTCTAGCTTAGCTAAGTAGAGTCCATGATACTAAATGTGAATAGAAGGGATTCTGCAGGCTCAGCTCTGGTTAGAATATTATTACTCCACACAGGAGTGACCAATAAGGCTTCTCTTTGGAGGAAAATAGCATTGTTTAAAGTTTTGGGTTTCTTTTAAAAAATAATTGCTTGACAATTTATGCAAATTACATTGTGACCTGTAACAGATAAAACAGTCATCAAATGCATTTCTTAATTGCCGTTTGTCTGCTGAAGTTCTGACTCATGTTTGTGATGAAACTCTCAGCTCAAGATACAACCACTTATTTTGATAGCAAAACATCTCTCAAACTCCAGTGTAGGATATCTCTATTGAAATAACAATCAAAATAACCAAAACTCACAAATATATTTCTCAGATTAATTTTTATTTTCTGATGTATAATTAATGTGATTCCTTGATTGGAGTTTCTAAACAAATATTACAATTTAGAAAAAGTTTTCTGCGTCTTAAAAAATTAACTATTCTTAGGCTTCTTAGGCAGAAATGTTCTGAATATTTTAATGATTTATAACTGCTGCTAGTTTGTTCATTCTGCATTAAATATTTACAGTTTCACTTTCATGGCTTCTTCAGGCCAGGTGTAGGAGTCAGCCACGAATCTGTTGTAATCAGTACTGTAAACCTGAGAGCGGATGAAGGCTTCTAGGTCCTTGGGCTGAGGATAGGTGGAGGCAGTGTTATTCCTGTAGGCTTCTTCTGCGATCTAGAAAGATGCATGAAAATCCTAATTAGTGCTGATAAACAATTGAGTACATGTAACAGGATTTCAAAGTAGGCAGTAGTTCAAAACCAAGATGTGACTTCAACTTCTCCGGTGGTGACAGTCACCTACATTCACACTGGATCTCGGGTAGTATACAGGGAACGGGACAAGGAAAAGCATGACAGCGTTTAAGCGAGTCTGTCTCATACTACTTTTGAACACAAAGTAGTCTTTGGCACTACAGATAACAGTGCTCCCCCTCACCAGGCAATACTGTAGCCTTTATTGTGCAGCAGTGCATGAAACAGCCCACAAACCCACTGAGGTGCAATTTCTGCTTTCCCAATGTCAGGTAACCCTGGTTTACCACCTCCAAACCACTGTAAGAGAAGCGTTATTTGTTCAAAGTCTCCATGCTCCCTGCATATGACAGGAGTTTATTATTTGCCACAGTTTGATAATACATTTCTTAAACTCACAAGAAAAGAATGAGGAACGAGTCCTGCACAGTGTCCAGATTTAATTCTAGGGTTGGTTGGGGGAAGTACAAATATTTGCTCGTTCTTTCCTCACCCAGAACACACCTAAGTGAATCAATTATTCATCATAAGTATAGCTGCAACAAAAATGAAGTTCAGAAGGGCTGGAGCCCACTCAACACATCAAAGTAGCCTCTCACATCTGAAGAGCACCTCCCTGGGAAATGTGCATCTTCAGAGCGGAGACCTATCGATGAACCAGCAGTTTGACAAGCTGGTTTTACACGACAGTGCTGTTTGGAAAGATCTGCTTCAAGTTCTGTTTGGCAAGCAGCAAACACACCTGCTCTTGAGTAGAAGCTCTCTCTTTGAAACAGCAGTGTTTTCAGGCAGTGAGAAGCTGAGCCCCCAAATGACTGTATACAGACTTCCTTTCTAGGATTAATCTGAAGCCCAACGTGGTTTGACTGAGAAGCACTTTGGGTGGTTTTTACGTAAGGGTTCATCTTCAGGTCTGTGAGCATGATTATCACTGTTGCATTTATACCCCACGTTTGGTATGCCCAAAGCTTTGGAGAGTATTCCTCCCCTGAAAAGGCAGAGGCCATCGCTAAACCTCTTGGGCTGGGTGAGCCAGAATAGGCATTTGCAGGAATAAAGTTTCCACAGAGATCAGATAGGAAGAATCTTTTGGAAACATTTTCCTTTTCTGTATTTTATATAACATGCACAAGTCGAGGAGGAATTTCTAGCACACTTTCTGCCAAACACACAGGCAGTTTCGCCTGAGGAATGTAGGCAACATTTTGACATCTACAGAAAAGAGTTATTGCTTCCTTAAGAAGACATGAGCAGAGAAAGATATATATATATATTTTTTAACTACACAGGATGAGTGAATCAAAGGGAACTGTTTCATGCATGAGAGCTCCTTGTTATTCCTTCAAAAGTCTTTGCATTAAGTGGAGTTACTCACAGTCAGGTGACTAAGAGAGGAAACAACAGCTGGAGAAAAAAGGTCACAGAAAAACAGCAAAATAACCTCCTAAAGTGCTGGGGAAAAAAACCCAAAAGCTAAAAGACAGAACGAGTGAGGAACTGGGATAAATACATTATTTGAGAGCTTTCTCTTCTTTTCTCCAGAGCAGCCAAATTTCTTGTGAAACTGCAGGTTTAAGTCAGTCACTGAAAATCTGTCTGTACCAGTATAAACCAACTGAAAACCCCCGACCCCAACCGGAGCCATAGAGCAAAAGTATCCCCTCAGTTAGATGATGGGGCAGAGTAAGGACGGGGGCAAAAGGGACCAGTGCCTGGGCGCAGGGTGACATTTACCCTTCTGACAGGGAACTGATAATCAGGAGGGACCAAAAGCTGCCTGCTGCGCAGCTCGCACGACTGCAGTAAGCCTGCGGACCTGCTCCTGCCTGGTGGCCAGTACGGTTTGGGCTCTGCAGACACAAACACTTGACAGAGTTATGTCTCTTTCCTTCTTGTATTTGGATTACATATACACTTATTAATTTTAAAAGTGCTGCTTGTCCAAGATTGATTGACATAAACCAACATCAACCCGTGCAAAGGTGGGTTAGTTGATCAAATCAAATGCTCAATTATGGAGAGAGCCACAATGACTTACCTTCACTGCAATCTTCAGCGACACGTCCTGAATAGTGACTAACGGAGGGTACAGACGACCCTCCTGTAAATGCTCATCTGAAACTTGCTGAGCTATTACCTAGAAAAAAAGCAGATACTTAACTTGAAATGCAGGTGCAGCTGTAGTGATGCATTAGACAGAAGCGAAGGAACAGTTCCGCTTTGGCAAATCATGCAGATACTGCTTAATCCACCTAGGCAGTGTTTTTTACAGCCATCCTTATCCTTAGGAGTAGCTACCCAAGAGCTAGAAATTTAGGGAGTTCCACCCTTTTCTCATTGAGACAATAAGACTTACTCAAGCCTTGATTAAGTTCACAACACACATAAACTAGCAAAGAATTCACCGTGAGATACAAATTCCAGCCATCAACTGTAGTTGGGTCAAAGCTTTTAAAATTACAGAAGCACCTGTTGCTCCGACAGTTGTCAGGCCATCCTGTGCAGAGAGCAGAGCTGAATCCCTTAAGCGTAAAATGCTTTGAATAAATACTGGTAGCTGAGCAGGCTGTTGTGATCCCAACTGACTGGGACCTAATGAGCCCAAGAATCAGGTGATGCCACTTCACTAACCTCTTCGGTGGATTCGAGGGTTTCATTTCTTTAATTGCTCACATTTGTACCTTCTAGAGAGCTGCTAGTTAGAACCAAATCTAAGTATTTCTAAAAAAACTAAGCATATATTACAATTACTTTATGCAGTCTTTAATAGCTACCTTCATTAAGATTCTGTACTACAATTCTCCAAACAAATTATTCATAGAATTATAGAATCTTTAAGGTTGGAAAAGACCTCTGAGATCATCAAGTCCAATCATCAGCCCAACACCACCAAGTCTACTAAAAAACATTAAGAGAGATTTGCATCAGCAGAATCCAAATTTCAAATTTCTCTTTCTTGCTTTGGGACAAAAGGAAATTACTCTGGGGAGGGGATGTCACTTGCCCTTGGAAGTGCTGGAAACACATAACAGTCACAAGGAAAGGAGGTTCTCTCTACAGCCAGATTCATACTACTTAACTCTGTTGCAGTTTATAAGCAGTTTCCATTGATTGTTAGCACATTAGGCTTGCTCCTGCAGTGTATCCTTCCATTCAGTGCCATCCAGAAGTCCCTCCCCCACCCACCCAAGACCACGCCCCACTGTGGCCCAAGGTGGAATTTGTAGGGACACCAGGGAGATGTGTTCCAAAAGATCATTCTGATGCAAAATAGAAGAGTAATGCAGAAGCATCCTTTGTCCTCCCTTCAGGAGAAACAAGACATTCTTGTGCAATTACAGCTTAGACAACAAAAGGTTGGAATCAAATCACTGACTGTTCCAGGAGTGCAAGACAGCACACACCGTGTGATGTGACCTGCAGGGATACTCTCTGGATGAAAGGAAGACTCTGGTCCTCCATCAGGAGGTTCCCACAAGACCAGAAAAGTCCAGGAAATACTGTGAAATGAAACTGTTAAATGGCCCAAAGAGAAAGCAAGAAGTGCACTTGTGAGGCAACATACTGGGAAGGTAATTGAAACAGGGCACAAACTACTTCCTACAGTTCCTGTTCCATGTGGGAACTAGGACCTTGCAAACAACTACTGTGGCATCAGAAGAGATGCCTGCCTATCATTAATTTGTCTTTTCCACCAGAAGTAGGTAAATAGTTTGAATTAAAGAGCAAACAATGTTGTGTTCTGCAAGCAACCCAGCATGCTGCTAAGTGTGGTGTTTTCCCATTTGAGTGCAAATGCCAACAAGAGCAACCAGACATTATACTCTTGTTGAGTATAACAACTAAAGGAAAAAACCAACCCGTTTACATTTTAATCTGGTATTTAGAACTAGAGCAGAGATTAAAACACACTAGGGGGAGCTAAAACAACGTAAAATCTAGTTTTTACTGCAACTAGGTTATTTAAAAATGGTATGCAGCCCCTGGATAAAACAAGGTGTGGATCCGAGTGTGTGAAGAGGAGCCTACAACATGAGATTTCTGCTGTCAGTAGTGTCATCAGGCTTTGCAGGAAAGATGAAGTCTGAAGAAATCAACTGCAAGTGGCTGTTAGTGTAATGCATCCTGAAAAGAAAGGTTCAGGAGTAGAGTACTTTTTGGTGATGGGTTTGATAGAAAGCAAGCCACAAAACATTTGGGCAGTGCTCTGAGTGGGAGAGATAGCAAGCTTAACTGTGTAGGTGCCATGCTATTTCTCCTGACATACTCCAGTAACAGCATCAAACACTACACAAAAGCACAGGAACAAGTGTTTTCAGAGAGAATAATGAATAATACCTTCTTCACGTGGTCTCTGAAAAGCGCTCCTTGAGAGCATCAGTTCAGTGGCAGGGAAAAAAAGAAGATGAATCAACATTTAGAAAATAAGAGGCAGCACAGAAGATGCAATTACACTGATGTATAAATCCTCAGTGCAACACTGCTCTGAGCAGCATGCATTTTTGCTCCACCTACTTCAAAGAACAATGGGATAGAAAAATGAGGGATATGAAGAATACGAAGGATCATCAAGAGGCGTTTTTTTTTTGTATGAGGAGACAAAAATAATAAAATAGTCTTGGGAGAGAGAAAGAGAAGACTGAAAGAAAATACAAAGGACAACTCAAGGTGAAATTTTCTCACGGCACTATAGGGAACCCGAATCATCAGACAGCAGGAAGTCGTAAGAGAAGAGTCTCTTTTTCCACAGAATTCATAATTAAATTGTGACAGTAATTGCCAAAAGATGTTCAAATGTATAAACATGTTTAAAAAACACCAGGCTCCTTTATAAGAGAGAAATCCATACAGAGATAAAACTCCCAGCATAGGAAGACCATACAGTACAGGCTGCCAGAAGCTGAGAAACCGTTTCAGCAGGATTATTCTCTTATTTATCCTCTTTTCCTCGGGTTCTGGGACTGATTACTTGCACAGGAAGATACCAAGATATTTGGATCTCAGGTCCAATCCAGTACAGCTATTTTCATGCTTTAAATTTTAATTAATTCAAGTTTTTAACAGAGAATTTAGCTAAGCCTTATTGCAGAACCTAAATGGAAGTCAGCCAAGACAGGACAAATGGCAATAAAGCAAGTGGGGACATCTCGACTTTTGGCAGATGTGTTCTCTATGATGAAAGGATGTAACAGGATTATTTCTAGAGCAATTTAACTGTAGGTCACACATGCCAAGAATATTTAATTAGTTCATAATTCTCTGTCCCTTTTGTGGTGTTTGGTTGGACTTAGAAGAATAGGTAATGTCCCTTGTCATCACACAGCAATTGCTTGCAAGTAAGAGGTAGTACAGCATACAATACCTTAGATGTACCAGCCAAAATCAAAGTTACGTTTTGTGTTACTTGTCAGGAAGAAAAGAACACTGAAAGCAGAATTTGTTGCCATTACAATAAGCTACTTGTGACTTAACAGGTTTAATAGGAGAGCTGACAAAGCAAGAAGACAGGAGGTGCAGGACTGCAGCCCGAGCTACTTATTTTTGATACTTTCCTTTTTCAGGTAAGCTACTGGTAGGCACAGTCCGAGAAGGTCCCTCTGTCTCAAATGTGTGAGTTTGGTGCTTTCAATTCTGCGGCATCTTTGGTGCTTCCATGTCACACGGAGAATACTAACCACCGTTCTAAAACCCACACAGAACTATTTTGATTTTATCCTTCCATTTAAAAAGCCAAGAAAACAAACAAAAAGCACTTTTCCCTTTGCTTCATTCTGTAATTTCAGGCAAGGGCCTATGCAGCCCTCCTGGCCTTCATACTCCTGACACCTCTTCTGGCAAAGACTCCTCCGAAATCCATCTGCTGTTGCCTTGCTCAGTAACCAGCTGTAGCTCACCCAAGCCCCGGTCACACACCACCTCTCACACCAATAAGGAGACCAGCTGTGAGTGCTGTCAACTCCAGCCATATGGCCAGTAGCTATCCACTGGTCTTACTGCCAACACAGACTTTCCATGTCAGAAAAAGCCCAGTTTTACATGTCAGACTTCTCTAGGGATTTATTAGAGGAAGGCAACTGTGTAACAAAACCTTTACCAGAAAAGAAGAGTCAGGAGAGAACCTCTACTTCAAGAGAGAATTTAAAAGCTTCCTCACAGTTTCTGATACCATTTTACATTTCTGTTATGTTTCTTTGTTCAGTTAAATGTCTGTCTTTGGAACAGATTTTTTTTCCTTGGTAGCCTGCCCCTTGACACATACGTGCCACCTTTCATCCATCAGTGCTCTATATATAGGAACCATTTCACCCAACCCAAAATGAAACAACTTCTAGAATGAAATAAGACAACTGTTTAACACAGCATTTTAGACCAGCAAGCAGGGATCACCATACCCAGCTGAAATTACAGGGAACGATTTAAAGGGAGGATATAATTATCCAAAGACTGACGAGATGGATCATTGCCCTCCTAAGATGGTTAAAGCCAGAGGAGACAGTCTGGGCTTTTTACTAATTTTAAAGATGGAAATTGTGAATATCTTTCTTACAGAGGTCAAGCTTGTAGCAAACTACTTTAAAGATGCCATAGTATGCACCTTAAAAAATGACCTTCAGAAATCCAGCAAGGGCAGCATATGAGTGCACAGCCTTTAAGGAAGCTTCATATCGCACACCGCCAGTCACAGGATCACGTTGCCTATCAGTTGCCTCTGAGTGATAATTAAGGGTGATTTTCTTCCCTTTAATCCATGAAGAGGACAACAGGAGCAAGAATCCTGGAATGCAATATCCCCCAGAGAAGCTGCAAGAGCTGAGTCAGGCATACTCACTTGTGCTATCTGGGGCAACTTTTTCTTCTCTTTTTTACGTTACCATTCCATAATAGTTGATAATCTCTGTGTGCAACCTACACTACACTTGTATCTCCAAGCGTGCTTACACAGCTTCTTTGAAGATCAGGACACTGCGCTTTCAAGAAGTGCTGTGGATTGTAATGTGTATGAACTGGATTGAGTAGAAATTGCCACTGAGGTGCACCTCAGTTAATTAGAGTTAACTTGGTGAACTGAAGCTAGCCTTCTTCCTTGCTTCCATACCCTTGGAAAAACCCAAAAAGTGTCAGGCTTTTAATGACTTTGCATGGATGAGGTCAGACCATCATGCACTGCTTAGGGCTCTCTAATCACTGCCTGTAGTGAGTCTCGGCTCTCTCTGAACAGGATGAGCTTGGAAGCGCATTCCTGGGAGCAGAGTAGCCAAGCTTGAGCATCACTGGATTTCACATCGCTCAAGAGAAGGAAGCTGAGTCCTCATTACATTGCTCTTGGTGCCAGCTGAGACCAGAACCAACAGAAGGGGGTGAGATAGAAAGGGTCAGAGGAAGGAGTGTTAAGGGTGCTATGATGCTACAGTGGATGAGGAGCAAAGATGCTGGATGCAGAAAAGCACAGAAAATTACAATTTTCTTAAGTGAGAAACAGCCACAGAATGATTGGCTTACTGTTTTATTTAAAAAGGAATAACCTGTTAAGCATTTGATTCAACTACTGCTGGTAGCTTAATTTGTTTGAATAAGGATGCTAAAATAGTAAAGGACAGATCCTTCCCCCATATGTGCTGAAGATACAATCCCGTGCATTGATGATGCAGTCAGATTTTGAACAATCACTCGAAGTCAGTGGTGAGTGACTCCTAGAACCAGAAGTGGTTGCTCTCTGTTCACCGCTTGCCCAGCGAGTGGAGGTAAAGGAGGAGAGATCACATACTGGATAACGTCAGAACAAAGATTGTAAAAAAACTTCCAGAAGAAAGAACCAAATCAATGCGTAAAAAGATATGAAAGAAAATGGGAATAATACAGCAATTGTGTCAAACTGTGGTGCAAAGAAGTGGGGCACTTTCCCCAGACACTGAGAAGGGAGGACCATGAAAAAATTATGTCAACAGCTTTACTAAAAAATATCAAAAAGCTAAAAGAAATTAAAATATTTTTTGAAAGCAAAACACCCCCAAAAGGCACCCAAAAGCTACCCCCAAATATAGTTCCTTTCAATCTAGTATCAAACCAATGTGCTTACGTATGCAAACTGTACATATGTGCATTCACCTGTGATAACACGGTACTGAAGCCTTTCTCTTCTTTCCTTGCCAACAGAAGGTGAAGTTTATGTCAGATGACCTTTGGCTCAAGTATTAGCTTTTTAAGAATAACTTGTCCAAACAAGTATAAAGAATGTATAAAACCCCCACACGTTACAGATAAAGACCCGGCATAAGAAAGCGCTATGCTTCCTATTTGAAAGATAGCATTTCATTACTTCTGTTTAACTGTTCATTATTACCTCGTTAATAAATTAAGGAATTTCAATAATTTTTAACACAATACCTCAGCAGTTGTGAGGAACACGTCCTCTCCAATATGTTTCAGTCCACAGGAAATAACACCAAGGGCAACTCCTGGGAACACGTAGGAATTGTTACCCTGTCCAGGATAGAGAGTTTGTCCACTTGGAAGAGTGACGGGATCAAAAGGGCTTCCACTGGCAAAAATGCCACGCCCCTGAATTGCAACAAGAAAGCCAAAGAAAGCACGTTACTTGCAAGGAGTCATTGAAGTATTTCACACATCCATTTAAATGTCTGCCACTATGGAAGCTGGGTTGCATCTATTTAATACCTCTTCTGAGAGGGTGTTACAGCTCAAGAGCATCAGGACGCTGACCTAGAGATCACTGGCAAATCTCTGGCACTACCTGATGACAGAGAGTACCAGCTGCCTTGTTCAGGTAAGAGCCAACAGCACAATTTAAAGGAGGAGAAAGTGAAAGCCAGCACTCATTCACTTTGTGCCTCCATGCCAGAAGAAGGGTCCATGGGAAGAAGGTCCCATCCAAACAAATGACACTGAGGCCACTAAAGTTTGTACTTTGGGATGTGGCAATTTCTAAGGAGCTGTGAAGACAGGCAGAGCTTTCTGCTCCTCCCAGTCTCCTCTCTTCAGACACCTGTGCCCACTCCACAGCTCACAGAATGACAGAAACATCATATTTATGGAGCTGGGGTGAGGGCACCGACTCAGGCACTAACTCATTTTATGTTGGTAGTTCACATGGGACCTCTAAATCTCTTCCCAGGACTCAAGCACAGGTGTAGCTCCATGCTGGCACACAGTGTGCATCAGGCAGCTGCGGGGAGGAACAGAAGCCTGTGGGGTGACCCAGACGTGGCAACAGGGCTCGTGTTGCTGACAGCTCATCATTAGTTAAGAGGAATATTAGCCCTGGTGTAGCAAGCACATTCAGAGGTGTGATACCATGGGAGTACTGAGAGATGGGCTGCAAGGGAGCTGCAAGTCTCATGGAGTCTCACTGTTCCTCTAGGCTGAGGAACACCCTGATGGGAGCAGATACCAGCTCCATCGAGTGCTGTTCAAGGGTGGCAGAAGAGACACCTCAGCGGTGACTCATCTGCAGCACTACTATCCAGGTTCTCCCCAGATCATTCCTGATAAACAAGGAGAGAGAAGTAATTGCTAGAGCAGGCAATGCAGTTTTGGGCTAATGAGGGGAGTGGCACTGTACAGGCTCTACATCAGCAGCCCAGAGGTCCCTGGCTCTGTTCTTGCTAGGGAGGGAGCACCCTTGAATTTAAGCAGTAAATTTAGGTGGGGAAGAAAAGCCAGCCTTTATTTATGCTAGCACTGCTGAAGTGATAAATGTCACTGTTAAATACTTCAGAGGCACTTTGTATCAGAAATATCTATGCCTATTTTAGAGAACTGGAAACGTGCATTTTAAAATAGGCCACTGCTGCTATTCAGCTCTTCAGAAGGATATTCTGTTTGCTTTGGTGTCATGCAGTATTATCGTGGCTGGTTTATTATATGTTTTGGTGACAGATCAAATACTTCAGTGTGCCTTTTGCTCTGCCTACCAGCTGTCACTGCCTGCTCTAACCAAGCCTCCATGTAGGCCGCGTGCCTGGCTCCTGTGCTGCGCTGTAATTGCGTCCTGTGCGGCGGGAAATGGGCATGCTAAATTTGTCTTCTAAACACTGACAAACTGGCATTCAAACTGCCCTGTATTGGACAGGAAACCTAAACACAATGCACCATGAAACACATACAGTCAGGTCTTCACACATTTCAAATTCTAAACTGAATTACAGGAGAACAGGTTTGCTAGCACTTCTATAACACAACAATAAATAACCAAGCACAGTTCTCTTAATTTTCACCTATGTTTCCAGAATAGAAATCTTTGTAAAAGGATACAATTACCCTAGCTCTTAATAAAGAATTATTCTATTTGGTGTATTTATCTAAGAGTATTTATAAAAATCGCAGCTGAAAAGCATGCCACTGTGTGTAGAGATTATAAAAATATATTACTGTTCAAAACAGGCATAAGGTTTAATGATTGACAGTTACTGATGCTTCACTTACAATAAAGACTATGAGTCTTGCCTGACACCAAACAAAGCTATTAAATGTGTTTATGAGGGTGTAAGCATGTCTGGACTTCAGTAAAATTGTCTTGCTAAAATCTGAAAATTCTGTTACTTCATTGAACTCATTTTACCTACACACGTGCTTCTTACTTGCTGTTCCACCCTCTGTTTTCCTCCCAATTTACTTTTCACTGAGTAAAGTGGAAAGATGGTAATCTTTGGTTACCTCTGTGTATTTGTAGCACTGCTCAGCAGTGCATTCTGCTTTGCTGGTAGGATTGCTGAGAGCAAAAATAATAGGACGTTTGTTTAAAGCAGCCATGTCCTGAAGAATTTCTTTAGTAAAAGCACCACCAATTGCAGCAACACCTAGAGAAGAAAAACACACACATAACAAGCAGGCAAATGCAATCAGGTCAAGGTAAGACATGCATGTCACTTTTAAAAATAACAGATCTCCTTTCATTGCATACCCCCCTGGTAAAATGGAGTTCAACCTTTTTCATGAAATGTGGTTAAAACAAAATTTTATATAAAAGAGTTTTCAACAGCGAGAGTTCAGTATTATCCCCAATATAAAGCAGTACCTATTCACCCCTATTCACAGTTTGGTGGATTTCTCACTTCGGTTTTCTCAGGCCCTTTATATAAAACAGAAACTATCACCTGACCTGCAGGCAAATCCAATAAGGGGTAGAAAGGTACAACTCTGTCTCCTGTAAGTGTCTTGCAACAGACTGGATAGCTTCTCCCAAATCCACTGTGTCAGATTTCAGGGTTTTTTCTGACACGATGAGTAAAGTCTCCGCCTTCTACAGCCGATCGTTCTGCCATCACCAGCCTGAGCTCCTGAATAACCCCAATTTTGAGCACAATGCTTCCCCGATAGCAACACTTCTTTTTTTTACTATGTCCCTTTCCATCCAACCAGAGATGCTTTTCTATTCTCCATACTGTACCCACAACCAAAAAGGGGCTTGTATGATGGTTTTGACATGCCAATACACCTGTATTTCTGCCCAACATAAAAGAGCTGGGAATCTCAGGATCAGTTCCTTGCTCTTCATACCTACAGTGAGAAACAGATAAACAGACCTGGGGGCAAAACTAAGGATCTTTATGTTCAGGGAGGTCCCTATCACTTAGCTTGTGTAGCCTTCTTCTTGTTCAGAGCCCCCGGGTTCCTGACGCCCCGCTCTGCTCTCCAAACAGCATCCGAGTTCCAACAGCTGGAAGAAAGCTGTTCCCTTTCTTGGGGGAGTAGGAACAGGTTCAAACCTGGGCCATGAGAGAGTCTCTCTTGGGTCGGTACTCTGACTTCTCATCGCTCATGCACAAATGAGCATCCACACACTTATATCTAGATAAACATCATGGATCATTCAATCTCTTCTTCTGTTCTGCTAGCTTTTCCAGCCCTGTATACAGTAAAATTATATAAAATAATATGGTCTAGACCACTCACTCTCTGTCTTGCAGTCAATTCCTTATGAAGCATAGAAAAAGGTAAACTTTATTTACCTCCTTCATGATCACTGTGAAAATGCAGATTTTACTGACCAGGGATCAGATTGTCTAGGCAGAGTCACAAACATAGCTCTTAGAATAGGAAAATTTTCACTGGCATTGCAGATTTTCCAGCATCTGAAGAATGATTTTACTAGCCAGATAGACAAATTCTTGAGTATTACATATTAAAAAATATATATTTAAGAGTATTTGCAGTTCATTGCTGAAACTGTTTAGTTATTACTAAGCTGTAGAGACCTGAGCAATCTTTTACTGAGATCCCAAATCCTGCAGCTTTTATAAAAGAAACAGCAGTCATAAAAATCTGTGCTTTGGCCGGCACTAAGGAACAGTGGCTAAGGACCTGAATATGAGGGGAAAGGAGATTCAGCTACAGCATGCTTGTGTTTGTACAGCTTTACATGTGCTTAGCTCAGTTTTCTCAGTCTGAGTTTGAGGTATTACGCCATCCCCATTAAATCAGAAGTAATTTTGGAAGGTGATAAGGTTTTCCCTCAGATGTTGAAACCAAGTTGGATCAGTCTCCCCTGTAAAATGGCTGGCTTGGACTGAAAGCAGAGTTACCTGCCTGGATAGTTACTATTTGTTCGGCCTCTTAATAGAGTCCATTATGCATCTAGTGTTTTCTAAAAACACACAAAGGTAAACTCTGTTCAGAGGAACCTGATCTTGTCTTCACACAAAGCCACATCCCCATTTTTTCCAGCAAAGAATAAGGTCATTGCTTTAAAGCAAAAAGAAATTACCTATTAGCACGGATGGTTTTATATCTCTAACAATATCTTCTAGGTTTTTCATTTCGTCATGCTCATGGGCAAAACGCTGTTTCTCAGATGTTAGTGAGGCACGCCCCTGAGGAAGGGAAAAAAAAAAAAAGAGATTTATTATAAGTTTAATGGAAACTAATATCCTGGGACAACCAGTTTACAAAGTATCTGGTTTAACATGTCCTCGCTACAAGAAAGACATCGAGGCCCTGTCCAGAGAAAGGCAATGAAGCTGCTGAAGGGTCTGGAAAACAAGTCTTACAATTAGTGGCTGAGAGACTGTTTAACCTGGAGAAGAGGAGGCTCAGGGGAGACCTTATTGCTCTCTGTAGCTACCTGAAAGGATGTTGTGGTGAGCTGGGGACCAGCCTCTTCTCACAGTTAACTAGCAATACAGGACAAAGGGAATGGCTGCAAGTTGCACCAGGGGAGGTTCAGGTTAGAAATTTGGAGAAATTTCTTCTCAGAAAGAGTGGTCAGGCATTGGAACGGGTTGCCCTGGGAGGTGGTGGAACCACCATCCCTCGGAGTACTCAAGGAAAGGTTGGATGAGGTACTCAGGGACATGGTTTAGTGAGTAATATAGGTGGTAGGGGAACGGTTGGACTAGATGATCTTGGAGGTCTTTTCCAACCTTAATGAATGTGTGATTCTGGTTTCTACTTTTGTGTCTATTGCCAAATACCGCATCAGACCGTTACACTGCGTGCAGCTAACATGCGTAGGGTAATTTAGGCCTAACCTATTTCCCTAAGCAGTGGGTAAACTAAATTCAGTATTTTTACTTTAAAAACAGAATGCTACTCTCTTAACGATTATATGAAAGCACCATTTATTTCCTCTTTGAAGCATTTGTACAGCAGTTTTACCAGTTAACAACTGGTCAAATGCTTAAAGTTACCAAAGATAATACATAAATATATTTAGATAGCAAACATTAAAGAAAGATGTGCCAGGGGAGAGAGGATTCGTATCTTAGAAAAACAAAAATATTTTCTCTGAGATTTTTTAGTTTTACTCTTGTCTAAAAGTACAGAGACTATACAGGGGAGCATATAGACTAGGGGAGAGCTTCTATTTTGCTTCACATTTTTCACATTTAAGTCACTCAGGCCTAAGGATGGAATAAAAGTAATTCTAACCAGATGTCCAGTGCACCGTTTTTGCATTAACAAAATTTCCCTAGCTGTGAAACAACTTTCGCTCTGATCTATACCAGCAATTTCCACCCATTAATGTCCAACAGGGTTTCCAAAGGCATATTGACAGATGCAGGAAAAAGGGCCACAGAGCACCACTGACATTGAGTGGGCTGCAAACAGGCTTGGAGCTGAGTCTAAGTAACATGGAGTGCGGGGCAAGAAGGGGACAGAATTTGTGAAAATTATACTTGTTGTCTAAATACGTGCACCTTTATCTGTACACAGGCACCTTAAGAATTCAGCAGAAGGGATTTCATTTTATTCCTGTGCCTGAAAAAGAAGCATTTGAGGTGCCAGTCCCTCAAACGCCTTACAATTTCAGGGAGGAGGAAAACACAGATGATACAGGGATATAAAGGGAAGTACACAAGGAAAACAGAAAGCCAAATGTAATTTTAACCAAATAGCCAGAATAGAAATGTATCATGTCCCCAGCCACAGCTTTTCCAACTGATAAGATGGAAGTTTCCTTAATCAGAGCAAGTTAATGAAGACTGTACTGAAACATCAGAACAAAATTCATTCCACGATTCCACCAAATTCTACAAATTTGATGAGACCGACTCAATTAGGACTGCAGATATAATTGGATTCGAGCCAGGATTAGTTCTTGTAATGGTGCTTCTGCTTGATTTTAAGAACGAGAAACAGTGTAACGCTTCAGATGATACTGCGATGTGGCAACACATGGCTGTGCCAGTCCCATCACCGAAGCCTCTCTGCTGGCCCTCAGCCAGCCACCACAAGGGCTGGTAGACAGGAGGGAAGGTGTTTTTCATTTCCAGCTGCAGGAAGAGCGTTTCCATCCCGAGGGTACCACAGGAAGCTGAGGAAGGCTGTTATGTGGTTGGGGCTGACTGAGCTGGTCTGCCTCATGGGACATGCCAGCTTCTCTTGGCTTACCCATGATTACAAGGAATTTCCAGAGATTTCTTCTGGTTTACAGATATTATTTTTTGTGTGTGACCAAAATACAGTTTTTAAATGAAGAGGGTCATGTCTGTATGTGCTTTTAAGGGCCTTAAGTGTCCTTCTGGAGTGATGAGCATGAAAACACTGTGATATGGGCACCGAGTTTCCTTTTTGGGTAAAATATGAAATTCTCAGCCTTGAGAAAATGATGCAACATTAACAATTTTTGACATACTGATGCTCGGCTCGTTCCACCGTCAATACACAATTTGAAGCCTGCCATTTCCCAGCATCCCAGCAGATGTCCCCACAGTCTACGCACACGGTTTAGAGGCATCTCCTTTGAAAGTAAGAATTTCCCTTAACGTCTTTATGGGAAAAGAAGTTTTCTTTTCAGTCACCAGAGGGAAAAAAAATTTATTTATGACTCCTAGGCCAAAAGCTTATTGCTAGGAACTACTCAAAATGCCATTTTTCATTCTGATCGGCTGGTTGGTTGAAATCAAAATGTTTGATGGAGCCTGACTTGGAGAAAGGTTTCCTGGGGAGCCAGGAATGGGTGCTACGGGCCACCGTCCAATCCCGCAGTTTCTTCTGTTGATTCCTTAAGAGCTTATCAGGCTTCTATTAAGGAAGCCAGTTTTCAAACTGGTCTTAAAATCTAGCTTCCAGAAAACTGCCCTGGGCTACCAGGAAAAAAGAGAAATCGTCTCTAAGAGCTGTGACCAGCTCAGTCTTCAGGCTGTGGCAGGCTGGTAGGTCTGAGCATCTCCAGGATCTGCAGATCTGGGCAGATCTCTTTGGAAAGGTGACCTCTGATTTTTTCCACAGCTAAGAGGTCAGGCTGACATGTTGATACTCTTTTATTTTAATTTTCAATCACAATAAATAACCAAAATCCTGCCTGAAACAGAGTTACTTCATTCTGCTGCTTTAAATTTGATATTTTTTTCCAGGAGGTACTTCAACATTTAAAAATTAAGATAATAGTAGAGCACTTCTTAAAACGTTTATTGATGCAAGGCCCATTTCCTACTGACACGACAATCGTCTCTTATTTAATTAGCTACAAATGAGTACTCAAACTGGAGTCTGAGTGGCTGGCTCTGAGCCACTGCCATCCTTTCCCAGCCACCAGCTAGTGAGACCCATGCTAGCCAATAGCTCACATTCACTTCTGCCCTATCTTAACTTCTATCTGCCCTTAACTGCACACAGGGCATTTTACCATTCTAAATCCCTGCCCCCCCTTCCCCTCCAAAAAACCTGGAATCAACAACCAACCCACCAAAACCAAACCCAGGCAACTTTAAACTTTATTTTTATTATTTAGCTTTGGTCTGAATTAGCCTGATCCTGTTAGTCAGCATGAATCACATCTCCAAGTAAATATTTTGCTAGCATATTAACTAAGAATGAAATAGTAAATTCTGGGGCTTAGCAGGAATAACAGCGACTCTGTACATAGAGATCTTTGCTTAGAAAATTCTTGCAAAATAAATTCTATGGTTAGGGCATTTTTTAATATACATTTTCAAACAGACTGTCAGAGATGTATTTTAATTGTTAATCCGGTGATCATAAAGGACCTACATAACACCTCCCTAAAAACTGTGCCTGAGATGTCAAGTCCAGCCAGTTGATTCAGTTACAAAACTTTGCCTATTGGGAGGACAGTGCTTTAGATAGTACTTTTTCTCCCCAAACTGGCACTTAGTTTTGCTCTCCACAGAGCAGAGAGGCAGCATTGAGAGCACAGCTAGACTTCCTCTATGCCCTGCCAACATGGCAAGCAATGACTTGCAGGAAGGAAGAAACAATTCCATTTTGTGCATGCTTAACCTCAACTGGAGAAGGGATTGCCAGCCCCTTCAGCACAAGCGTCCACACATCCTCCCCTGAATGCCTACAGCCAGGCTGAGTATTCACAGAGTCTCTGTCACTCAGCAGAGAGAAGAGCCAAAATACAGAAGTCTCCATTCTGGATTTGTGTGTTTTTTCTGCCTTGTTGTCCCCCTGACATTGGAGACATGCAAAGCAGATGGACCTGTCAGCGCAGACCTGCTCTGACTGAAAGATCTTCCAGAAGCACACAGCCCATCTCCTGACATCTCCATTTCCAGCCCTGGTTTAGCTAGCTTTTGTACTCTGGCTATCTGCTGCTAGGAAATGAGCTGTAGAGGATCATTGCAAGGCAGCATAAATCAGAAACTGCTCTGGTTTGCTTGCATCTCCAGAATCCTAAGATACGACCCACAGCTCACTAATACTTCCCTTCTTCTAAAAGGAAAAGGCAAAAGAAAGAATTTGAATGAGCTCTGGGGTTCTGTGCCTGAAGCTCTGAGTCTTTAAAGCAGAAACATTGTTTTCACCAATGTTCAAATTTGTCTTCTAAGTCCACTGTCTTGCTCATTCAGCATTATTAAAAATTCATTCTCTCCATGAAAAAGGCCTAGAAAATTCAATGATCTAAAGATGTACCCCTTTCAGTGCACTGAGCCTCCATACCGTCTCACTGTTCCACTGAAGGGCTTCAGCGCTTGCCGCACGATGGAGGAATTTTTCCAGGGGTCCCTGTCAAAGGATGTTATTGCACTGTTGCTCAAACAGCAGTATGAGGACTCATTTAGGCCAGGCAGCAGTTGTCTTGATATGTTTTCTGTGATTTATAACAAGCATCTTTCCTGCACCAGATGATACTCCCTATATCCAAAAAGAAAGCCTTTCACCCTGAAAACCACAGATGAACTAACAGATGCGACCTGATACCTATGCAGCTCTTCAGAGGGGAAGTTACAAACTCAAACTCTTGTAAAGTTAGGAAAAGAGGCTATGTATCCTTCTTGCTTTAAATTCCAAAATGTATTCAGCATTCCAAGCTAGAAATTAAAAAATAGCACCATCATGTAATAGTATAATTTTTCACAGTGCTATGGATTACTATATTATTGCCTTATCTTTTATAAAATAAGTAACTTTCTAGGATTAGCAAACTTATATAAGTTTGTTTCAATAAAAACTAAACCAAAACCACCTTAGTTTAGTATCAGAAAGACAACCATGGCATCTTCAATGCATAACTGGGCTGCCTGGATAAACTATATGATAAACCTTCTCTAGCATGCTGAAGGTGAAGAATATAAGAAATGCTCAAAAAGATTAATAAGCCTTAAACCCAAAGGCTCAGCAAAACCATCGGGAGTTACCTTGGAGGGGAGATAGTGCACTTCTACCACAGGACCATTTTGTATCAAGAAACCTATGGGATACTTTGGATTGGAACAAAAGAGAACAAAGCAACCTGCAAACAGATACACTGCCATATTACAAACCTCCGTGGTACCTCAGATGGAAAGTAATATGAGCTAAATTCTTTATTAGCGAATGAGTTACAATGTGGACTGTGTTAAGTCAGTGGACAAAGAGCAGAGATAAAGAAACAACAGCAGCATTCTCTGATGGTGACACTATGTATGAAAGATCTTGGCAATCCTAAAACCTTTGTATTCCCTCATGGGTAAGAATAGGACATCCCTATTATATATTATTGTTACTGATAACAAGACTTAGTCACTTGTCAAGGAGAGAAATGAAGTAACAGGACTCAGTAGTTAATAGTTTCGTGGAAAACTGGAATTTTGGAATTCAACTGAAAGCAGTTCATCTTAGGGTTTTGGGTTTTTTAAAGTTTTTAGTTTTAGTGGCTGATAAACAGCACAGCAAGCAAAGGAGAGACTGGTATCAGGCTTCACATGAACATATATCACAGTTTCCACAGAAAGTTACTCCTATCGTCATATTCTAGAACAAATTGAGGCTTAGATAACAAACAAAAATGACCCATCAATAAAACCATGAGAAAACTCATAGAAAACAGCTGTAAAAACAGGAGACCAGACTGCACCGCAGACATCTATGTGGGATATTACAGAACAGGAGGCAAATCTTACAAATACAGCCAACGTGAAGCCTAATGTCATGGCCTGTTTGAGCCAGTCCTGCCCATGCTGCCCCATGAACCGAGGCTGAAGAGCAGAGCAGCTTTTTGTCAGCCAGGCGGGAGAGTCAGGGCTGGAAGCTCTCCAAGATTTGCTCTTCCCATCAGCTGGGAGGCAGCTGAGAACAAGCCAGAGCACCCTGATGGCTGCAGTGTCCCACATCAGAGGCAGCCCTGGCATTCATCCCGTCTCACAACTAGGGAGGCACAAATCTATTTATATAAACACTTGCCTCCATTTGACTGTGTCAACTGCAGCTTATTTAAACAAGAGAACAGACATCAGTATGCAAATAAATTAAGGAATTCATCTGAGGTTCTTAAATACTGAAGACATGAGAACCAGAGGACATGAGAACTGTGGAACAAAAAGCAAAGCAGTCCATTAGTAAGTAGAGTATTTCCAACTGCAAATGTTTTGGGTTTACTTGCATTGTTCCCTGCGAGTTCCCTATTGCAGAGTTAGGAGGAAAACAAACAAAAAACTGCCTGTGAAAGAATCAATGAAGAAGGAGGGTCAGAAAAAAAAAAAAGGATGTGGTAAAGAGTCATGGGAGAAAGTGGTGAAACATCTCACTGTTGGGAAGATGATCTCTATTGGCTTATCTCTTTCTGCACAAGTAAACCCATGGTCTAAAGGCAATTGGTGAACCATCTGGAGGGCTCTAGGCAGGGGCCCTAGTTATAACACAACTGTGCCTCCTGACCAGGCACCTCCCCTACCACCCAAATCACCTGAAGAGAGCAGATTAAAACCAGATGAAACAACTTGGACACAGGATTAATAAACTGTTGCCAGTTGTGTGAAAACACACAACATTTCCAGGAGATAATGTCATAATGGTTGGCAGTAAAACATATGATTTAGGTAAGAAATCTAATTCTGGTGTTGACTTTAAAACACATTTTTAGAAGATTAGGGCTGTTTATTTAAGTCCTGTAGAATATATGAAATACCCTTTCCATGTAAACAATCACAGGCAGGCCAAAATTTATAAAGACAATTATTTCAAGAAGATAAGATCTAAGAAGCTGAGAAAGGCAGGGACCCACAGAACAACAGGGGGAAAAAATGGAGTAAAACAACCATTCATTTGAATAACAGAGCATAAGTAAAAGAAATCATAAACAATCAAATTAGGTCACCAACTCATCAGCACATCTAAGGTACATGATAGGTACAGGTAGCATGAGTTACATGCTAGCAAATCCTTGCCGTTCTGTTTGGGCTTCTCTCAGAGGATCTGATGCCTTACAGGAGTTAAGATCACACATCTAACAGGTATTTAAAATACAAGGCACTTGGTTAGACACACCTATTACTGTGCTGAACTAGAAAGCACAGAATGCAGAACAAATGCAACATTTCTCCATGCAGACATACTCTTTAAAATGAAGGATGACATTCACCCCTATGTGAGGGAACTTCTTTTGTGCACTGGAGATTATGTTGCATACAAAAATCTAACCCTGTCTCGCAAATTACAGATTAACTTCATTGCAAGAAAAGCATGTTTGGTGGCCCAGGAGCACACCCATCAGCCATTCTTGGAGAGGGTGTGGGTGAGTGGTCTTCTGAATCCCTTTAAATATTAAAATTCTCTTATTAATTTGCATTATATTCCTATACAGTTCCAAAAAGCATCTTGCCTATGCCCCATCCTGTTTCTTGGTATTGCCTTAAAAAAAAAGATGGATGGATGGAGAGAGCATTTACAGCACATTACTAAAATGCTCAGACAATGATGAACCTCATGACCTCATGAACATCCCAATAATGTTTATTACTTTCTGCCTCTCAGCTACTTGACACATAATAATTTACTGTCTTTGAGGTTTGGGGGTGAAGATTTGGCTGCTAATACAGCTAAGCATGGCAACTAAGCATGGCAACTTTGAGGAAGACACAGAATTCCCCACACATCACACATCTATGTATATTTATGTGATTAACAGAAAGAAAATGGACACACTGAGGATATGGGAAAGAAAAGGAACTTGGGAGACATTACCCAGCAGAGTGTTCATATAGGTAAATATCCATTCACTAACCAGACAGAATGTGACAATGTGACAAAATTGAGAATGAAAAATGAGTCCAAACTGCTTATGCTCCATGTACACAAGAGTGAAAAAGCACCTATAAAAGTTTAATTAAACATTAAAATTTCCATCTGGATGCACAGGGATACTTAAGAGGAGCATCAAGAGGCATGATACCTGTTTCAAACAGTAAAGTCATATGGTTCAAGTGGCAAAATTCCAATGATATTATCATCTGCAAACCTTCCTCATGCATGTTGGAAGAAAAATAGTTTTGAAGGGTGAAAGCATACTGAACTCATTGAAAATACCTCAACAAACCCAAAACATCATAAGGTCTCTAGAATGAAGCAGAAAACAAAACTCTAGACAGCATAACAAATATAGCCTTCACCACCAGCTCTTTCACCACAACATAGCAGAAGAGTTGGTCAGCAAACGGGTTTTAATGAAAAAAGATGGTTCCCAGGGGAAAATAAAATAATAAAAAAAAATATTCACAGGAAAATGAAAACACAGCTGCACTTGAACAATTAAAAAGCCACAAAGGAAAAATCATCTATAAAAGCCTGATACGTGACTTCGTGGCAGCTTTTGGGGGAAGGGAAAGAAGAAAAAGGTGGAAAATGTTTGCACTCAGGTCAACAAAAGTTCCAAGGTTATTTTCCTTTGGTTTGCACTAGATGAAAGGAGAAACAATGTTTAAATCTAAAATCATGCATTGCAAAATTAATGATCAAAGGACAGCATAGAATAAAAATGATGTAAAAATTAGGTGAGTTGGACGAAGTAATTACTGAGTCTTGAGTGTCTGCTATTTCTCATACTGCTAAAGCGTCAGAGCAGACTATTTCTGGGACTGAAAATGTCTCCCTACTTCAAGTGAACCACTTTTGATCAGGACGTTTTTGATGGGGCAGATTTTAAGGGGCTCTTGTTGACCAGGTTTCTGTTGATACAAATGCTTAGTAGTAAGAAGTAGAAGTCAGTTTAGTTTATGCAAAAGTTGGTTAAGTGGTGATCTGTGCTGGTGCTTGGTAAGTCTTATCTTTGCAATAATTAAAAGGTTTCTAACGACAGAGTCCTTCCTGTTGTACAGTTTTCTCACAGATCTTCCTAATTTTACTTCTCTTATCTCATTTTGAAGACTTTGGAAAGCCATTCAAGTCTTACAGCACTTTTCTGCAATCTGCTATAGCCAAAATAATTTCCTAAGCAGACCTACAGTGCAGCATTCTCTCTCAGCCCAGGAAAAGGAACCAGAAACAGCTTAATTATTTATTTGCTGTATGTAAGAATTCCCAGCATCTAAAACACAAGCTTCAAGAGGCTTATGTTGTGTTTTTGTTCTTTTGTGGGGGTGGCTTTTGTGTGTGTGTGTGTCTGTGACTTTTTAGGGGTAACATCTAGCTGCAGAAGAAAGCCAAGACTTGCAGAGCCCTAAACTAAGGATGGTTTTCCTTATGCTCAGCCCAAACCTCACACTGAAGTTATCTCCAGCTTCTAGGTCCAGCGGGCTCTGCACTTAAACTCATCACAGCAATAAGCACTCACTGGTTCTCAAGCTCCCCCTCAGGATGTCCAGACAAGGAGACTGGTGCTCCCAGGTCTTCCAGGAACACCAGCAGTGACCCAAAACTTGCACCATCAGCTCCTACTGCTTGCATCAACATCTGTCTACAAATTCAGTCCTAATCTTTCTCAGACAGCTGTTATGTCTGGCTATCATGAACAGTTTGGAAATATACTTTGGGCAGGACAAGAAATTCAGTGGATGGCTTTTTGGACAAAACCCAAATTAAAGCCCCACCAAGAAGAATAAGCAGAGGAAAGGAACTCAGAGGCTGTGTGAGACGCTGATGGGTTTTGGCCCCGCTTGAGACCGCTGAAGCTAGAAGGTGGTGAGGAAAGAATACAGTCACCGAGTCACTAAAAATTTAGAAACTGGGAAAGGAATTAGTGACTGTGTACCAAGAGCAACAACCCAGTTTCTCGCCCGACTAACAAATTAGCAGCGAGAGGTGCAAAAGAAGCAGGAAAGAAAAAAACTCTGGTTAACCACCTCCACTGGATGGACATGTAGTAAAGACCCGTTTTACTGCTTTAGGGCTGTAAAGTTACTGTGCTTCTGACCCTGTCAGTTTGTTTCCTTAACACTTCCAGGGGGTGATTTTAGTTCAACTGTATTATTTGATAATCCCAGTCTCTACAGCAGAGGAAATTGTGCAACACACTATTCTTCTCAGGCAACCTCTATGTTTCAATAGCCACAGAAGACAGTCATCTTTGTTAGGATGCAAAAGCATTTTTAAATTATTAGATGAAAATCAAAAGGATTAAAAACACTTATTAAAACAAACAAGCAAACTAAAAAAAAATCAGAAAAAATGTCTTAGGTAGTAGCAAAGACCACCATTCTTCTCTACCTGATCAGGCTACTTTTGTGCTTTCTGGCAAGTGATGTCTAAGCTGACCTTACTGATACACTCCCCTCTCAATGTCTATGATCCCACTATTTTCCCTTTAATAGTATGAGTGAAAGGAGCTGTGATGCTGTTTGGTAAACCAACACAGATACTGACTGCAGAAAGCATGCTCCTGCTGCAAAGGTATGTGAACTCCTAAATATCAGATGGCTAAAGAACACCGTGGAAGAGGGTGGTACCCACAAAGATGACCATCAACACTGCTAACGAACAGGCAAAGTAAAAAAAGCAAAGCCAACTGGCCTCTTGTCCGTTTCTTATAAGTAGCTCACAAACTATTAAATACATAACCACCTTTTAAAACACACAAGCTTCTTTATTCTGGCACATGGAATTCATATGTTTCTTTATTTTGGCATATGGAAGGAATGAGGTAAGGGTGACTGATGAAGTCTCTCAGCAGCTTCAAATTCTGACCAGCGTTGATAGCACCGCAGACCACAACATCTGCAATATGAGCTATATCACTGGGCATAGAAGCTAGGTGATGCAAATGCATCTCAGTTCTTGCAGAAGGATGACATACATGCTTGCAACACCAGGAAAATATTATCATACTATCTTCAAAAATATTTTTGTTCCCTTCAAAAAAATCCTTGAGTGCTATCCTAATAATGTGTCTATGTATCTTTGAGCAAGATTGTGCAAACAAATACTAGTCACATTAACATAGTAAATACTAAACCCACAAGTCGAGCATTTCTTTCCTTACACATTTTTTAATGAACTGCTGAAAAATCCTTTTCATTATGTCCTCATCCCTAATAGAAACAGGGCAGGAAGTCCAAGCTAATCATACCCCTCCCTGAAGTAACATGGGACTCTGTCATTCATTTAGTACCCTTCAGAAAAGCAAAACAGCTTGCTATGTTGAGACATAAACTGCTGCAGTTGATTTCACAAAGAGTATGTTGTTGCCTTTATGTACTGACTGCAAATAACAACCATGATATTTAAAGGAATGAGAAAATTGCATTACCTTTACTATTAATCCCTTTGAGTCAACCATCCATATCCTCCTGATAGCTGCATCTTTAGATACCCCTTCTTTTTCCATAGCCATAACAATGAGGTTTGCTATACCTAGCGCAGCCTGAAGGACAGAGAAGAAAAGTCATTTATGAAAGTAGAAATGAAAGAAATCCTCTGCTCACTTGTTTCCTCTACCTACTGTTTCAGATAAGTTTCTCAATTTGATTTAACAATAAAACTAAATCATTATTTTTTCATAAAGTGAGCACTAATGGACTGTTGCTACCACTGGGTAATTAGAAACCATAATGTAGATAAATAGTACAGATAAATCTTAAAGCATATAGATATATTGCAGTATAGATAAATCTTAAAATGGCACTTATAGCATGAAGAACATAATAAAAGTTAAATCTCTAATGAAAAATCCTAAAACTAGCATTTATTCCATGTAAATATCACAGAATACATTAAGTAGTTCTTTGAAATTTTATTTTGTTAATTAGATCTCTTATTTTCTGTAATTTAAACCAAAGGAAACCACACTTTGCATGCCAGAAAGTAAAATGCAGTCCTAAAAGATTTTTTGCTCTTATCTTTTTTAAAAACATCCATCAAGAAGGTAAGGCTCATTTTACCTACTATCCCTGTGTTTTGTAACTGTAGACTTGGCTGTGCTCCCAGTGAAAGCAGGAGCAAGAACAATTCGCTTCCCATTATTTTGCTGAAATATGTATCGTTCTTAGTGGATTTTATAATATTTCATCCAACAGATCAAATGTCACACAGGTACAGATTGAAAAACAGGCAAAACAATGAGCCAACAGACCACTCAGCATTTCTAATTACCAACTCATAGATACATTTATGGGGCTGACTCTGTTTCTTGTTTGTTATTCAGTTTTACAGAGAATCAAGTGAGATTCTCCTTTTTTAGTGAAGAAATAACTAGTTTTACTAGGAATGAACTCCTAAGGCAGGAATGATAGCTACCATTACCTCTTGGCAGCAACAGGCACACTGACAATACTAACAAAAAAAATTATCTCAACATTAGCCCATGGACTCATCTGTCTGTTGAACATGGAGCAAAACCAAGGGAAGGAACTTCAGAGAGACAGTCTTGATGTCCAAAGTCATTGACATGCCAGACATGGATCAAGTCACTCAGAAAACCTCAGACCTGATCTCAATAGCACCAAATCCTGAATCAAATTAAAGAAATCTGCACAAAGCTGGATTAGTATATTGCACCTACAGGGGAGTTTGGTAGCCACAAACAATGTTTTTCCAAAGCCTGCATACAAGAGATGACAGCTAGCCACCCTGTAGGTAAGTACAACCTTCATTTGTGTGTCAGTGGCTTAGATATTTGTACTGAAAAATCAGTATCAAAAAATAATGTGTGTAAACATCTTCAGAAATGGATTCTCTTGAAACGCAGAATTCTGAAAAACTGTATTTAATTCATTGTCATTCTTATTTAATTTCTCTTTGGTGGCCTGATATATTTCCTCACCTTTCCAAAAAGGTTTGTCTGCTTATCAAAAATATACAGCTGAAGAGCTAAAACCCTGAAGTTTTAAAAAGAGAACAGAACTCTGCAAAATGCCTTATGAGAAATATGAGGCTTGACCAGATGACCAGAGGTTTTTCCCTTATGCTTACATTTGAATTAAGAACCAACTTTCAGCAGGTGTTAGTGCTGCCCATTTCACCTTTTTGTTAATGGATACTTATAACTTCATTAAATGTTAAAGAAAATTCTCCATA
>VZTU01015517.1:61600-73425 GCA_013400835.1 Zapornia atra
TCTCCATAGTGCAATTTTTAATGATGCATAAAAATACATACCTCTCCAGCTCCCTGGAACAAGACTGTGTGATCTGATAACCTGTTCTTAGTGATACGCAGGGCTGCAAGAAGACCTGCAACAGCCACAGAGGCAGTTCCTAAATAAAGTAAAAAGAAAACAAAATAAATTTGGTTATTCTATAAATAATTACACAGCATTGCATTTTAAATAATTCCACAGCATCTCTCAGCTAAAAGACATAAGTATTTAGTGTTTGGTGGACCTGGTGTTTGCTCTATTTTATTCTTACGAAAGTTAAATGTCAATGAGAATGTCTTTGGAATAATGTTAAAAAACAAAATACAATTGATAGATTGATAGACTGATTGATTCTACTGGCTGGGGCACTCAAACTCTTATAAAATTTTCTGGTTATGACCTTTTTCAGAAGGAAAGACTGAGAGCCCAGACAGAAGTCTCCAGATGGATGGACTCCAGATACTGAAAATTAAAATCCTGATCTCATTCTTCAAAGAGATACACTTCAAATATAGCAAAATACACGACTAAAACAAATCTTTATGTCTCATGGGGACGTGTTAGAGTAAAAGAGCAAATTGTGAACATTTACAGAGAAACTAACCTTGCTGAAAGAGTAAGACCAGATTATTTAAGATACCAGCAGTCCTACTGTGTTTGAAAGTCCTCAGGACCCCTGTTCACTGTGGAAGGGGTTCCAGCTTAGTAGCATCTGAAACCTTCGAAGTACCTTTCAAATCTACCCTTGTGTTATGCCACACAGGGAAAAAGGCTAGCATCAAGTTTTATTATTTAGCCTGTGGAGGCCTTTCTTCTCCAAATCAGAACCAGAAAGGATGAGATACCCGTCTATCTTTGAAAAACTGTAGTCAACATCATGAGAACAACTATTAATAAGAAGTAGGGCAATAAAGGGATCTCAAGCAGGCATTTAACCCAAACCTGTTCACAATAGCAGCATTAGCCATACCTCTGTGACTTCTGACAGACCTTTGTCTAACTTGTTCCTAACACCTTCTTTTGAATACTCTGATCAACTTAGCAAGCTATTCCAGTGCTTCCACATTCCTTTTATGGAAAAATTCAAATCTAAATGCCTTTTCTTTTTCTATTTTGGCCTCTTATCTAACACTGGAAAACCTGCTCTGTTCTGTTCTGGTAACAAGCTTGTATTTTTCACAGATTATCATTATCACTAAACACCAGGCACAAGGTGGGCCAAAAAAACACATGACAGTCAGTCAAACTCCTTATTCCTGCAAAGAACCTGGATCCATTAATTACTGGGAAAAAAACCCAAGGAAACACATCAACTTTCAACAAGTTCACAGAACCATAAAGACACTCTGTGGACAGAGATATGGTAGTGAGGTAGATGATGCCAGCAGAAAACTTAGGCTTAATGTGTTGTTTTAGAGGAGATTCTGGAGAATTCATAGGAAAGAGCATTGATTCAGCAATCGGGACTGAAAAAGCTGTTATCAGCCACTAGCAATTAGGTGTTGAGAAAGGGAAAATGTATTTCAACAGTCTTTGAAGACTCATGATGCCTGTCTGATTCAAAGTGAGCTGAAGTACAAGGAGACAAACAGGCCCCGAGATGCCCTCCTTGTTCAGTTCTGGGAATAAGAACTGAATTTGTTATTTTCCAGGCAGTGGCTTCCATTGACTCACACAAGGAAACCAAAGAGGAGGCCATAAATGATTTGGAGAAGTCTGAAAGAACTTGCAAGGAGATCTGCTGGCTCCTACAATCCTGCTCTCCACAGTCCTAACTGCAATTGTCTACAAGCTTTGGAGGGGAGAATTCACATCACTACTGGCTTTTCCTTCTGAAAAAGCATGAAATAGGTATGAACAGCCCTTCAAAAGCACTTGGCTCAGAATGTGCACACTGAACATTTGCTCTCAATATGCAGGTCCCCTGAAGGATGTACTTTTGGTAATTGCAAATATACTTTCTCATAACAGGACAATGGTTAAGGCTGAGGTAGCAGTAATCGCTACATTAAACTCAAGGAGATGCTCAAAGCATATTCATATTGCAGGCACACAGACCACTACATTTCAAATACACATAGTAAGGAACTAAAAGACCAGAAGTAGTAAGAAGCCTGGTACTGGATAAACCTCTCCCTAAAAGACATCATTTTGGTGTTGAAGGATGGGTTTGAATCTGTGGTTTATAGGTAGGATCATCCGAGTTTCACAAATGGTTGCTTTTTGAAAAATAAAAGGTAACTCTTAGTAGAATGTAAGAACACATTTTGAAGTTAGAAGGTCCCTTACAAAGTCTGTTTTTGAAGTAAATCCACCTGAACAGTTAAAAAACATGTGTCTTTAGAAATAAAAAGTTTGTTACGTGCTTCTGATTATGACTTTTTCCTTCAATCATCAGAAATATGGGACACCTTGTCCTCAGCCCACTTAATGTTTAGACCATACAAATCTGTACTTTTTAGTTATTTAAGCCATTTTTTATGACTTGTTCTGAGAGCTGAGATCATTTACTCTCTTCTCCTTCTCATTTCTAAAAAAAAAAAATAATCTAAAAAATGGTTCCTCTGAGGCACGGCTTTGGGAACAACCACCATTGGGCTGAGACACTTCCTCACCACAGTATCCAAGAGCTAGCTTGTTTCTTTCCCAGATGAAATTAAGTCTTCCTCTGGTGAGTGCCAAATTGGCAAAGACCAAAAATGGCAAATGAGAGAAGTCAGACCACACTCTCAGTTTCCCTTGGTACTCTACCAAACAATCCTCATAACCGGCAATAAAAAAATCCCATCCTCTTGTTGGATGCCAAATTCTTTCTTGTATTTTATGTTACACAGCTGTGTTTGCAGGGGAGAAGGAGGAACACCACGTAACATGGCTTATTGGCTTATTCCTAAGAGCATCGATCTGGTCTACCGGAAAGGAAAGATGAGCTGGAGAAAAGTAAAGTCCTGTTTCCAACCCTTGAAGACAGAAGCTGTGGCCACTGCAGTACCCTGCCCTTATCAGAGGACTTCTCAGATAGCCAGGAAAGCTTGTCTTCAAGCTGTTTTCTAGTGACAGAGACAAAATGAAGCACCGTAAATTTGTAACGAATGGAAAGGCTGGAATTTTGCTTATCATCCTGCCTGATGCACTCTTGCTAAGTTTGTTAGCCAGAAAAGCAGAGTACAATTAAGTATTGCCAGTAGGGATACTTTTACAAACTCTATTACAATACCATCTTCTGTTTTAAGGAAAAAGAAGAGAGATATGAGACATGAATAATATTCTACTTTGAATGTCAGGAAGATTTTGCACAGATTATTTACATGGGATGTGAGTTATCAGCACCTGTATGTTCGCTATGAGGGTGATTCAGAACAAAGGCAGTAGCAGCAATATATAAAGGCTTAAATACAGCATTTCCCACAAATCACCATTTGCACAGACGAACTGCTCTTAAAAACGGTATTTTAAAAGCACTCCACATAGGTTTTATTCAGCCATTTGACTCTAAAAAGCATAATAACCAAGTTTATTAGATTACTGAACCCACTATCACTGCTGCTGGCAGTGCCTGTCATCACTCCTCGTCAGCAGCTTCCCTTATTCCTTCCCATTGAAAGGGGGGGCACCGTCACAGTGAATAGCAGATCTGTTTAACCGGAACTGCTCTGACTAACGGTGTGACCTTAAATTTCACCCTGAATACTGACTCGAGTTTTTGAAAAGAATCAAAATGCAATTCACAGCCACCTACCAAAGCCTAATCGCTTCTCAGGGACATCACGAAGCCGAAACAGAATTCGGCAGCTTTTCTGACTGTCATTGCTATAGGAAGGGGAGAAATGGCTTTGCCTCCCTCTCCCACAGAGCACAAGGGTTGAATCCCTTGGGTGTGGAATAGGACAGTCGTTGTGCATGGATATGATTTTGAAAACTGACTCGATTTTCCCCAAATTTCCAGAAGAATGACCTCAGCAAGTTTAACAAAGGACTATTTTTCTACAGCAGTGTCAGCTGCTGTGACAGCAAATGCTTTGTTTCTAGGAAAGGTGAGTCAGATCTTGTAAAAATGTGGTGGATGTGGAATTTCGAAGTTACACTGTTCTTTCTCAAGTCTTTGTTTTCTGTCCAAGATTCTTCGGCCTTACCCATTACTGTAAACTGTACGACCAAGCATGAATATGTTAGAGGAAATCCTAGAGATCACAACCTTTTGGGGTTGGCACATTATAAATGCTTTGGAGCACAGAGTCTTCTTTCAGCAGATGCAACAATTAAAGAAAAAAAAAAGGGGGAAAGGCCCCAAAACACAAGGAATGAGAACTGCATTTTTACCAGATCTAGTTGAATTTAAATTAGTAAGAAATGGCTTATGCCACTGAAGTATTTGTCCGTTATTTAAAGTTTGGGATAGAGTCCCAGAAGCACAGGGTGGCTGAGACTGGGAGGTCATCTGGTGCAACTCCCCCTGCTCAAGCAGGACAACCTGGAGTGGGTTGTCCAGGAACGTGATGAGAATGGATTATTGGTTTTTTACCCCAAAATGAGGAAAATACGAAACAAAAGAATACTTGTATGTACAAATACTTTTATACACACATGCCTGTGCATACACAATGATTTCAGCGTACATCTTCCACTGTGTTGGGCAGGTGTTATGATGAATATACTGGAAGTAAAATACTCTTCACATAACCCTATGGCTTATGGCTTTCTAGGGCTTTTAAATATATTTTGTTTTAAAAACCCCAATGTCTGCTTCACAAGGAAGCAAGTGTCAGCTCATATTATGGAAGAGATAATATCAGAATTTGAGATACGATATTAACATATGAGCTATTACATGTAATTCAAGTTTGCATTTTCTAAATGCAAAGTTGGAAGGCTCATGCCCATCAAAATCAGAAGAAATAACCCCAAATCTCCTTTACAATTTGATTTCAAGAACTGGAGTTTCCAGGTACTGACTGTATAATTTCCAGTGTTAATGTTAAAAATAATTAAATCTTAAAAAGGAGACTGCTTTTGACAGAGAAATTCTGATTCCTGAGAACTGCACTGACAACATCAAATTGGTTATAACAAAACTTCCTAGTATCATTTTCCTAATTATTCAAATGGCAGTCTGCTGAACATTGAGCATATATTTTAAGTCAAACCACACATGTAAGATGGAATAATCATCTTAAATTATATGTCCCCTACAGTTTCATTTTAGGTCTGTTTCTTTTCACAAAATTTTGATGCAATTAAACAGCAAAGCTGTTAAAAACTAATGACATCTAAGCTCATGACAGATACCAAAGTTAATTCCAATCCAGTGCAATCTCTCTGTGTAAATATTTTTCTTGGCATAAATCACAAGCTCTGTGCCCATAATAGGGGAAAGCACTGCAACTGTGGGCACAGTGAAACACAGCTACAACCCTAGAATAGAAATTTACAGTACTATACTGCATAGAGAAACCCTTCTCTACATTAGCATATATTACAGAGGGTTTTCATTTTCAGTTGAGAGAATTTTAAGATATAGGGGTGGGGGAAAAATCAAAGCAGTTGAAATAATGTAAAAAATTGACTTGCATAGAGACAGAAAGGCTGGAGAAATTAATGGCACTATTTGAAATTTATCCACGTCAGCAGTGAGTGCAACCAGCTACCACGCAACAGGAACCAAGAGACCCCACAGAACAAATACACGCTCCCAAGATGTGCAAACTTGCCTTAAGCCAATGACTGCACTCAAGTAGCAAACACTTCCCACAGACATGGCAAAACCAGGATCAGTGTGGAAAGGGAGCGCTGTGGCACTGTGCTCTGCCCCAGTGGGGTTTGATGATGGGCAAGCACGTATGGCCCAAGTCGATCCTACCCATGAGTGGGATTTCAGGCACTGCAATCCTGGACTGGTACCTACAGCTTTTTCTTTAACCCATTTTAAGAGTTCAAGATCCCTGCAGCAGGGAAGGGAACAGGTTAGTTTCTCCAACGGGTTTTTAAAACCCTCTACACCATGAATCCCAGCCCTGCCTCCTTCCAGGGGTCATCAAGCAGAGAACATGCTCCAGTCATATGAACAGCTTTGGCAACACAAGCCCCAGTACTTCTTCTGGAAGGGTTGATTCCCAGGCAAGGGTTGAAAAGAAAAAAAAATGTAACAATCCACATCTCACATCTCAAAGAAAATTTCACCCTAACCTTCTCCTTCATAAATATATTGGAGATGAGCATGAGCAAAGCTAAATCAGGTTTTTCTAAATGTTTTGAAGCTTCACATTATAAAGTTAATTAATATTTCTCCTATATAGGAAATTATGATCCAAAACCCCCACAATTTTGGAAAATGCTATCCAATAGAGTGAGCCAGATAAAATTGTTTCTTTTGAACCCAAGGCTTTCACTGATTTTCATCTCCAAAACCCATATTCTACACGTTTCAGAGATGAAAAAACAAAAAAAGCAGCAAGCTGATTTGTGGTTAAAATAAAACTAAACAAGAATCCAAGGAAATAAGTGCTTATTTCCTCCCGAAAGCAACATTATTGCTACAGTGCTTGTAAAAAATGTTAAAAATAAATATGAAGAAATTATCATAATCACAGACAGAAAAAAATTCACCACTGATCCTAAAGCCAAGATGCTTTCTAGAATGATAAAATAAGAGCAATTTGATTATTCCAATACAGTTTTATAGCAGTTGGTCAGAATCCTTTTTGTCTTTCTTTCTAATTCCTTTAGAAAAGGACGTAGAAAAAGTTAAAGTTTTTTCCAAAGTAAAGGATGTGACTGTGCTGTAGCAGGGATGGAGACAAACCTGTGTCCAGCAATTCTTAAATATATCTCTAGGTGACCCTTGACAGCCAATCTTTAGTGTTTTCATAAGATCAGCATTTGGCAGATACTTTTTTCCAGATCTTCTGCAGTGGCTTCAGTTAGGGGCATGCTGACACCCTGCAAACAGCAGCGAGCTATCAGAAGGCAACTGTTCAAGTTACTACTTGAAAATGGGTCTTCAGCTTACTATATTTTCTTTATCTTTTATAGTGCCTGGCAAGAGTCAGGATCATATATTAATTTTTTTTTTTATTTTACGTACTTAAAGGCCCTCATTGCATCAGTAAGATATATAGGAATCCTTTGGATATCCTACGGCTGTGAAAAAAAGCCTCAGGTCCTTCCATGAAACATATTTAACATTTATTTTGATCATTTAAGTAGCTTTGGCTTGAGAAATATTCGAACTAGGAGAAACTATGCTTAAAATATCATGTAAGCAGTATCTTCAGAAGATGATGGCAAATCAGGTGCAATGTTGTTTGGTTTCATTGGCCTGATGCTGCTTGTCAGCTCTGCTGTTCTAGGGGAAGAAAATACAATTTGATTTCAGAGAAGGCCACTCTTTCAAGTAGCCTGAAAAAAGATTGCTGAAGAAGTTAGCACCATCTATCCTCATTAAAATTGTCAGGTGAAAGATCCACATGATTTATAAAGCTGAAAAGGGAGAAAAGACCACCGAATTATATTTTGTTGCTACTACGCTATCCCATTACAGGGGAAGATGACTCCCTACAAAAAAAGATACTGATATTCATGTATTTATGGGAATATGGAAACAAACAACAGAGATCAGAGCAGACTAAATGCATCTGCTTTCACCTCTTGGAAGCTATACAAGCCTTAAGGATGGAGATCACCCAAAAGTCCCAAAATTGTTTATGAAAATATCAGAAGACCCACAAACACAAATTAGACTGCAAAAGCTAAATAAATTCAAAGACTGCACATAATTGCACTTCTAAGGAAGACCAATAGCTGCTGTGGCAGCTCAGCCAAAAGCCAAATGGATACCCAGTTTTAGACAGGAAGACATCTCCTTCCAAGGTGTATGAGAGAGAATGCAGTGGTTTTGGAATGCATCCCTTCCATTTCTTTGAAACTACATTCTAGTTTCTTTTTGATTTGGGCTGAGGACCTTCATCTTGGAAGAACAAGCAAGACAGGTCTCTAAATGGGAGATGGGGACTGGGGCTGTTTGGGTCTCCTGTATCAGACTGTCATAGCCATGGATACACTCAGACCCTGCAGGATAAGATGCACCGTGCTTCTTACAAAGGGAAGTGACATTTTATAATTAATTTCCCACCTGGGAGTTTGTCCTCCATAATCTGTTTCAGATGTAGGAATAAAACTCAGCCAGGCTTGTAACAGAAACAGTTCATGTGCTAGCCAAATCCCTTAACATCAGAAAGACAAGGGCTATTTGAATCTACCACCATGAGCTGAGTGCCTGAAATAAGACCTAGGTCCCAAGAATGACTCAAGAATGACTTGCGGAAAACTCGAGCTCCTAACGGTTGGCTTAAAGTGTCACTGCAAACTGTTAGAAATTAAGACAGTTAAGCTCCCATTTTTCAACCTGTCACTCCTAAGGACCTCATCTACCCAAGGAAACATGAGACAGCTGGGTGCTCAGGGTACCCTGAGGGTACTCAGGTCCTTGGGTACCTCTCTCCAGCAGTTCATCTAACTTCAGTTTTCCTGCAAGGATGGAAGCCAGTGCACTTACTGCCCTATGGAAAGTTACTCTCCAGTGCTCTTTTCCTGACCCAAGCAGCAGCATCTGTCCCTTCAGACCTGCTTGTCTTCTCAGGAGGGAAGGGACAAGATGACTGTCTAAACTGAGCAGTGGGGGAATGCCTCTTGCTGACCTTTCCTGTCCTAGATCTTCTCTTGTTGTGAGTGGCTACAAACGATTCAGATGGGAAAGCAGAGTCAGGGGTATATTTCCCTGAGACTACAAGGAAAATTAGCAAGATAT
Organism: Zapornia atra; assembly: GCA_013400835.1. Lineage (NCBI taxonomy): Eukaryota > Metazoa > Chordata > Aves > Gruiformes > Rallidae > Zapornia > Zapornia atra. The sequence goes on from VZTU01015517.1 coordinate 70,425, forward strand.
TTAACTGAGTCATCAGTTTAAGAACTGAAATGTAGTTTGACATTTATCAAGCAAGCTCTGTCTCATGGGGAAACAGTGGAGCAGTTGTCACTGCAGTGCCAAAATACTGAGCCAAGTACGGCCCAGGCCTGGGCCCAAGGATCTCAAGCTAGTAAATTTATACAGGAAAGCCATTCACCCAATAAGCTATTGAAAAAAAAAAACCCTAACCAGAGGAGTGAACATCTAAATAAAGCACAAGGCACAAATGAGAGAGGAAAGGTTAAGAGCAAAGACAGCTCACCAGAAACCCAAAGCAAAATATGACCTGTACTGAACATATTCAGATATCACAGGAAAGCTGACACATTTTTCCCCCTCTGGTACCTCTTTCCCTCTGGTACCTACTTAAGACTCATTTTTCTGGGTTTTGAGGAAGAGAGGAGCAGAGAGGAGAGGAGTGGAGAGGAAGAGTCCGTTACCTTGAATGTCATCATTGAAAGTGCAATACTTGTTACGGTACTTGTGCAGGAGGCGGAATGCATTAGCATTAGCAAAATCCTCAAACTGAATGAGGCAGTTCATGCCATACCTAGGAAGACATAAAATTGTGCATTACATTAAAAATAATACATAATTGTATATTTAAAAGCTATTTGCAGTCAGATTTTGAATACAATATGATTTATACATCTACTAACATGTTTCTGTTATATTCTGTATCTTCCATTCATATAAATTATCCAGAAGGCATAACTACACTCCTAATACACTTTACTGAGTTCTAAGTTAAGAAAAGGCCTTCATGTGTCTGCAGATGTCTCAATGTAAGTCTTTGCTAAGCAATCAGCTAGTGAGAAAAAAAACACAGGCCCCATAAGGAAGGTAGTAAAAAGGTAACACAGTCAGAACACAATTTTATTGCCATTATGTAAGTCGGCAGCATGACATCACTCACAACACAATGCTCAACCATTCTTACTCTTTTAGAATGATTGATCAGAGATGTTCTTACAGAAAATCAGAATCACATGGAGTTGGAAGGGACCTCTGGAGATCATCTAGTCCAACCCCTCTGCCAGAGCAGGATCACTTTGAGCAGGCTGCACGGGACAGCATCTAGGCGGGTTTTGAATATCTCCAGAGAAGGAGACTCCACAGCCTCTCTGGGCAGCCTGTGCCAGTGCTCTGCCATCCTCACAGAAAAAAAGTCCCTCCTCATGTTTAGGTGGAACTTCCTATATACAAGTTGGTGCCCATTGCCTCTCTTTCTGTCACTGGGCACCACTGAAAAAAGACTGACCCATCCTCCTGACACCCACCCCTCAAGTATTTATAGGCATTGGTAAGATACCCCCATAGTGTTCTCTGAGCTAAAAAGTCCCTCAGCCTCTTCGTGAAAGATGTTCTTGTCCCCTAATCAGCTTCATAGTCTTTTTTGTGGCCCCTCCAGTAGGTCCCTGTCCTTCTTGTCCTGGCGAATCCAGCACTGCACACAATATTCCAGTTTTATTAATCTAGACAAATTATAAACATGTGAGAACACTTTAAGGAAGGAAAGTGATAGTTGCAAATTTGAATCAAGCTACACATGGCTAACATAAACTAAAACTTTGGGTATATCCAGAAAGGAGGTTATCTACATGTCTTACACCTACTGTTTCATTAGATTGCCAAAAGTGATCTTCTGGTATGAATATCAGATGTTTCTTAAACACTTGCTAAGAATCAATGTTATCATCCATTTCAATGTTTCCTCATCCTTGCAGCTAATGAAATAACTCAAATTGACATCTCCTGTCGTACTCTGAAATCTCTATACGCTGTATTTTCAAAATATAGAATGCAGTTGCATCAGATGAATGATTTCTGTTGTTCAGCTGATACAACTCTCCAAGTCGGTTTGCCAGCATGGGTAAATAACTTATGATGAGCCTCGTGGTAACAGTCTCAGAGTTAATGCCGATCACTACCTTTCCTGGAAACTATTTACTGGGTTACCAATAGGGAGCAAACAGCAGCATTTTTCTAATACAGATAGGTATCTGTGTTGACTTCAGCAGGCATAAGGTATCTCAAATACATTTAAAAATTATTGGAGAGAGGAACACAGAGCATTTTTTTTTTAAGTAAGGAAATTCCAAGTTCGAGGCATTAGGCTCATATGCAAATGCTTAAGAAGTGAAAAATTGCCTTGGTGTGCCAATTAGGTTACTCCCAAAATTAAAGTTAATAATGACTTAAATGAATTTAATAATGCTACTATTCATCCTCCAGTCCTTAGATGCATTTCATAATAATACTGTCTCTGGATTCCCTGTAAAACATTCCCATACGGTATTTTGAAATAATTTCTTAAAACAAAACAAAAAAACCCAATACCCAAAGCCCCCAAACCACCAAAGAGATTTCTAGACAAAAACTATGTAAAGACTGAATTCAAGCTTACAGTGCCTTGGCAACAGGAAAACCAACCCACCATAACTTGAATACTATCAATATCATATGAAAAAGAAATTTAAAATATAAGGTTAATACTAAAACTGTCTGCACAAGTTTGGATTGGGAAATATCACATAAAAATCCCACCATGGAATAATATTACAAGAAAAGGGTTTTTTTTTAAAAAAAAGAAAATAGTTTTAATCTTAAATAAACCTAATGGCAATTTGAACAGACTAAGGAAGACACGAGCTGGATTTCATTTGATTAAATATTTTAAAAGGTATTGCATTGAGGTGTTTCTATGAAATTATTACCACTGGGGTCTAACATGCCAAGATCTTGATAGCCGACATCCTCTTTGAGCCAAAGGATGTTCTTCCTTATCTGCTAACAGCGGAAATCCAAGAGAGACAGTCAAGCAGTTCCTGCTTCCCTCCAACAAGCAATACATGTATATACTGAGCAGTTCAGTATAAACAACCTACACTAATGTTAACCGAGTTTTTCTTTAAACCATACATGGGTTTGGCAACCACGTTAAGCAAAGCCATCAATATATATTAAAAAAAGGGGGGGG
>VZTU01015517.1:73440-87264 GCA_013400835.1 Zapornia atra
GGGGGGTGGAAATTCCTGTGACTAAATTAATTTCCATGGAAATCACGTATTTACAGTCATATTACAATTAGCCAAAACTACTGGGATTCCACTGGCAGGCACAGTAATCCCTGCTGAAAATAAATTTATCTTCAGGTTTTATGGAAAAACCTTGACTTCTTCGGCAGCATAATGACAGGCAACTGCTTAATAGAGAATCTGGCGAGCCAGTAATTCAGAACAGTAAATCACAAACAAGTTCTAATAAGAAACTAGAGCAACTTTTCAATAATTAACGTTTCTAACCTGATTCAGTATCTGACATGAAATTCTGTGATTCCGTAAGGGTCCAGGAGCTGACAGCTGGGTTATAATATGAAACTAATGAGATTAACACTCTGGAATCCTGGAGCTTGGTTAGAAGTGTTTCTGGGATGTCATTAGGCCAAAGTCTGTTTCTTTATTTTACCATATAAAACATTCCATTTTCTCATCTGCATTTGATTTTTCTGCATTTTCTTGCCCATTGCTTTGGTAGACATGGATCAAAACTCCCTGTGAATTATATTAAATCAGTGTCCCTATAGAAAACACTCATCCTATCTTGGTCACACTATCCATACTAATTTTCTGAGCAAGATAATCATGGCTTTTTAATTAAAATGGAAAAAATGCAGCCAGTGTAATTCTGGGCCTCTGAGATTTTAGTATTATAAGGGAAAAATTTCTAAGTGGCATTCTTATTCAATGCAAGCGTTATACATGACACCAGACGTTGGTGCTGCCCATGACCAGTAGTACCACATAAGATTCATGAGGCTTGAGGGATATGTCCTCAAAAAAAGTCTAATCTAATCTATACACTCTGCCCCTATGACATACAAGAATATGACACAGTGTTTCTCTGCTTGGAGTATACCCATCTTCAAAATCACTAACAGATGAGACACAGCAATGAAGTAAGTAAAAAAGAGTTAATCTTTGGCATCCTAGAAAATCCCCTTGCAATAATGAATTTGCTACGAAGGTACCACACGGTTCTGGAACCAGTGACCATAACAAAACATCCATAAATCTTCTTCGACTTCCACATCTTACTATCACATTCACTTACTGAAGAGAGTTGAGCCAAAACCTAAAATTATGTTCACAGCCAACAACTCAGATCCGCTTTTCTCTGGACTCTGCAACAACCTTCCACCCCTATCATTCTTCGATGGACGGTTTTAGGTCATGTTTTCTCCACTATAAAAGGGAAACTGTTTGAATCAACCGTCATGAAAGCTGAACATATCCTCTCTGTTTGCACCTCACACCCTATTGTCATCACAAATTTTCAGTTTGAAATTTTGCCTCTTCATGGGTGGGTTTGATAGACAAATAAATGCTGGATGAGAAGGAAACTGAGCTCTTTATTGCTTGCCCACGTGCAGACATCAAATCCTGCTCTGCTTTCCAAACCATTCAAATTCCAGCAACTGCAGGCTACTACAATGCTGTAATTCATATCATCTTTCAAACACAATGGAAAGAGATAACAAAGCATACAGCTATCCTAAAAGGTGACAATCATAACATCTATCATCAATACTTTATACAGCTACAGCACAGATTGACTTCACTGATTTTTTTCAGATGACACACACTGACTGACCAGGTAGGTCCAGAGGCAGGTAACTGAGATTGTTACAAATGAAACAATCAGATTTAAAAAACCAAACATTAAAGGGTTGTGGATGATTGTCACAGGGGGCATATTGAAAGCAAAAGGCTTTAAGTTGCATGCCAGCAGCTCCAGGCAGGACAAGAAGATTCAGAGACAAAGGACAATAAAGGAAATGTCATGACAGAAAGCATTGTAAGAGATATGACTCCACATTTTAAAAGTAATGGACTTCATATTGTTCTAGTGTGAAATAAGGGTGTAAACCTGTATACTTTTTATCTAAGTAACTAACCTTGATCACCATATACCTTAGGAGAATTTCACCTTCCTATTTGAAATTTTAATGCATATGCATTTAAAATGTAATATAAAATCCCTTTAATTTGAATGTGTCACCAACAACAGAAGCAAGCAGACATTGCATGTGGTTATAATGCTGCAAACATGTGTCATGTACAACATTGTCATGCATCATCGCTTGCCCAAAAGAGAGATAACATTTCCCCAGCTATCACTGCTCTTGGCCCAGGAACACATAAAGGGTAATTGGGGAAACAGAAACACATAGAACGAACATTGGCCCAGAAGGCCAATCACATCCTAGGTTGCATCAGAAGTGTAGCCAGCAGATTGAGAGAGGTAATTCTGTCCCTCTGCTCTGGTGACACCCCACATGGAGTACTGTGTCCAACTCTGGAGCCATCAACACAAGAAGGACATGGACCTCTTGAAGCAGGTTGGGGAAGGGAGATGAAGATGATCAGAGGTTGAAGCACCTCTCCTACAAAGACAGGCTGAGACAGTTGGGCCTGGAGAAGAAAAGGCTCAGGGGAGATCTTAAAGAGGCCTACAGGAAAGCTGGGGAAAGACTGTAAGGGCTTGCAGCAATAGGACAAGGTTTTAAACTAAAGCAGGGTAGGTTTAGATACGACATTAGGAAGTTCTCTGCTATGAGTGTGGTAGATCACTGGAACAGGTTGCCCACAGAGGTGGTAGGGACCCCATCCCTGGAGATACTCAAGGTCAGGCTTGATGGGGCTCTGAGCAACCTGATCTAGTTAAAGTTGTCCCTGCTTACTGCAGGGTCATTAGATTAAATGACCTTCAAATCATTCTACAATTCTATTCTAACATACATGTCCATGCTAAAAGGTGGTACAAATAAACAGGAGAGATCTTATCCAGTGGTCATCAACTCTTATAATCAGAATACTTGAAGAAATGACAGATCTAGTCCTAAACTACCAAAATTAAGAAAATAAATTAAAATCTTGGAGATATTCCTCCTCATCATGCAACCATAACAAATGCCCTAGTGAATTCTTAACTATTTTCTTGCTCTGGAAAACAATTATCTGATAGCAATAGCTTGGCTGGAGTAGCCTGGCTAGGACTGCTGGTCTCTTGCAGGCAAGGGTTTGTAGCTGTGAATTCCTCTCTTCCGCCTGTTTGGGATCTGTCACTGTCGTAGCTATTAAACAGACATAAATCATCCCTTGCAAGTGATAATCCAGATCACTATTACCCCTCATAAATCAGGATCCTGAATCAGGATCCAGATGGACAGGAGTCCAAAGCCAGCTCTCCTTTTTTTGATTGTGGACAAAAAATATGGACAAGAGTGATGGCAAACATGCAACATCAGATTTGTCATCAAGTACAGGAGGCAAAATCCGAACAATGGATTAAAAAGAACCTTCCCAACTGAATAATTTGTGGTTGCCAGATAACACTGTTCCCAATACTTCTCCCAATTTACAATATATTTTGTAAGGCAGTCTTAGATTAGTTTTCTGTCATTTATAAATTTATATTCAATTGTCTGTGACAACAATGTGAATCTTAAATCATTCTACAGATTATATCTCTACGTAACAGGCAGGAGAAAAATGTCCATAGCTCTTCTACCATCCCAAATATACTGTACTAGCATTCTGGCAGCCTGATGCTCTTAAGAACCTCAAACAGGGAAAACCCTGAAGAATCCAGTGGGAGCTATAAAAGTTTGGGCATCATTTGGAATTCAAACCATATGATCAGTAAAATCCATGCTTACTTCTCCAGCTAAGAAATTTTTTCTGGAAATATATTTGGATCATCTGTTCTTACTGCCAGCCATTGTTTTGGAAACCTTCCTAATGGAACAAGTGGTTGCTTTTTAGGTTTTTAGTGCTTCCAAAATCGTATTTGACTATTATCCTTGTTCATGTGGGTCTGGAATTGAAAAAACCCTAAAACCCATCAGAAGTGGTTGCTGACACCCATTCTTAAGAAGGAGAAAAACCAAATTAATAGCAACATTGGCATTCTCTCCCTCGCCTTGTGCGTCATGCAATCACTCCACCAGCCAGAAGCATTTATAGTGCACCAGGATGATGTGGAAATCATCTTCCTCCCCACTCCAAATGCTGTAAGCTTATTCATTACCATATATCCTACTGCTCAAAACAGATTTAAAGCACAATGGCCACTGCTGAAAAACTCCTCTGTGCCAGGGCTTTCATGAAAGGATGCCTTCCCACCTTCCCTCCTGACAACTCTTAATGGCCTGGATGCCTTCTCTTCCTGCTCTCCCCCAAGCTATCTTTTACTTCATTTCATAAAGCAACTAAACTCCTGCAATGAGGTCATACATCCATTCTATTACCTCTTCCGCTACAGTTTTAACTTGCTGGCTAAATTTCACCAAATTTGACAGAGGGGAATAGAGTTTTCCCTGATATTTCCTTACATGTTCTGTGGAAAAAGGTGGCCAAGATGAGAAACCCCTCACTGAGCACCGCAGCCAGCCTGCGGCAGACGTTACTGCTCATGCTGCCTGATGTGCTACAGCTGCACAGGACAGGAATCTGTCCAAGGCATACTCAGCTCTAGCCAGTGCTACAATGCAAACACCTTCCCAGAAGAGGTAACATTAATTTACAGGCAACTTTCTGTCCTGAATTGGATGAGCAAGTCAGAGACAGGACATTCTTTACAGGAAGAGATTTTCTAAAGAACTTAATAAAAGCTGTCAGCATGTCTTCTTTCCAAACCAATCCTTGCCCTGATGAGTTCAGTACATATCCAAACTAGGCATGGGGGTTTGGGACATGACAGCATTTAGCACCCACCCTAGCACCAGCAACAGACCCTTGATTCATTCACGTTCTCATTAAGGAAATACCATTCCACAAAAACTTTCCATGTTACTATTCCCTGGCACAACCTCAGCGCTAGTGTGCAGTGCAGCCCTGCTTTCTATCAGTGCATCTAACACTCCTCTGCTTGCTCTCTCCCTTTCCAGAACAGATTTGGTGTCCATGCCCATGGCCTTTTTATCCCAGGAGTGGTAAGAAGAATGGGCTGGACATGGTTCATCATTTCCCCCTCTTTCTTCTCACATCCAACAGCTCTGCTACATGGGTGGACCTCACAGGTCTTGGGAGCTTAGGAGCAGAGTGATGCTGGGTTAGACAGGTCTTGTGGCTGGTGGTCACCGAAGTTGTTGCTCGTAAGCAAAGAAGCAAAACCAGAATCTCTGTCCAGAGACAGGCACTATTTACACAAAGGGTTTCTCATATGGAAAAAGGGAATTAAATAAAAGGATTTTGTGATATATGCAATTGCTACAAGAAAAAGATGGTCGGGTTTTTTTCACCAGCTTAGTTGCATCACACTCTGTAACAAGGACTACTTGCTCTTTTAATTGAAGTCTTAGAAGTCAATCCTACTGAAACATAAAGTTGAAAAGACTTCTAAATGTATCCTGCTTAATTTTTTCTTCATTTTCAAAGTGCTGTTACAGAATTAATATTGACAGTCACTAGGGAACCTGAATTAGAATTCTTTTGCTTCAATAGCTGATTGAATTAACCATCGGATGTCTAAGGGCTGTAAAATATAAAAGCTGTGAAATAATTACTCTTAAATTACCATTGTTGTAAAGATTAATTTCTTCCTGTTGCAAAAATATTTGTATTTTATTTTGGATTTAGATATTTTTTTCTAAAGCACTTCACACAACAACATTGTCAGGAACTGGCTTGATCATAATTTTGACTTTTTCAGTACATATGAATAGGGTCTTATAACAGAAGTACGAAGGCTAGTATGAATGAACTATGAATGGAAACACAGGCACTACTGGAAGCATCAGCAAAACAAAAGTGAAAACAGTGGCACACACAGATAATAGAGAACTAAACTGATTGCAGTAAAATGAGAAATGTCTCGTTTCCATCAAGAAAAGCAGGCCTGAGCGTTGGTAAGGCCACAGCACAGCTAACTTTTGGACCAGAACTCCGTACCTTGACAACAGCAGAAGAGCAACAAAAGCAATTCACTACCACAGCACATCACATATGATACTCCTTATCCTATGGACACAGCAAGAAGTCATATTACAGTGTGAAGAAATTCAACATGAGGATACACAAGCAAGCAGACAGCAGACTTGCATAAAAATTATAGAGGATGAAGTAAGCAAAACCCTGAAGCAAATAACCATGCCAGCATAGTTGTTGGATCCTAAAGGCATAAAAGACCCTTTTATCAAGTTTATCACCACTCATCACCAGGAGTCCAGAGAAAGCACTGAGGACTTGACAGCCAGGGCCCTTTTGTCTTCAGCATTTCACATGAGTTATCCTGTCCAGACCGCGTAAACACTTACATCCTGATGCTCTGAGTGTGTAGGTGTGAGAATGGTAGAGTAAAATCAACCTGTTTAGAGATCTTGTAACATAAAACCACCTCTCCCTTCCTTAAGATCTTGCACTGAGTGCTGTCAAAATAATTTCCTAAAGTGGACTGCATCAAGCTACCTCTTCTCCACTGAGAAACAGTCCCCTCAGCAGGAAGGTGGCTGGAGGACACATTATGAGATACAGTATAATGCACGTTATACAAGTAAATTGTACTTTTGAAATTTCACAAAGTTAGACATAAGCCAAACTCTTACACTCAGTTCTTGACATACACAAACACCAGCGCCAGCAGACTAGATCATCGCCATGAAAAAACAAACTTCCACAAATGCAGAAGTATGTAGGCTTGGCTATTGCTCAGGTTAAATCTGAAGAGGAAGAAAACTACACTGTAAATTTTGGCAGTTTTGCTCCTTAAAAAAACCCCAACAAAACATTCTATGTGGATTTGAAGTAAACAGCAAATTGAACTGCTGTGATGTTTCCTCATGAATTTGTATTGGTTCATTTGTTACCCGATCCTGACCTCACCTAAGTCAAAAGTAAAACTCCAGGAGCCTGTAATGTAATTCTACCTCTCCCAGCTATTCTACTGCTTTTTCCAGTGTTACCGCTTAGCTGCTCTAACTGTGACCGAGACCAAAGAACAATCTCAAATTACCTTCAGTTTTATTTTCACTTAAAAGAGATGAGTGCAGATTTGAGACAGATGATCTGAGATTACTTTTTTCTTTTTTTTTTTTTTTTTTTTTTTTTTTTTTTCAACCTCTTCAGACCTTCTTTAGAGACTTGGCACCCTGACACTGTTGGCTGAGGGAGGAAAGGGTACTGAACAGATGGATTGGGCAAGTGTCTGAGCAGGCTAAATCAGAAAAACAGAGAATCAAGAAAGAAATCCATCTCAGCAGGAAATAATGAATAGCTTTATTCCTCATGAATCTTTAGCTGTAGCTAAAGGTGTGTGTCACGTCTTGCCCTCCCAAAATATAGAGTGGTCCTCAGTAAGCCCTTCAAGCTTACTTTTTAATTTTAATTAAATGGCTTTACACTAGCCCACAAAAAAGCCTTGTTGTTATCAAAAAAAGAGTACATAAAATACATTACACTGTGTACTAAGTCACTCTACACAACTAAAATCATTGGAATCTGGTTTCAAGTGGGTATTTCCTAGTCACTTCATGACTGCAATCTTAAACATGTGTTAAAAAGCCAATGATTATTACTGTCTGGTTTAGATTGTCAGGAATTTTTCTTAGCCAAGAAAAGCATCAGAAATCCACAGTTCTGAGGTTTCCTTTGCATTGGCACACACACTTTACAGATAAGGCTTTTAATGTTTTAAATTTTCACAAAAGTTATCAGAAATAAAGAAGTAAAGCAGCACTTGAACAGTGGTCAACAATAGCAGAAGGCTGTCAGAAGGAAGCTCTCTGTAGATCTTCTAGGATAAAAGATAAAATGCTATATATATCTATCTTGTTATTCATAATTACTGTGATGAGTGGAATGATCTATTCCAAGAAGCCTGGATTCCTAAATCTGGATATGAAATGTTGCTCTAGGAAAGTTCTCAGATTTCTGTACTAAAATGAGAGCTGCATTTGGAAAAGGTAAAGGTTCCCATTTGGCTGCACAAATTAGATTTGTGCTGACTGTGTGTATTTCAAGGTGGTATTTTGCTTATACAAGCTGCATCTTATTTTCTTGAGAATGAACCTTCTCAGACTGGAGAAGGCTCAGGGGAGACCTTATAGGAGCGTTCCAGTACCTGAAGGGGGCCTACAAGGAAGCTAGGGAGGGACTTTTTAGAAGGACATGGAGTGATAGGACAAAGGGGAATGGTTTTAAATTGGAAGGGGATAGATTTAGATTGGATATTAGGAATAAATTCTTCACTATGAGGTGATGAGACACTGGAACATGTTGCCCAGGGAGGTGGTGGCTGTCCCCTCCCTAGAAGTGTCAAAGGCCAGGTTGGATGGGGCCTTGAGCATCCTGGTCTAGTGAGAGGTGTCCCTGCCCATGGCAGGGGGTTTGGAACTTCATGATCTTTAAGGTCCCTTCCAACCCAAACCGTCCTATGATTCTATGAACCTTCATATATTCACTGCCCAGGCACCAATTTGCCCCACTTTCCAAAAAGGGGGGGAGTGTTTGTATTACAGAGGCAAAACTAAAGAGATCCTTTGCTGATAATTCTACATCAAAAAGTTTTGTAATAATTTTTTAATTGTACTTATTTAACTGTGTTTAACAGCATTTAGAAATACTACTTCAATAAAGGCTACTTTTTTAAGGTATCTACTTAAAAAAAGGAAAATTCCAGTTTGGGCTAACAGGATTATTCATAAGTGCAGGCTTTACTTCCTCATTGAATCATGCCTGACTGATTGATTCATAGCAAATGCAATGCCTCTCTGGAAAAGATATTGTATCTTTTGACTTAAAGATTTCTAGGTGGCTTTAGGAGGTTAAAACAAGATGCCTGCATTTGCTTGTATATTTGATTATATTTGTATGAGTTTATAGATATTTCCTCTAAAATAAAAGATGCAGTTGGACAGTGAAATCAGTACAAGGCAGCAAATCTGCCCGTTTCTGCTGCTATTTAGGGGATAATGAACAGATGGAAATCTTGCTTCCGCCACTGACAGCCTTCACTTTGGATGCTAAATGGCAAAGAAGTAATGACCTTTCAGAAACATCAAAAGGAGGTTGGTAACAGGAATACTTAAAGTATTTCTGATAGATTAAATAAGCTTCAGAATCTTTGTACTGTTTGATCATTTATGAAACCCACCTTTCCCTCCTCAAGCTCTTGATGGTGCTTCTAAGGCATTAGAATATTTTATGTACCTGCCACACCAATTGCACTTGATAAAAGAAGCATACTGGAGGCTAGACCAAGGAAATGGAAAATGTAGAATTCAAGGGAGGAGTTTACTATTCTGAAAGTAGTGTTTAAAAGGCATGCTGTTTGACTTGAGGAATGGTGAATATTACAATTTGATATCCCAGAATCACAGTATGACTGGGGCTGGCAGGCAACTCTGGAGATCAGGCTGTGCAGGACCATGTTCAGACAGCTTCTGGATATCTTCAGGGACAGAAACCCCACCACCTCTCTGGGCAGCCTGTGCCAGTGGTCAGTCACCCTGACAGAAAAAGTCCTTTTTCTTAAGGTTAAACTTCTCTTATATGTAAGCACAATGTCTGTGTCTATTTTCTCTTGTCCTGTCACCAGGCACCACTTCTAAACTGCTGGCTCTGTCTTCTTCATACCCTCACTTCCAATACTTGTACACCCTGATGAGATCCCTCTGAGCTGCTGCTTCTCAGGGGTAAACAGACCCAGCTCTCAGTTTCTCCTCATACGACAGTGCTACAGTCCATCCCTTTGGTGGCTCTTCACTAGTTATTCTCCAGAACCTTTCTCCTGTACTAGGCAGGCCAGAAGGGGATACAGCATTCCAGGTGAATATGGATGATAAAATCTAACTAAACTTATAATGTGTAGAGCATTGATTATTTGACATAATAAAAAGACCTATTTCTTTTCCAAGTGGGCAGGATGACTTTTCAGTATGACAAATAATTTATATCTAAATAATGAGACGATGAAAATAAGTAGGATAGGATAGGATTTGGCTAGTTTTTCAGTGTCAAGCCCACTTCCATTTACATTAGTGTCTTTAGAACTAGGTCTAGATAATCCATACTTCAATTATGAAGAAAACCCTTTACTGTACCTAAAATCAGGAACTCCATTATGCCTAGACTCGATGCTGGTCTTTACTCAGTATCATGAATTGAAGGAGAGGAAAAGGTGTTTCTTTTGTATACATATAAGCCAGAACGATTACATTTCTGAAACATTTTTCAGCTTTCCCATCTTCTAGATTACAACTTCACTGGGTCTCTATACACCACACTAACTGCAGGGGGGTCAAGTCCTTTTAAATCCTACAGATGTCTTGAGTTGGAGGCACCTGACATGTCACAGACTCCTTCTTCCAGAATTATTCCATAGAGACCACAGCATGTCTTCCTAGAGGAGATGGCCTGGCTACCACTTGATTTTTTTTTTTTTTGCTTTGAATTAAATCATGTTTTTTAAAATTTCTGTCATGTACATGGATAGATATTGCCTTTGCACTGTAATCTCAATTATGTATGAAATCTCAAACTAGCTCTTCAAAATTGAGCTATTATTGCACTGTGTAGAAATGTTTCACCTTTATTACAGTTATTCCAGGATCAACTTCAATGGAGAATTGCCAGGATCAGACAAAATCCTGAGACTTCAGGAAGGATACTGGAGAAGTCATTTGGGACTACATACTCTCATGGTACTTGATTGTAAAGAAACTGGTTTTTTAAGTTTCTCCTCTTATTCCCCTGAGGCTAGGGGAAAGTAGGCTGCAAGAGAGCATTTTTGTAGGTTTTACAATTACTGGTTTTATTTCCAAGTTTCTATAGTTAAAAACAAGTTTCTATAGTTAAAACCCCCTAACTTGCAGTCTACCTTGGACACAACAAAGAATTTTCTCCAAAATAACTCATAGAATTAACAATCACAATTTACCTATGGAATTATTCCATACCCCTAACCAGATATCACGGTGTATTCCTTCAGTCAATCTTTATCTTCCTTAAGCATTTCTTGGAAGGAGAAAAAAAAAAACCAACCAGAAAAAACCCAGAAATTTATGTCAAACATCCAGGAAGGAGAACTGGGACTTTAAAGTGCCCAGCAACCACTGAATTCTGTCATGTCTCTCACCCCAGCCCTTGGCAGCCCATATATTACAACAATGGTAATTTATACTTGAAACTCTTTTTAGCACAGTTATTTCAAAGCTGGGGAAGTAAAGAAAAGCTCATAATGAATTTGGAATCCCTTCAGTCAAACCCAATACTGCTGACTCATGAAAAGAGACTCAGGCACATGAAATAATTTTCCTAGATGGGTAACTGTGAGGGTTGAGATCTAAGTGACATTTCAGTAGGAGAAGATAGACAAGGGCTGGAAGGAAGTTTCACATCTCCTATTAAGCACACTGGGACAGAATTTCATCTTATGCCTGGAGTGTATACCATACTCTTAGGCTTGGAATCAATGCCCTTATAACCATACACAGGAAGAGAAAATCCTTCATTTTAGTCAGAAATATGACAGCCTGTGACACACTTGCCTTCTAAAGACAGTCTACAGGATGCCTGCTTAACAGAATACACTCTTAGACACTTACAAGGAAAAACAACTGCAGCTTCTAGTCATCACACTTACAGGAGATGCTGAAGGACCAAACCTCAGGAAACCAACAAAATCTCTCTTTGTGGTTTACCAGCTTTCCCAGTATGCAGGCCAGCAGTGTCAAAGACTACAGCCAGGATACGTGGGATTTGAGGCTTCGTAAGAAAATCAGTAAGTTGTATGTCTTTGAGCACTGAAGTTCCTGATCTGAAAGAGGAAGGGAGGGTGACCTATTCCATGCAACTCTTCAGTTATACTCTGACTCAAAGGAGAAAGAAGGAAGAATGGAACACCTGCTATGTTGGTATCAGGATAGTTTATGGGTTTAATGCACAGCACTGCATTAGAAAATTGTCTGCCCTGACAAAATCTGAACTTACACTGCGTGCTTTTAAAGTTCTTCATAATGATTCTGTGATGATGCAGTTCAGAGATTTTTTTACATGTGAAGAAGTAACTTTGACATTTATGATTGCCTGAGGTCAATCTCACTGTCTTTAGGGATGGCGTTACTCTGGAAAATACTAGATCAGTGTTCCACGACTCTTCGGTAGTCTAAATCTTGTGTCAGATAGAGGCCCAAAGGACATCCAACTTCCACTTTCTCTATCATTAGCATTTGATATTTTTTCCATTCAACTCTATTTGCATTCTTAAGATCATTCAGACATTTAAGCAATACAACAAAATCGCTGCTCTCTGTTACTTACAATCTCAATGTCATAGCAAAAGAGATCTATGAGCAACTAAATAAAAGGAGATGGAGAGGAGAAACAGAACGAGAAAGGAGCATTTACCAGTGACCTCTACAGGAATCAATGTCTAGGAAAAATGTTACAAAATATTTATTATAACTAAAAAGTGGGGAAACATAAAATTATTATTAATAATGAATTAAGCTTATATGTGACACAAAGACTGAGGTTGTCATAAATTAGGAAATAGGTTGCTCCCTTGTAAGTTGGGCAAAACCAGAAATATATTTATTTCAATGTAGCCAACGAGAAAAAAAAATATAAACCAAGGACCAACAGTGAAGAGCTCTGTGCTGGAAATTATTTCAAAGAAACCTATAGGTAATGGACATACACCGTTGCTCAGCAAATATCGCAGCCTAACTGTTCAACATACACATGGGCTGTACAGATAAGGGATTATCAAATATGGAGTAATCTTTGCTTTATATATATGATAGGATAGGCGGTGTTACTCTGACCTTTTCTGATGNGGATAGGCGGTTTTACGCTGACCTTTTCTGATGCCTAAAATTAAAGAACTAAACATTAAAACCACTTGACTGTACCCAAATGCCCCATTGATAGCACTGAAGTGGCCACCACTATTAATATTTAAATGAAGTCAAGACTTCACATATTAACTTCAAAACCACCCGTAATTGGATTTATACTTGGGAAAAATTGGAGGAATGCTTGTAGATTTTGCCACAGAAGTGGAATACTCAAGCTCAATAAAATGGTATATTTATAAGAGTAATTTTTTTTCCAGAAGTCACCATAAAGAAATAATAGCCGCTTTTCCTTTCATTGCAGAAACAGGAGCTTTCTGAAATCCCTAGAGAGAAAGGGAAAGTATGAACATTGTATTTTACATTGAAAAACTGGCAACACTTTCAGCTGACCTACCCTGGACATATTATTGCAGCCTGTGCTAGTGGCTACAGTTGCATTTTATCTTAATGAATTTAGCTTTCTTTAAAAATGCCTTTGAAACAAGTTCAAACTTTTCAGTCCAAACTGTCTCACTGGTAAACTTCTATTCAAATATTTATTAACAATGACTGGAAAATGGAAAAAAGGTTAATTGGAGACTACATTAAGGTCTCGGAAGAGTTCTAACTATTTTAACATTTTAAACAGGTGGTTAGAAGGTTTTAGAGGGCTCCTCCTCATAATGTCTTCAAATATTCAAGATTATATCAGTGATCTCAAAAGAGCAATGTATAAAATCATAGCTTTTATATTTGGGAACTAGGTGCAAAAAGGAAGTGGCTGCACACTGTTTATAATCATCTGCTAAGCCCAATGCTATCTACCCTTTTCACAGTGGTGTTTAGGCCTTCCTCAGGGAACCTCAGATGTGTCCTAAGCTGGGAACTAGGTGCAAAAAGGAAGTGGCTGCACACTGTTTATAATCATCTGCTAAGCCCAATGCTATCTACCCTTTTCACAGTGGTGTTTAGGCCTTCCTCAGGGAACCTCAGATGTGTCCTAAGC
>VZTU01015518.1:3578-26296 GCA_013400835.1 Zapornia atra
AGACAAATAAACAGGAAATTCTGTAATGACAAAACTCATTTCCATGCACAGAGATAATATAAAGTCTGTTTAGAGGCTCAGTTGTACTTAGGTGATTCATAGACTTTGTTCATACCTTTTACCACAGGGATGAATTACAGCCAAGCTGCAAATTTGATTGCACACTGAAAGCATGCGGGAGGAAAGCTGTGTAGCTAGAGGCTCAGGGTGCACATTACTGAGACAAAACAGGGAAAATGAAATAAATAATAATTTTTTAAAATTAAAAATTTCAATGAGATGTGAAGGGGACACTGAGGTGGAAGAAACTACATATTACCATGCTAGACAGCAAATTAATTGTTTAAAGTAGCATGTTTCTTAGCAGGTTACTACTTCAGACCTTCAGTGAAACCATGGAATGATGGCAGGGAAATTGTAATAAAGAATTATCTCATTTAAATAAAAATAAAGATAATCTGATTTAAAGAAACTATTAATTTTATTAAAAGAGACAAAACTGGGTTCAGCAATTCAGGACACAGAAAGCAAAAAGTAGACATGAAGATTACTTTTTTTTGAGTCAAAGAAAGATAACAAAGGTCATGCAGGTTATTAATTTCTGAAAAGAAAAGATAAAATAGGATTCAAACTTTATTAATTTCATCCAAAGCAGATGAAATGGAATATATGGTTCATTAATTTCAAGAAGGAAACTCAGAATAGATAACATTTATTTAATTTTTTAACTTAAAATACGGCAGAAAATATTTTTTTTAAAAAGTGATTAGTCATTAACTGAAGCCAAGGTAAGGTTATATAGTAAGGCAGAGGATTTACTTAGATTAATGCAAAGTAAGGAGGAAAATGTGAGTCTATGATTTATTTTAGCAGTGTAGGAGAAAAAGGTCTGTGAAATATGGAATGGGAGAGCATCTCCATATGAACTCAACACTCAATGACAATGCAGTCTCTGTCCAAATTATTTTAAGCACCTCCTCGATTTCTTTGCTTAACTAGGAACAAAGTGTGTGTCACTACGACATAACTAAGAGAACGTTCACTAAGAGAAAATTCACTGACCAAGCAATACATATGGGACTAAACACATTTTTTCATTTCTAAGATATGCTTTAAACAGACAAACAAAAGCTATTTCATAAAACTAATTGCAAGCAAGAGGAACACAATAGGAATAATATTAAAATAGTGGATTATATCATTTCATAGAACCAAAGAAAGTGTTAGAATTTTACAACTGCAGTGAGATGTTGTACTAATAGATACTAACATAAAAAATTACTTGTTGGTGTGGCTTTCAGACATAAGGAACATGAGAGAAAAAAACCTCAGCAAAATGAACTCTATAATAAATGTCTAGCATAGGATGGAACTCCCATGTTGTCATGTTGGTATTCTCACAGACTTTTCTTCCGACAATATTGAACTTCAATTTTCTGCAGAATGAATCAACAATCATTCTGCTCTAGATGTCCCAATGTCTGCTTCATCAAATGAAAATCTATATTAACCCTTTGGTTTTGTTTCCACAAAAGTGAAATATAGAGGTATCACAATCTCATCCTCAAATACTCATGGCTGAAAAGTGAACATATGGAGAAGTCCCACCTCAGAGAGCACATGTACTCTCACAATTCTGCTGATGAAAATTGCTTTTCTTTTTTTTTTTTCTCCCTTGATGTATCTTAAGCAATATTGAGAATATAAAACCTTTTACTGGTTATTGTTATTCTTGTGCTTCATGTAAAAGTTCAAGATCTATATGTAAATTATACTCACACTCTCTAGAATTACAGTGACTGTGATTATTTTAGTTAACTGGTTTTCAAAACTGGAAAGAAAAAAAAACTCCTTCTTTACAAAGGATTTTTCTTTTAAATTGCTTCATACTTACATAGCATATAGGATAGCAGTACATAAAATAACCAATCCAGACAGTATAAAAAAGTATGCTGCTGTTCACAACCTTCATTCCTTTTCCCACTCCATGAAATGGTTCGATCTATAGAGATGACTACTACACTTTCAATAAATTAAAACAAAATAAAATCCCAATGCTACAGCTGTACATTCCTGGTGCAAGTCCTTGCAGGTACTATAGTTTACAGTCTTATTGTTTGTTAAGAGCTGGTTTCCCTGGACCATATTTCCAACAGTGTAACATAGGTATTGTTGGAGGATGGCCCATGGTAAGGGTAATCACTAAAGGAATTACTCAGTTGTTTGAACATAGAAGTGTTCTGCTATCTGTGGTGCTTTGGGCAAGCTACCTGGTTTGCACACCTTGGACAGGGAGGGTACAGGTCTCCAACTCCCGTGTCCCCCTGCCACGTCAGAAAGGAGACTTCATCTACATTGACATGTTGATTTTTCAGATGTCTTTGGCCAGGTCAAATAACATTAAACAACTCCTGTATTTAGATGACTGCGTCTCTCCATAGATACCTAGTTTAAAGTGAGATGAACTTATTCCTAGGCTCCAGTGATTGCATTGATTAGCTCTGCCTTGATTATAAAGTGAGATAAGATACCTAGCTCACATTTGGACACTTAAATTTGTGAGTGTTAATCTAAAACTGAATCCCATATATAGCAAAGAATTACCATTTTAAATCATCCAGACAGATTTAAACCAAGACAGATTTAATCTAGTACTCTAATTGAAAATTCCCCCCCAAATTCAGCTGACTCTTTATCTTGTGTGGAATGGTTCGACCAGCTTTAATTACTGCAACCATTCTAAAACCTAAGATGTTATCATTTTAATAGACTCTGCTTAATAAAGTAATGGTTAGTGTTGTATCTTGTGTAGAGTTTCAAATCTACAAGAAAGTGCATATGTGCTTTGCTGAATATTGATTCTAAAGAAATTAACCCTTTAAGTGTAGGAAAAAACCCCCCAAAACTTTTCAGTGCTATAACAGTCAAAACGTTACCTGTGCTGGCAGACAATTCTGTCAAAAGTCATAGAATCACGGAATGATTTGGATTAAAAGAGACCTTAAAGATCATCTAGATCCAGCTGGTTCAGCCACCTGCAGAGTCCTCTGGCAGAAAGCTTCCCCTCCACTTTTGTTTCTCAAAACAGCGTCAGAATCATAGAATCATAGAATGGTTAGGGCTGGAAAGGACCTTAAAGATCATAAAATTCCAACCCCCCTGCCATGGGCGGGGACACCTCTTGCTAGAGTAGGCTGCTTAAAGGCACATCCAACCTGGCCTTTAACACCTCCAGGGAGGGAGCAGCCACCACCTCCCAGGACAACCTGTGCCAGTGCCTCACTATCCTCACAGTGAAGAATTCTTTCCTAATATCCAATCTAAATCTACCAGTGTGTCAGCTGCACCCCTCAGCTTGGTGTCATCTGAAAACTTGCTGAGGGTGCACTCAACCTCATTGTAAATGTCACTGCTGAAGATCTTAAATACCAGTCCCAGTACGCACCCCTGAGGGACATCACTTGTCACAAATCTCCATCTGGACACCGAGCCATTGACAATTACTCTCTGGAAGCAACCATACAACCAATTCCTTATCCACCGAACAGTCCACTCATCAAATCCATCTCTCCAGTTTAGAGAGAAGGATGTTGTGGGGGACTGTGTCAAAGGCTTTACAGAAGTCCAGATAGATCACATCCATGAAGATACACATCCATGATCCAGATAGATTACATCCATGAAGAAGACAGTCTTCTTCAAGACTAAGACATTTGATGGGTTATCCTTCTCAAGGTCTGTTTCTTGTTTTTATTACTCCCTGAGGACTCAATAAACACTGAGGATAACTACCTTGCCCAGTAGCTTTTTAAAAATATTTTTCCCTGTATTTTCTGTGTGCTTTATTAATAAAGTGATGATGGTTGTATTAAATATCACTATACATATTTTTGGAAATAACATTTTTGAGTAAATAGGCAAAACATAATGAAGGTTTCTGATGTGTATAAATAAGAAATGTAGCTATTTGTCAATTCAAATTTAGCTTAACATTTAACACATCAGAGAGCTTGTTTGGTCAGTCAGTACGGAGTTGTACTTCAATCAGTCACCTCTGCCTTTTTTGTGTGACATGGTTTTGTATCCTGTCATGCTAGATGCAGAAACAAGCTCGTCATTTTATACTGTTTCAAAGTCTCCTGATAAAACATCAAACACTGACATATTTATTCTGAATAATTTTATGAACTTTCAGCCGAACTGCTAAAAAACTCGTAATGTTAAGGTGACATTCAGGAAGAAGTTTAATCACTCTGAATAAGGAAGGGTTGCACAGCTGTGTGACCACTCATATGTCATGTGATAGATTTATCATGCAATGTATGTCCTTCACAAGTTGACATTATTATCTGGTACCTTTAGCATACCCTGCCAATTTGTTCCCGGCACACCCAACAATGGAAAACTTGAGTTAAAGACAATGACATTTGTGTTATATTTTGTCATGGTGATGAGAGTTCTTCTCAAAGACCAACATTTCAGACTTGGACTTGCAAAAATTATTCTTTGCCTACTGATTTGAATATTAATGAAGCTCCTTTGACTGCAGCAGTTTCTGAAAATTCTATAGCAGGATGGTCAACTATCTTGCAGTTGAAGATGCTGGAATTAATATTCAGTATTCGAAACCTCTTTTCAGGTACACATTCTTTTACCCTTGTGATCCTTACTTTGGGCAAACTATATAACACAGGAGTCACGGCTTCCAGCAGTGCTTTTGATCTTTCTATTAGGGCTAAATCTTTACACAGAGATAGTGTTATCAAAATAGAAATTAGGAAAAAAAAAACAAACCAACCTGTGAAGCTCATATTTTTTAATTTAGGATATGTACTGACTCCTGAGTGTGAATTGATTATGAGACCTTTCTCTTATGTTTGTGCTTACTGAATCTCATTTTAAACTTTAAATGGCTTATGTAGGAGTCAATAATTAAGTCATTTTTTAGTCAAAACACTATTCACTAATAAATAATTTCCAAAGCAATTACAGTATCTAGGTGCTAAAAGAATGATTTTCAAAAGTATGAAAAGAATATTTGGTCTCTATTTTATAGAGAAGCTTTGTATGACTGTGTTCTTACGATTTTTTTATATTAGAATTTTCCCCCCTGAGGTCCAATAATGAAAGTTCTTCAGAGCTTGTGTACGAATACCATCCAGGTCTGGAATCAAAACCTGTAAAATGATTCTCTGAAGGAGCCAGTTATGGACAAAATAATAGCCATTCAAAACAGAGGTGCTTGTGACCAGAGCTTTTTGTGTACATTACTGCAGTAATAATAGACAATGTCCTTATCCTCTTTTTTAATTTTTCCATATGATGTTTGTGTTGTATTCAAATGAAAGTCAGTCAGCTGTTCCTGCTTTGCAGTTCAAACAGGCTGTGTTTTGAGCAAACACTGTATTGCTCTTAACTGAGCATACAGAACATCACAGCACTCCATTTCTCTTGATAGGTCTGAGGGGCAGTAAGCACACCTTCATGGTGCCAGTCTTCCCTAAGGAGATTCTGGTACATTCAGAGCTAGCTCAACAATCTCTGAATTTAGGCAGTAAGAAAGCTGTCTTACATATACACAACTTAGAGCTGAAGTCACTTGTGAAAAAGTGATTTAGTTTCCTAAATCATGTGGACATTTCTAACTGTTTATTTTAAATTTAAGCTATCTGAAAATTATTATTTTGTTTGTTGCAAATAGTTAATCTTCATATGCAATTTTTTTTTTTTTAGAATGTTGCAAGTTTTCAGTCCAGGTGCTATTACTGCAGTATTTTAACCCATATAAAATAGCTTTTTTTTTTTTAACATATTAAAATAGACCCTCACATGGTAGCTGAGAATACAATAGTTAATTTATCCTTAAGGAAACCCTGATGCAGAAAAACATGCACACACGTGCACACACACTCACCCCCCTTGAAACTTTTTTCTCCTGACACTCTTTTCACAGTTTAGCAGCTTAGTTTATGGAATGGAAATGTAACTTCATGACATTAATGTATTTTGACATTCTCTGATGAAAGACCAGCACTTCTGTTATGACAGTTCTCCAAGACCAGTGGTGTGCTGTTACAGTGTGGCTGTATGACCAAGTCACTGTGGGATTGTAATTTGTAGTGAATCATCTGCTCTGAGATAACTGACTTGAGTTCTGGCTCATGTCATGCATTGGGCAGCTTGCCCTATCTTCACAGACATCTAAACTACCTCAAATTACCTTTATCCTCTTATAATATGACCTTTTTTCTTTAGACCCTTTTTATCTGCTTCTTCTCTGCTGCACACGTCAATCAATGCTAAGTGCATCGTAGGTTACCAACCATGCTCTTGTCCTCTGGAATTTCACATCCCAGAATTGTGCTTTTCATTATGTAAAACTCAGTGAGGGTAGGTATGCTCCCCTAACCCATGAATACCTGCCTTGCTGACATGGTAACAAGTTACTGCCCATTAGCTGATCCATGATAACCATTCACACTACTGACCCACACTACTAAAGAAATAGTTTGGTTTTTTGTGGGGCTTTTTTTCATGAAGAGTTAAGTTACATCAATCTATTTTGCATTTAGTATCATCTACAAGCTCCCATACACTGATTTTATAATTGTATACGCAAAGGGTCTTGTCAACGGGAAGTTTTAGGTAACTCAGAGTTGCTTACCCCTCTCTGAGGGATCAAAGATTCCATTCCAGAAGTGGCATAGACAGTGACCCTGGGCCAATAAATTTCCCTTGAAATGGCCAGTCCATGGGAAAACTACTCCCATATTAAAGTGTGCATTTTAAAAATGAAACTCTATTTACAGGGTTTTGTTGGCAAAGAAAATGTTTTCACATTTTATATGTTTACCCTAAATATGAAATTAAGAAACTTTCTAATCATTTCAGCTGTGAATGATTCCCTTGAAAAGAGCTAGCACCTGTAAAGAATGTTTCATTGTATTTTATTAATTTGATAAGGCACAAAGTTATTCATTGCACGTGCTTGATCCCTAGATATAAACAAGTCAGCATTTTTTACCTTATTAATGCAGTTACACATTAAATTTTAATAACATAAATGACCATTCTTGATGATTTAAAATGTTAAAGAAAGTTCTTATTATCTATAGAGGAAACCTATTAACCTAAGTTTACCTTTAGGCATATAAGCATTTATTTTACTATCAGTAGAAATTTTTATGCTTTTAAAATAGAATCTGTTAAAGGCTATGTTGGGTTTGATGGCCTGAAAATCTAAGTGTGGAAAACATATGAACCTGAATGGAGATTTCTTTTAAAAAAATCTAAAAATAAAGTTTTTGTGCAGTTAAAAACTCTTACCATCTGCCAACACTTCAGCAAAAATTTGGCAAATTTTACTTCAACATAGTAGTTAATTAATGCTTGTCTGTGGGGGTTGTTGGGAGACTTCTTTTAATATCTTCAAGATGAGAAAAACCGTATCTGCTATAAAATGAAAAAAAAATGACCATGTTATGATTTTCAAGTTGAATATTGCAAGAAGTGATGACCATGTAAACAGAGCTGCCATCTTGTGGATAAACACATCCTAAGAGCAGGTGGTTTATGTGGCCAGAATGCAGAAGGGAAAAAACCAAAACAAACCAAAAAGTTTATAATAATTATCAGCTCTACCTGACTTGGCATTCCACTCATATACAGGATTATGAGAGCTATAATTTTGAACTTGCACATTCAATCTCTAAAACCTCTTGTCACCTGACTGAGTTCTAATTTCCCCCCAAATCTTTAGACCTAGCCCTTCCAATATTAATAATGTATAGGTTAAGCAACACCGAAGAACCACTTGTGTTTTTCAATTAGTGTCTCGTGCAGAGCTATGTTTTGTAATATAAGTAATTGGTTTAACCATTAAATTGATGTGACAGAAATAATTGTCAAGCAATTAAATGCAGTAATGATTTCAGCTCTTGGGAAATATGTACTAATAAACCTGAGTTTCGCTTTGCTTGAGAACTAAAATATCCACTCTTGTTAGATTCTTCAGCATTATTTGTATATCAATAAATATTACGTTATACAAAGAAATTATACAGGTAGTTACTGAAAATCATTGGCCACTTCTCTTCCATTCCCTTGTTCTTCCTTCCTTCTTTTCCCATGTGATTTGCATTTGAAACTGTGATGCCAAAAAATACCACCAGCAACCGTACCCCAACCGCATTGGGCCAGGCGTAAGAGTTCTCAAGCCAGGCTCTCCAGATAAATAACTCATGACACAGTGGTAGGAATATATTAATTGTGTGTTCCTTGGTTTCACACACAGTTGTGCACATCCTTCTTTGAGCTTTTGTATCCTATTCTATATGTTTGATTTATTTAAATGGCAATTTAAATTTATTTATTAAATAAACTAATTTATTTAATATTTTTTTTTTGATTTATTTTTAAAAATGGCATTAATGACTCTTTGTTTAATTGGGTTGCTACTACTTGGTATGTAAAAGGTATGATTTAAATCCTATCATTTTTTTCCTTATTGCAATATAAATAATAGTATGTTCAAACTGGTTATAACCCATATGTGACAGCATGAGGAAGTGTGAAAAATGCTATGTGACTTGGTTAGGGTCCTGGAACCACTCTGTTATCTACAGTTGTTACTTTCACTCAGCCCAAACCTCCAAATTTATACAAGTTTTTAAAAAAGACTTGTAATGGATAATTTTTGATTCTTAAATCTTTACCACTTATACATAATTCAGTTTCAAAAATTACATTTATCATGTTTTAGTAGGGAAAAAATAATTTTTTTCTAACGAAAACATGTCAAAATTTACAGGCCATTTACTAAGAAGTATCCTCCATTAAAATTCCAAACTAGCAGTTGTACTACCCATTCTGAGTAAATTTTCTACTAATATAAGTTACTGCTTAGTTCATAAAGCATAAGCTCTGCATTATCACCATAGATAACATACTTTATGAACTCTGAAGACTTTGTGAGAGTATGGCCCTCTACTATTACAGACTGTCTAGCAGGTCATCTGTGATACGCTCTGTTAAAGAATAAGCGTAGTCTGTGTAAGAATAAAAAATGTATAGCACTTGAATACATCATGGTAAGATTAACTAGCTGTGGGAAATCAGTGTATTTTTCAGTCCAAATCAACCCACGTAATCAAATTTTGTCAAGTATGTGTCTGTTTGGTCTAGACTATTTATAGCACTAAATTTTGGGAGAGAATATAACTTGTACATATAATACATCTAAGCATATTTTATCCCATCAATAATTCTTTTACTCATGACTAATATCTTCTTAGCAATTACCATGTCTTACCTTTATCATTAATCATACAAAAGGAAAGCTGGCATTGCCATTGTCCAAATTAATCTTTTCTGATCTGTAATCCAGTTTTGTCACTTTGCATGGCAATGAATCTTTTTTTATATACATTTCCATCTGAACTCTTCTGTTTTCTGATCAGAAATAAATGAACAGAGGCTTTCATTTTGGGCCTAAAGTACATTTTGACTAATAGGTTAGCCTCCAGATCCCCACACAGAACTGCTGTTTATTAAGTCCCCAGAATTTAATCTCCCGAGTCTCTATAACTTTGTGAAAGAACCACAAGGAAATGGCAGAGCTGTTTATCAAGTTTATTCTAGAAATCTTATGTTTCACGTCTTACATTTAAGCTAAACCGTGTTTTATTATATTTCTTTTTTTCCTGTTTGTTTGGCTTGATATTGTTGATTCTTGGGTTTCCCTTATTCCTCAGAGAACAAAAGGATTAAGACCCTTTTTAAAAAGATTGCTTGACTTCTTTTCTTTTTTTTTTTTATGATGAGGGATACCAGACCATAAATAATGTATTGTGGTTTAGAATTTACTGTAAATAAATATTGAATCAGGTTCCTATCCATTGAAAGAAAAAATTGGTTTCCATAGATGGAAAAAAAAAAAGTTTATGTTTAACAAAAGATACAAATATGACATGTGCTAGATAAGACTTTTTTTGTATTTTTCTATAGAGCAACAGGGGTCTTTTTGTCACTTAGAGGTGAGAGATCAAAATATTAATTTATGGAAAAACAATTCTTTAAGCACTGATTTGGATTAATTTAAAAGTTCACGTGATTTATGATATTGCCTGTAATATAGCAAAATACTTAGTGCCACTGTATTTAAGACATCTTACATTTGGCAGTGTGTTTCATGCCTCATTTACTACAGAATGTCTGGGCTGCTACTTAGCATTCCAAGAATAAGTGTGCTTGTACATTTGCACATCTCTTTACTTTTTCTTTTAGTTTTAAATACTTAAAAAGACACAATAATTAACCTGACATTGCAACAGTGCTGTGCTCTTGAATTTACACCTTCTTTTTTTTCCAATGTGTACCTTTATTAATCTCACAGATCAAGAGAAGGTGATGCAAAATGATTTAAAAAGTGAGTTCTCCAGGTGCTTCATACATTAACCTTTCCTTTAATACATCTTCTGTACAATATTTTGACAATTACTGTCATTTGGTAAACAAATTATAAAAACACAGTTACCTGAGGGTCTTGTTTAATAATTTAGGCAAATTCGTTTTTAATTTTTTTTTTTTTTTAAATTTTTAATTGCTACATTTCAATGGCTAAGCAACAAGCACCTATCACCCCTGCTTCCCAAAGCAGGAGCTTCTTGTAGTCTCATTTTCCCCCAAGGCAAAAAAAAAAAAAAAAAAAAGGAAAATAAAAGGAAAAGAGGGGGGGAAGGGGGAGAGAGAGAGAGGAAAAAAAGCTCCCCAACTGTGTGTATATACGATGATTAGAGAGCCACGTTTCAATTCGTGGCTGGCAGTTTAGGGTTAAGGTATGATTCCAGGTGAGGGAAGCCAATGAGAGTACGCCCGGTTGATGTGTCTGACATCATCCTGCACGGGAGCACCCAGCCCGGCCGGGGCAGCTCCCAGCCGCCGCACCAGCGCCGCCGTGATGGATGTTTACAGCTCTTCCTTGAGAGTCAATTATCTCGCTTTTGTGTGAGGAGGCCCAAGGATCGCTCCGGCTGCCTGCTCGCACACGGCACCGCTGGATCGAGCCGAAGCAATTGGTTGGGTTTTTTTTTTCTCCCTGTGGCTGGTAAGAGTCTGGTCCGGTTTTACCTTCTCTTTCAGAATAAAGGTGATGCGCCTAACCTGTGAGGGGAATTGCATTTCACAGTTCAGAGGCTGGCACGGCTGTAATACGTAGAGAGTAGCTTTTGCTAGCAGAAAGGAGATCCTTTGGAAAGGGAATGTTTTAAAGGAAAAACAAGCCCGTGTCTGGCAAACTCTACTTTGCGATATGGAAATAAATAGCCTGTATGTTTATGCTGCTCCTCAGGTGAACTGAAGAGTTATTAGGCTGACAAGAGAGTTGCACAGAACAATAATTTAATACCTGTATTTTTCCTTTCTTTTCCTTTAACACCTGTATTTCCCCCTTCAAATCTAGCTTTCGTTGATGAACAAAGAAATGGGGATATTTAAGAAGAGTGGATTTGATGTTGTACCAACTTTAAAAAATGTTCTGGAATACTTTAGCAGATATAAATCAAAAGGCATGAAGATTAATACCGAGGCGTTCAAGTTTCCAGTTCTGGAATTAGTTATAGTTACTTTGTTCTGCTGATTTCCATGATTTAAAGTGGTAAGAACCTGAATGAGAGATTAAAAGTGTTCAATGTACGATATGTTCGTAGCAATCTACTCAACAAAGGGTTTTCATTTGTTTGTATGTTCCCTTCTGCATTTTATAGCTCATATTACAAATGTCTCATTCTGCCACTATATGAGTGTATGCACAGAGGTTGAAGAAGAATTGTTTCTATATTTTACATTGTTAACAGGTTTGTGGCATGCACAGAGGGAGGAGGGAAAAGGGAAGAATTCTGTCCTTTTAACTTCCTAATTTTGCAACAGAATAAGTACATTTAAAGCTTCTGACCTGATGGGGATTTAAGAGATTAGAAGTGACACTGGCATTGACAAATCAGATGCAATAAAGGATTTAATTGACTGAAGCAGTTCAGGGGCTACTGTACAAAGAATCCAATAACCAGTTTAACTAGTCAAGTAGCGTACCCAATAGGAAATAATAAATAGCAGGCTCCAGTTAATTTAAAAGCTTGATCACATTTATTTTATAATGATTAGAATTCACTAAATACCTCGGCCACTTGAGAACTCTGCATTTATTTAGTAATCCGTGATTACACAATAAAAAGTTTTAAATAATTACATATGCAGTGAGTGTTATAACGGCTTATAAAGTTGAGATATATTGCCATTCAGTCTACCTATGACTAAGTCTGCTTTCATCACTATCAGAAGGATAATAGTTATTTTCAGCTCAAATACCACTGAAGACAGTAGGGTTTCTCAGCTGTGTTATACTTCTGTACTTGTTACTAGTCCAGTCCTGTCTGTGCAGCTCTGGATATTTACCACTGTTAATTCAGCTTTGTGCTCAAACAATCCTGAGATTCTCTATGAGTATCTATAACATGGTTGGGATTAGATCGATGTACTTTTGTTAAGATGAAAACTTCATTAAGGTTTGCTGCCTTTTCGCTAGCAAAAGGCAGATATTCTAGTCCAAAGGTGAGATCACCAAGGCCTATAAGGGACAGAAGTACTCAATGTTTTACTACTTTACCTTTCATGCTTAGATCATTATCAAACTTAATTAAAACTATCTTTGCCAGCCTTGCAGCTATGCCTTTAACTTTTTTTTTTTTATTAAAACGTAAAAGTATTTGAACCTCTCCCTCAGTTTTACATGTCTACACATTGCATAGGTACATGTAATTTATCAATGCTTCATGTCAGATCTCACAATATTTGTTCCTACTTGGTTTAGCCAAAATTTGCATACGAACAAATTATCTTATTTTCAGGATGATGGGTATAATGTAGATTTAATACTGATTTGCTGCACACTCACAATGTCTGACTCAAAGACTGCTTTTAATGTATGAGTCCTTTTAAGTACAAATGTACACTGCTTTAGCAGATAGTAATCATGGACTTAGGCAAGCTAAGGAAACTTATTGATATGATAATACAAACTGATAGCAATCGAATTCTTATAGGAAATGAGACTTTCTAGTTTGGTTTAATCTTTCAAAAGGAAGAGAAATAATTCCTGGAAGACTATTTAATGGGAAAAATATGGGTAGTTATTTTGTTTACTTTCAATCAGAAACAGTTTAGCTTAAAAAATTGAAGAAAATATTTATATTCCTTGGATAAAAAAATACTGTTGCTACCTTTGGTTTTTTTTCTTTAAACTGATGACGATAACTATGAAAATGCTAACACAGTGCGGTGGTTTGACCCTGGCTGGAGGCCAGATGCCCACCAAAGTCAGTCTATCACTCCCCTTTTCAGCTGGAGAGGGGAGAAAATATGTATTGTGAGACTTAAGAGTTGAGATAAGGACAGGGAGTGATCATCCCACAATTAGTGTCACAGGCAAAACAGACTAATTTATCATACTACACTGCACACACAGTGACACCAGAGTCAGATAATGAGAAGTGCGACCAGATCTTAAAGCACCTCCCCCCACCACTCCCTTCTTAGCAGACTTCACTTTAGTCATGATTTCGCTCCCTTCTTCCCCCCACCAAGTTGTGGCACAGGGAGAGGCAGGGAACGGGGGAATGGGGGTTTCGGTCAGTTCTTCATGAGTTGTTTTCCTCCTTAGCTGGGGGGCGGGGGGGTATTCCTCACACACTTCCCCTGCTGCATTGTGGGGTCCTACCCACAGGAGACAGTCCTTCATGAACTTCTTTGTGAGTCCTTTCTGTCGGGGCTTCAGCTCCACACCAATTGTCTCAGTGGGGCTCCCTTCCATGGGGTGCTGACCTTCAGGCCCAGACTGTTTCAGTCTGATCCCCCACAGAGTCACATGTCCCCCAGCAAACCTGCTCTGTTGTTGGTTGGTCTCTCCACGGGCTGCAGGTTTCGCTGCCAGGAGCTTGCTCCAATGTGGGCTTACCATGGGGTCACAGCGTCCTTCAGGTGTCTCCACCTGCTCCAATGTGGGGTCCTTCATGGGCTGCAGATGGGATCTCTGGATTCCCTCATCATCCAAGGGGTACAGGGAGACAGCCTGCTTCACCATGGTCATCTCTACAGGCTACAGAGGAATCTCTCTCTCCAGCACCTGGAGCACCTCATCCCCCCTACTCCTTCTTCACTGGCCTTGGTGTCTGCACAATTTCTTACATCTTCTCACTCCCTTCTCTGGTGGCAAAAAGTGGCTGCTACAGATTTTTCCTTCTTAAATGTGATTCGCTGAGGTGTTGTGACCGTCGCTGATGGGCTCGGTCTTGGTCAACAACAACTCTGGCCTTGAGCTGGCTGGTGTTTGCTCTCTGGGACATGCAGAGAGCTTGTGACTGCTTCTTGCAGAAGCCACCCCTACAGCCCCCCTTCTCCACCAGAACCCAGGCAATCAAAACTACAACATACAAGGACACCATACCCTGTTGAGAGCTGGTCTGGGAAAGAGTCCTTCCTGTGCTGTGATCAGTTATGTCCACAGAGCATACAATGTGAAGTCCATATTCCGTCAATGGCCCACCATATCAAAGGAGGAATTAGCATTAGGTTACTTGATTGTGAGAAGAGGTCATTTTGTTTGTCTGATTTTCTATGAATGAGTCAACTCATACATTTTCACAGTGACATCAGGTAACAACTCTAACAATGAAGATTTGAGTCATTCCTCCTACACAAGACACTCATTCCTCTTCTCAGATAATTTTGAGCAAAGTGACAAAAGGGTTTTTTTTTAAATAAAATTCAATGCATTTATTATTTCTTAAAGAAAATAAAGGTGTCAGATAAGCAAAAACATGATAATTACTTCAATTGCTGAAGAAGTATTCATATCACCAGTAGTAAAAACATGAACTAGAAGTATTTTTTCTTCCTCTATTACTGGCAAAGGAAAATTATCCTTAGAAAATACAAATTAAAGTAGGATTGTAACAGTACATTTTGTCCTGTATCCAGTTTACAACCAAAAGCTGGAAGACTTCATTCATACACTGAGCTTTGGTCCAAGAGTCAGATTATTGACTTATCTAGGATAGATTACAAGGATGATCCTCTAGGAAGTTCCAAACTGTAAAAGCAGCCATAAAACCTTGTACTGCAACCATCCTCCTTATGCATCTCTGAGGTCCTCTATGTGCCACAGAAGGAGACTTGAGAGTATTTTATTCCTCTATCATTTGTCTCCTTATAGTGTGTTGTCCAAGACAAAAGAAAAAAAACAAAAAAAACCCACAAGAAGAAGAAGAAAAAAAACCCTTTTCACTTTTGTAATTATGAGTGGATAGGTTTGGTTTGGTTTGGGTTTTTTTGTTTGTTTCTCTGTCACTAAAGTCAAAGGGAACATAGATTACAAAGAGTATATCTAATGTGTGAGATATCAGATCCCAATCTGGATCCCTCCAAGTCATAGTTTTCCTTTGGAAAGAAATACAGATGTACAGACACAGAGAGCACACTTTGGATGCCCTTCAATAGGTCACCTGTCTGGATGATTAAATGTAGCTCACATGTCTCTCACACAGTACAGACACTGACAGCATTTTGGTTTCTGTTTTGTTTTCTGTTTCCTATGGTTTCTTTGCTTTCTTTTATTTTGAATCTTAAATGAAGTCCATTGGGTGATACCCAATAAAGACTGTATGAAAAAATCATCATGGTCAAGGACTTACAACTCATTTTAAGGTAGTTTTGCAACCTCAGTTTAGATATTTTGCCTAAGTAAAGCATGGTGCTTTCTGTTACTATCATTTTATATTTCCATATTTAGCTCAGTTTGGTCAAGAAGTTCCATCTTATAATCTGTGGAGAGAAAGAGGCACCTCCAGTAAAGGATTCATCTCATCTTCAGGGTAACTATTTTTAGATAGATGAGCTGAATCACTCTCTGGAGAGGTCAAATTCCATTCATATAGACAACCTACCAGAATATTTTGATTATGCAGCTAACTTTCAGACTTTTAAATGTGGTCTAATTAAGGTCTTTAAGATTTTTGAGTAGCGATGAATCCCACCAGCAACATAAATAGTAAATAAACAAACAAAAAATTATACTCCTTATTGTCTTAAAGTTGAGAGTCGCAGTTATTTATGCAACAGATAGACAGTGGACTTAATCTCTACAGCAGCAGGGTTGTTAACCAAAGCATTTGGCCTAAGACTTTGAGGTTCCACTGGTATTTGCTGGAAGTTGGATTCTGCTCCCAGAATCATGGTAGACTAGCTATTGCTCATATGTGCTGTATATTTTTAAAGTATTACAATTTGGCTAAATTTGATTGTATTTTTCTCCCTAAAAGACAGAGACAGCACACACATTGTTCCTCCTGCCAGTCTTCAAGTCCTTGTTGCTAACTTTGACTGCTCAGACATTCAAAGTGCTGAGCATGGACAAAGAAATATCACTTGTCTAGTCTCATCCTTTGATAAAGGCATTAAGTGTCTAGTATCTACAGTTTCAAGACAAATGATCAGTGTCTATAATGGCAAACAGGAATTTTTTAGCAGGAACATTGAGCAGTCAGCCTGTCCTTCCAGTTGTCAACTCATCCTTTTGGAACAGAATTTATGCAGGAGTTAGAATAGACTATTTCAGTTAGAAGAGACCATCTAGTCCAACTGCCTGACCAATTCAGGGGTGGCCAAGTTAAAGTATCTTATTAAAAACATTGTTCAAATACCTTTTAAACACTGACAGGTGTGGGAGATCAACAACCTCCTTAGGAAGCCTGTTCCAGTGTTTGACCACTCTCCTAATAAAGGTATGCTTCCTAATGACCACTATGAACCTCCTCTGGTGCAGCTTTGAACTATTCTCATGCATCCTGCCACTGGATACTGGGAAGAAGAGATCAGCACCTCCCTCTCCACTTTGACCCCTCAGGAAGCTGCAGAGAGCAATGAGGTTGCCACCTCATTTTCTCCAAACCAGACAAGCCCAAGGTACTTGGCTGCTCTTCAGAGAATGTTCCTCTAAGCCCTGTCACCAGTTTTGTTGAACTACTCTGGACACAATAAATATCCTTCACATCCTTCTTAATTGTGGTCCCCAGAACTGCACAGTACTTACTCCAGGTGAGGCTGCACCAATGCTGAATACAGTAGGACAATCACCTCTTCTGATGGGCTGGTGATGCTGTGTTTGATGCACCCCAGGATGTGGTTTGCCCTCTCAGCTGCCAGGGCACACTGCTGGCTCATAATGAACCTGCTGCCAGTCAGCACCCCCAGATCCCTTTCTGCAGGGCTGCTCTCCAGCCACTCCTCTCCCAATTTGTATTTGTGCCTGATATTACTCTGTCCTAAGTAGAGAATCTGGCATTTGGACTTGTTAACTTTCATGTCATTAATCACAGCCCAATGCTCCAATCTCTCTAGATATCTCTGCAAGCCCCCTGTCCCTCAAGAGATTCAACAGCACCTCCCAGTTTGCCATAATCAGCAAATTTGCTAATGGTGCATTCAACTCCTGCATCCAGATTGTTGATAAATACATTGAACAGACTGGCCCTGGCATTGAACCCTTAGAAACACCACTGCTTACTGGCCACCAGACAGGTGTAGCTCCATTCAGTACAACCTTCTGAGCTCTGCTCTTCAGTGCAACATGAAGCCACTCAACCTTCAGATGGACAACTTGCCCAGAAGGATGCTGTGAGAGGCAGTACCACAGGCCTTACTAAAATCCAGAAAAACTACCTCTTCTGCCTTCCCCTCATCCCCTAGGCAGGTGGCTTTGCCACAGAAGGATATCATAGAATCAGAACAGTTTGGGTTGAAAGGAACTTTAAAGATAATCTTGTTTCAACCCTTCTGCCTAGACAGGTTGCCCAAAGCCCCATGTAACTTGGGCTTGGATACCTTCAGGGAGGGTGCATCCACAACCTCTCTGGACAAACTGTTCAAGTTTCTTACCACCCTCACAGTAAAGAATTTGGTGCTGGAGCATGTCCAAGGACAATGAAGCCGGCAAAGGGTCTGGAGCACAAGTCTTATGAGGAGCAACTGAGGGAAATGGGATTTTTTCATCTAGGGAAGCGGATGCTGAGGGAAAACCTTATCATTCTCTAAAACCATCTTAAAGGAGGTTGTAGTGAAGTGGGTGTTGATCTCTTCTCCCAGTAACTAGCAATAGGATGAGAGGAAATGGTCTCAGGTTGCATCAGGGGAGATTTACATTGGATACTAAGAAAAATTTCTTCATCAGAAAGATTGGCCAATCACTGGAACAGGCTGTCCAGAGAAGTGGTTGAGTCACCATAACTGAAGGTGTTCAGAAAACATGTAGATGTGGTACTGTGGGACAAGGTTTAGTAGACATGGTGATGTTACATTGATAGTTTGACTTCATGATCTTAAGTCTTTGAAAACTTTAAAGATTCTATGATTCTGTGACACCATGGACCATATCAGGCCACATGGACTTGCGAGCATTGAGGTGATAACAACAGGTGCCTTACAATTTCAGTGACCACAAGAAGACATTGTTTTCATACTCATGGTCCCCTGCCAGACCAAGGTCCATCAGTATTATTGAAGACTGAGGCAAAAATATATATTGAATGCCTCTGCTTTTCCTTCATTCCTGTTAGTCAGATGACCACCTTCAACAAGTGTATATCATACGTTTTCTTTAGACCTTCTCTCCTATTACCTTACTTTAAAAATTCCTTCTTGTTATCTGAAACAACGCTGATTGGCTTCAACTCTAACTGAGCTTTGGCATTTTTTATCTTCTCCATGCAAATATGAACCACAGCTCTATAATCTTCCTGTGTAGCCTGACCTTGCTTCCAGGGATTGTACAATTTTGTTTTCCTCTTGAGGTCCACAAGGAGTTTCCTGTTCAGGCAAGATAGTCTTCTGCCCTACTTGTTGGACTTACAAAACAGTGGAATTGCCTACTCCTGTACTTCTAAAGGGTGTTTTTTAAAGACTAACCAGCACTTGTGGCCTCCTAAGCTCCCAGAAGCAGATTCCCAGGTTTCTCTGCTAAACAGCTCCTTGAATAGCTTTTCTGAAGTCCAGGGTAGCAACTCTGCTGTCCTTTTCTCTCATTGCACTGAAAAAAACTCAACCAATCCTTGATCACCGTGGCCAAGACAGCCACCTACCATCACATCCCCTACAAATCCTTGTCTATTTACAAACAGCAAGTATAGGAAGGCATTGTTCCTAGCTGGCTCACCGAGTACCTGTGACAAGAAGTCATCTCCTACAAACTTCAAGAACTTCCAAGAACTGCTCATCACAGCAGTGATGTCTGGGAAATTGAAATTTTCTATGAGGACAAAGGCTACTGATACAGACACTTCCCATAGAAAAACTCATCAGTGCTGGGTGATTGGTAGTAGACACCCACTATTTGTTTTCCAGTAGTTTGATAATTTACTCTTATGCATAAAACAGCCCAGATAATTTAATTCAGCAAATCCTTCATCAGGCCTGCTGGTCATTTTTGTTGAAATAGGTTGTTGTAGTTTAAAAGTACAGTTATGTAAGGTAGCAAGAATGTATAAAACAAGCTTGTGCTATTTCTTATAAATCCATACATGAAGCTGGAAATGACTGGATGCAATGTATTTATATTTTGCTTGTTAACTATCAGAATCAATCTCCTCAGAAACTTTGGATTTTAGGGTCTCAAATTTCTTAAAGTGTTCAGAAGTGAATGATTATAATGAATAAACAGAAGGTGGAAGTATATGTTCAACAGACGAAAATTAGAAAACAATGTGAAAATACTTATCCCCCCCTATTACTTGATATATACATTTAACAATGAAATAAAATACTGTGGTCAAATTTTCAAAGAGTAAGAAGACTTACTACTTCCTGAATGAAACATAGTCTAAATAATCTATTACAATCTATCATAGAATAATATTACATTATCACTTGCAAATGGGAGGCATGGCTTTCACAGCTGCCAAGCTGTACTTATCCATATCTGATGGTCCCCATTAATTTTTAACAATCGTCCTGTCACTAGACCAGTGAGCTGTAGAAAATACCGTGGAGATGTCACATTTCTTGACGACTGCAGCTAGTGCTGCTGCCCCTCTGAATCAGCATGAAATGTAGACACTTTTATGACCGAATCTGCAATCTGGGATTTGATCATGCTATTTATAGTATTGCTAATGGTCTATAGCACTGACAAGGTGTGTGTTGAAGTCATTCTCTCAGTTACCCTTGTTTTCAGTTATAAAGGCAGAACAGACATCTGGATCCTACATATCAGTAACTAGACTGAAAATAACAGCGCAAAGAGGTCTTGACTTTCACTGGTGAAAGATTTTAATAAGTTTGCTTTTTTTAAAAAAAAGTCTCTGTGTGGATTTTTAACAACGTTCTTTCTGAGAAAAGTGGGCAAGGGGCATATTATTTTTATCTGGTTTCTAGAATGTCTATTGCAGTTACATGACAAAACAAAAGGAGACTTAGTAACACCTCAAGAAAGTAGAGTCAAACTCAGAGGAAACAGATGGACATAGGTTTTAAACAATTGAATTCAAATTACTATGTGTTATTGTATCAGCAAAATGCAATTTTCAATTTTATGTAAAGATGTTAGAAACAGTGCCTCACTTCTGAGAAGGAATGGTTTACTTCCAAGTCCTCATTTTATTTCCAAACCCAATTCCTAAAATGTGTATCATGTAGTTTGTTCTAATTCTGAACTTAGGTACTTAGAAAACCAATATTTGGGAAGATTTCTTCTCAAGTTAACAGACAATATTAGAATATTTAGAAAATTCCTTGATTTTTCTCCCTCTCTCAAAGCATATCTGAATCTTACCATGCCAAATACCAGCGAAATTATAAAGAAACCTGTTTAGTGCCACTATCCTCATGACTGCTGCTATAACCAGTATGTGGAGAACCATAGGAATTACAGTATCATGCTTCATTATTTCATCTTACAATTCTCATAGAACCATGGGGAAGAAAAAACATAACAGCAACAGCTAAGTATATTAATGATCCCTGGAAACAGTACTTGATTTCCTATGGGTTTATGTACCTTAATTAATTAACTTTTTAAGTGATTTATTTTAAGATTTCTTGTTATCTCCCCATATGCCTGTAAAATTAAGCCATTCTTCTCCCTGCAGGACTAACATGCACTGACTTGTGCCAACTAGTTAGAATCAAGTACCTTCACTAGCATACCAGGAGAGCTGTGTTTTCTCACTGCCTCTCCTTTCAGCTTCTTCCCACACAGAGTACAGGGAGTAAGAGATGGGTTACTCTGTTCTTCTCTAATAGGCACAAGAGAATTGTCCCCAAGATATCAAACTTTGTTTCCACAACTATATTCACAAGTTATTTGGTGGGGTTAAAGGGTGACCCTATTTTCTCAAGAAAACAAAGAATGCAATTGTGTTTAAATGTACAGATGCTAAAACTGTATCTCTACAGCTCTGAGAACTTTCATCAGCTCAGGATATCACAGGAGAATGGATATGTCTTTCCATAGGGGTGCAAGGAAGGAGCTGGAAATTTGCAGTTTTTAGAAAGGCAGTATAGAATGAACCACTGGGGTAATACCTTTCATGGACACTGTGTTATGAGGAAACAGTCTGTGCAATATGCCCAGAAACATGCTTAATAGTTCATGTGCAATTATAGCTGTAATATATCTTACAAATTTTTACAGTTAGTTCTTCCTATGTGCAAATTCA
This sequence comes from Zapornia atra, assembly GCA_013400835.1. NCBI lineage: Eukaryota > Metazoa > Chordata > Aves > Gruiformes > Rallidae > Zapornia > Zapornia atra. Next base: position 25,337 of record VZTU01015518.1, read on the forward strand.
GCTTGCATGAATGTGATTTAGTAAGACATTGCAGCATCCTCTCTATCAAATAATTTTCTATAGGTTCTCAGAAGTAACAGTAGTACATTGAAATCTTTCCAGGACAAGTAGAATTTCTGAAGGTTGTAGTTCTCTAAAAAGATTAATTTCTTTGTTTGGTTTAACCAAAAATTACTAAAAGGTAAATGTTTCATTCCCAGTTGGTTAGTTGTTTCTTCTTGGTATCTGACAGAGACCTTCAGGTTGCTTCTAAATTAGAAGTAAACAAGACAATAAGCAGACCCAAATCCTCAGTGGGCTTGTTAACTTCCTTCTTGTGACAGAGAGAGGGGTAACAGTTTCTTACATGCTTGCAATTCCCTCCTGGGCCTTGCAATGTTTCACCCTGGCACTGCAGTGGGCTCTCTCAGCTCCAGGAGAGATATGCTAAAAAGCATGGTTACGCTGACTTTGCTAAGAGTTTCAGAAATTCAAGAATCACAGAAGACTTTGGGACACAATTATAATATTATTGATACAAATAACCATATTTAATCATATGGAGAACAGGAGATAATTGATGAGGTCCCACCTGCGCCATGCCTCCTGATGCATTCAGAGGCTAAAAATGTGTGCATTTGCACTAGAATCACATTTCCTATATCTCTGGATCACTGGAACAGCTTGCCCAGAGACGTAGTGGAGGTCCCATCCTTGGACATATTCAAGGTCAGGCTCGATTGGGCCCTGAGCAACCTGATCTAGTGAAGATGTGCTTACTACAGGGGAGTTGGACTATATGACCTCTACAGGTCCCTTCCAAACTACACATTCTATGATTTGATTTCTTTCAGGAATAATTTTCAGTTATTTGATGACATTAGCAAGATTACTTGTAATGTGACTTTTTATTAAGCCTTCCATTTCCAAGAAAGGAGTGAACCTCTTTTTTTTTTTTTTTTTTTGGTGTCACTTACAGTC
>VZTU01015518.1:26309-71459 GCA_013400835.1 Zapornia atra
GTCACATACAGTCTGCTCTACAATACATTCCACAGATCATACTGCATTTGAGGTAAAAGCTTTTAAATAGCTCCACTGAAGTTAAATCATATGTTAAACATTTGAGTTCTAAGCAATTCTCAGTCTGAAGGAGTTGAAACCTGTATTGGTGTATTTACAGTATCATATCAAAACCACTGACCAGCAGACACAGGAGGAGACAGGGCTTTTCCTACCCAGCCAGGTGAATCTCGGACACTGTGGAACCGCAGGAATACCACAGGAATACAGGAACACAGGCTTGGTGGGTATGTAGGAAATCAGGTAGCATTGTAGATTTGTAGTACCTCAGTGCATGATAAATGCTGTATTACTTTTTAATTTTATCCAGTGAATGTTTAATGCAAAATATACAGCAAATGCAGAGTTGGTTGCAGAACCAGAGCAGTTATGTTGCAAAGAACATACTGCAAAAGAGATGCATAACCTGGTGCACACCACAGGCTTTTTGTGTGCATCATGTCCATGTCCTTTTTTCATTTTGGGATGAGAACCCCAGACCTCTGCATCCCTCATTCCCCTCTGAAAGAACAACCAGGTGCCACTGTGTACTCCAGTGGCTGTTCTTATCCGGATAACTGGGAACTAGGACAGTGATGCCAAGCATGCTGTATCTGCCCCACAGGTAGACATGGTGCTGTTCAAAGATAGCCTGATGTGGCTCTGTTCTCAGCATATAAACTTCCTTGGCAATCAATCAAAGCTGCTTAACTGATACAGATAGGGCTTCTAACTCAAGTAATCGTCATTGTTCACTAATCACCCATATTTTATGTGGTAAAATGCTTAAACTTGCAGTCTAAAATAAGCAGTCTGATCTTGACCTTATGCACTGTGAGAAACGTTACTCAGAAAACATTAATCCTCATCATTCTTTCAGTGCTTTGTTGCTACTTTTAAAGTCTTTGCTTAAATCACAAAAAAAGATGTTTTAATAGTACATTTGGCATCAAGTTCTCCTACACTCTTCTGCTTTCCTTAACTGTATGTCTATTTCACTACTCCTTAGTTCTTAAAATCAATGAACAAACTTATCCTATGGATAACAAAGAAAACTGAGACATTTTGAAAATACTTGGTGCAGTGTCTTACCCTAGATAAAGATTTGTGATCACACTAATCATTTGCAGATTGGGACAGGAACAAGCCTTTGGCACGCAGGAAGGACCATTAGTTCTCATACAGTTCCTTAACTGGCTGTGGTTAGAGAAAAGCCTCTAAGTTCTAGCTAAATGCAAAGATGCCCTAAAAGATATTTGTCTCTTCAGAGAGAGAAATTGGCTGGGGATTTACTAATGGAATGCTTTCTAAAGTGATCACATTTCTCCGTAGTCAGGTTTTTGGGTACAAAAAAAAAAAGCGCCTAGTGTATTTTTAAAAAAAAACCCAAGTAATTCCTTTTTGCTTCACCTGATTTCACCTTTTAAAAAGTTATAGACTATGAAAGGTAACACATGGTGTCTGTAATACAAAACCACTGATGTCTTCTGACTCACTCCGTGTACTGGGCAGTGCCAGTGTACATGTATTTTGAGTCTCTATGGGCCTGTACTCTTGTGGGCAAATATTGTCAGTTTAGAATCTCAGATTCTTGAGAATTATAGAACTCAAATCAACTTTTTCACTCCTCATTGCTTTCCTGTACAAGTTTTTTATTGACTAAAAGACTATTTCCAGTCCAGAAAGCCAATTGTATCCTGAGCTGCATAAATAGAAATGTAACCAGCAGGTCAAGGGAGGTGATTCTTAAAAGATACTCTGCTCTCAAGGATACTATGTCCAGCTCTAGCGTCCCCAGTATAGGAAAGACACGGACCTGTTAGAAGTCCATGAGGACCTCAAAGAGAGGAGTTTCGCTCTGAACATCAGGACACAATTCTTTACTGTGAGAGTGACTGAGCACTGGCACAGGCTGCCCAGAGTGGTTGTGAATCTCTCTCCTTGAAGATATTAAAAAGATGTATGTCCCTGGTCAGCCAGCTTCATATGGCCCTGCTTGAGCTGGGTGGTTGGACCTCCAGGGGTACTTTCAATCTCAACCATTAAATGATTCTATGATTCTTCATCTTTTGAGGACCTGTCAGAACAACTGTTGTTTTTTTCTGTGGCAAAATTAGAAAAAATAGATATTAGAAAATTAATTAGCAACTAGTTAGAATAATAAAAATTCTTGACAGTGAAGAATGCTTGAGACTGATACAATTTCTGGCCAGTGGCTCAAAGCTACATAGCTTGGAACTGTATGGTTTGCCTCTTGCAGCTTTATAAAACCCATGGATTTCTTTGGGTCTACTAAGAATGGCTAGATGGATCAGCACCAACATGGAAGAGGGGTTCATCTTTAGAGATCGGTTAGATCAGAGTCAGGACCACACACCCAGTGGTTCTTACATCACCAGGGTTCCATTGTGTCTAGATTTTACCAGGAAACACATCCATATGCATCCGTATGCTGCTTTTACTTATACTGACTAACACAGTTAAAGAAATTTTAGATTCGCTGATACACAACTGAATGTTCTCCTTGTGATCAGCAATCACTCAGAGCCAAGAAATTTGACATCTGCTTCATTCAGCTCTGAGCAACACCATGTAAGCCAAACCTTTGTCTTGCACAATGACTGACTGCAAATTGCTCAAGCCAGCATTTCTTAAATTTACAGTTCACCCACACTTTTTTCGTGTTCTTCACATTTTCTAAAACCTCACTTCTCTGTAATAGAAGCAGTCCATTAAAAATTCAGAAACATTACAAAAGAAAAGGACAATATGTCATAAAATAGAATTTATTTTCTTAACTGCAACTTAATTTAAACATTAACGAGACACTGTAGCAGTAAATACAATATTGTATGTTTTATAATATAGAGATACTATGCATATAAGACCTTGATAGGACTTTCTTGAAAGAGTTTGCTGAAAGAAAAAGCTGATGCTGTTATCATTGTTTATCTTTTTTATTCTAATTTGATTTGATGAGGATTAGTGAGGTAATTTAGGCAGTTTTGGAATAGTTCTGGTAATGTCAGCTCTTCACTGGCACAATAAGGACCAACTTTAGAAATCTGGACATGTATTTTTATATCAATGCACTGTTTACTTTTACAGCAGCAAGATTTGATAGGATTTATAAGATATTAGATGAATTCTTATGATTGACTTCCAATTTCATCACAAGTATCATTACAATATAGCTTCAGGTTTACAAAAATAATTTGTTCATCTGAAAATACTGCCTATATAATACCAATTTTTGTGCTAATGCGGATTTCCAACTGTGTAAAGCAGAAATGTAGGTAAATTCAATTTAACATGCCCAGAGGCACAGACTTACATACTCCTTTCTGAAACTAATCAGTTATTCATTCATGAATCTAATTTTCCTCAGTCATCTCTACATTCTTTACACTTCAACTTTTACACTGTCTTACCTTTCAAAAGTCAGGATTCAGTTATGAACAGTGGAAAACATTTTATTGATATTTAAGATACCCCAAATAAGCTATTTGTAGTTCATTTTCCCCATCAAAGAGCACCTTTGTTTTCCAGAGAGAATAAATATTACTTCGCTGCTTTTTATGACAAATGATCACTTCCTTTCCCACATCCCAATAATTTTTTTCAACATTTGAGCTAGTTTAGTAGAGAAAGCCAAAGTTTAGATAAGAACACTTCAAGTCTTCTGAAAACTAATAGGACACAGAGACCCTGAACAAAAGACAAAAAAACCTCCATTTCTGTACACTGCTGGCAGAAGCCAGGTGGCCAGTTAGCACACACAGACTGCCTGATGAGGTTGTGTGCCTGAAGCTTCAGTCAGTCTCATGGCTAGCAGTGATGTCACAGGTGCCCCCTTCATTACTTAGAAAATAAAATATACAAAACTACAGCAAAGTTTCTTCATCAGTTCATTGTAGAGAATTCCACTCCCACCCCCACTAAACCTTGCAGTGAGAATAAAGCTTTTCTGCTGTTCTGACAGTTTTCTACAATCCCATGACTGGTCTAAGCATATTTCATTTCTCTTGACCAATGCGTTAACACTGTTCTTTCTTTCTTTCTTTCTTTCTTTCTTTCTTTCTTTCTTTCTTTCTTTCTTTCTTTCTTTCTTTCTTTCTTTCTTTCTTTCTTTCTTTCTTTCTTTCTTTCTTTCTTTCTTTCTTTCTTTCTTTCTTTCTTTCTTTCTTTCTTTCTTTCTTTCTTTCTTTCTTTCTTTCTTTCTTTCTTTCTTTCTTTCTTTCTTTCTTTCTTTCTTTCTTTCTTTCTTTCTTTCTTTCTTTCTTTCTTTCTTTCTTTCTTTCTTTCTTTCTTTCTTTCTTTCTTTCTTTCTTTCTTTCTTTCTTTCTTTCTTTCTTTCTTTCTTTCTTTCTTTCTTTCTTTCTTTCTTTCTTTCTTTCTTTCTTTCTTTCTTTCTTTCTTTCTTTCTTTCTTTCTTTCTTTCTTTCTTTCTTTCTTTCTTTCTTTCTTTCTTTCTTTCTTTCTTTCTTTCTTTCTTTCTTTCTTTCTTTCTTTCTTTCTTTCTTTCTTTCTTTCTTTCTTTCTTTCTTTCTTTCTTTCTTTCTTTCTTTCTTTCTTTCTTTCTTTCTTTCTTTCTTTCTTTCTTTCTTTCTTTCTTTCTTTCTTTCTTTCTTTCTTTCTTTCTTTCTTTCTTTCTTTCTTTCTTTCTTTCTTTCTTTCTTTCTTTCCTCTTTGCCCTTTATCACTTTATCTCCTACTTAGTCATATTTGCCCTCATTCCTTCTCTCCTGCCTGGTGATCGTGTCTCTAAACTATTCCAGTGTTTCTCAGCTTGCAGCTTGTGGACCACAGGTGGTTCACATATGCCAGAAAGTGGTATATGAGATGCTGAGTTGTTTTTGAATCGGACACATTCACACACACTGATTCAAGAAGCAAACCAGAGATTATTATAAACCTATTTCTCAGTGTGCATTTTGTGTGATTTGTTGATTTTTTTGTTTTATCCACATAGTATTCCCATTGATGATCCCATTTGACCTTCAGTTACAGACACTACTTTTTTTTATCTCACGTGTTAGCGGAGTTTTTCAGTGTACTAAATAAACACATTCTGCATTCATGCTGTTAAAATCCAGAGTACTCAGGGTGAGATTCTAATATTCCATCCATGGTTCATCTCCAGAAAAAAAAAAAAAAGTAATATACCACAGATTCACTTATGGATCCTGGACTCTTGTTTTAAACTCCTAGGGCTCAGGTTTTAATATTTGGGTTTAAATTCTTCAATGAGATCTGCTCTGTCTGATCCTTTTTTTTATTTCGGTGCATTACTTCAGCTGCATCACAGTCTTTGCAGGTTAAGAGAAACCAGGTATGTCCATGTAGCACTGTTCCTGCTATGTTACAAGGTAAGCAAAAGCCATGTGGCTTTCTTAGTGCTGGGTAAAAATTCCTCCCCTAAAGTAATTGTATCAGCCAAGACATAACCATCCTAACATGGTCACTTGGCTTTTGGCTTCAGCTGGCCCTCATCCTGCTTGCAGTGCTGCAAGCAGAATGAGCTTGTGTCTTCTTGCAGTGCAACCTCATAAGAGAAAATGTTCAAAGCAAGAAGCAGTAGATAATAGAGCAGTATTTTCAAGAGCATGTGTTCTTTATAGTCTTGTATAACCTTTCCTTGCATTCCCAATTTGTCTGGTTTGTTTGCAATTCCTTATCTTCTTTTTATTATTTAGTAAGCATGTGCTTGTTTGAGTGTTTTTTTCTCTTGTAAGTGTTGAGGTGTTACATATTAAGAACATTGCTTAATGTGCTCTGTGTAGCTTAAAAATAGAATGTCTAAGTTTTGTCTATAATATGCTCAAAATTGTATCTTTTCAATTTCCAAATGAATGTTTGGTGTGCATCTTAATTCTTTAACATGTTACTGAAAGTAAATCATTGTTATGTTATTCATTCAGAGATACTGCATGTGAAATTTATACTTGTTCTAAAAATAAATGCTTTCATGATCCATGATAATGGTCTTACAATTGGATATCACTGCACTTAGCAAACATTAAAAATATTGTAAATAACTTTGAGGTTCTTCTCTTTAAAACAATCATATTTTCATTTTTATATGTGTTTATGTGTGTATAGAATCATAGGCTCATAAGTTTGGGTTGGATGGGACCACAAAGGTCATCTAGTTATGACACCCCTGCCATGGGTAGGGACACCTTCCACTAGACCAAGTTGCCTAAAGCCCCATCCAACCCGACCTTGAATACTTCCAGTGATGGGATTTCCACAACTTCTCCAGGCAACCTGGTCTGGTGCCTCACCCCCCTTAAAGTAAACATTTTCTTCCTAATATCTAATCTAAATCTACTCTCCTTCAGTTTAAGGCCATTACCCCTTGTCCTTTTACTCCATGTACGTGTAAGCAGTCCCTCTCCAGCTTTCATGTAAGCCCACTTGAGGTGCTGGAAGGCTGCAACAAGGTCTCCCTGGAGCCTTCTCTTCTCCAGGCTGAACAAGCCCAAGTCTCTCAGCCTGGCTTCATAGAAGAAGTGCTCCAGCCCTCTGACCATCTTTGTGGCCCTACTCTGGATGTACTCCAACAAATCCATGTCCTCCTTTTCTTAAGGACCTCAGAACTGGATGCAGTATTCCAGTTGGGGTCTCATGAGAGCAGAGTAGAGGGAGACAATATATATATTGCTCTAAGAAAATAAGACAATTAAGAAAACTACATCATTTCAGGAAAATCTTTGGTCTACAAAACCTGGTCTATAAACCTGAGTCAGTGATGCTCAGGTGTTTTGAGTGAAGCTCTGCCTCATTGACCACCATCAAACAAAACAGAATGTGATCCTGTTGAAACAGTTTTGTTATATTATGGACCCAATGCCTGTTTTTTCTTAGTGAAATGAATTTTCTCAGTTTCAAATTACATATCTTTTTTCCCGTAAGTGCATGAAGACATGGAATTTTGTAAATTAAAAGCTTCACATTGCGCTTTTTTGTGTGTGTGTGATCTGGTTAAAGGTAGTAAGAAAAAAAGGATTTCTCCTTCTAAGCTGATTGCATTGTTATATGGCTTTTTTCTATGCATATTTATATATTGTCAAGAGATAGGATTATTTGTTTCTGTCCAGCTAATTGTATCATTTACATTGTCCTTGCTGACAAGATATTATCCAAGTATTCAAGAAGGAAACAAATGAGTGCAATAAATAGATTGACTGACTTAAGAGATTTATTACTTTTTCTTTGAGTCATTTATGAGCAGTTTGTGGGGTGCAGCATTATGCAATACAGTGTCATATTAAAGCGAAACTCTTCACAGAGGGCTGGAATCTTAAAGTTGTTAGGAGAAAATGGGTCACAACAGATCTGACAGCAGGTGAGGCCGCTGATGCTCCATGTGCTATCTCTCAGTTTAGCAGTGATTTTCTCTGTAAAATTGAACTAAGGTCTTTCAGCTATTCTGCACTGAAGTCATCGTTATGTCTCGTGTGGCTGAACAACTGGTAGGCAGATTACAGGTTTTCACTCTGTACAAGGCAAGGTGATCATAATCATACTTTAAAAATGAGATATTATGAAATTAAAAATTGATTCACAATTAATAAACTCATCTTCTTAGTGGGCTAAAAAATATCTGAGGAATGGCAGATAGTGGAGATTCAGCATCATCATAAAGTCAGTGCAGATCCTCAGCAGCAAACCCAGTATCATGGCCAAAGCAGTGAACTTAACTCTCAGCATGTGGCATGACAGTACTGCTCAAATACACAATGCACATGCTCAGCAAAGGACAGGGTTGCTTTTTTTTCATCTTCTAAAGAAAAATACAGTTTCACGCAGCTGCTGTTCAAAGGACCAGGAAATTTGTATGGTATGGTTTTGAGCCCACAGAAGTATTTACAATACACTGAAGTTTTAGTTCAATCATTATAAACAGTGAAAGAGAGGATGACCAGGGCTACAGGGTTGGGGTTTTTTTTCTATGCAATGGTTACAAAGCTTGAAGTCTAGAATAGCTCCTCAAAATATTTTACCAGTTTTAAATACCATAATTATACTGATTGAGAAAGCTACCACAAGCTGAAAAATTTAAAAGTTTAATGTAGAATGTTTGGAGAATTGAAGCACGTGGTAGACATTGGTAGCTAAATTAGTGTATTGTACCTGAGTTTAGGATAAGATCAGTAGTATCAGATGTAGGTGTGACAAAAGAACACTTTGAGGTGCGGTCTTTCCTTCATAACCTTTAATGATCATCCTTCATTCAGGCATGGATAGTGGGCCCAATACTGTTTAATGCTTAAATTAATAACCTAAAAGATGAGATGGAGTGCACTTTCAGTAAGTTCATGAATGGTGCTGAATTACAGACTGGTGGATAAGCTGAAAAGCAGGACTGCTCTTTCAGAGGATCCTCAACAGGCTGTACAAAATGGGTGGCAGGAATGACTTAAAGTTCTATAAAAGCAAACATACCTTTGGCATCTGAGGTCAAATAGTCTGATTACACAGGGCAGGCTGGAGTTTGACTGGACAGCAAGCAGTCTTACATAAAAAGACATGGTGGGCAAGAAGTGGAAGGTCAGCAGCTGGGACACTCAGCAGTAAAAAAGGTGACACCTGCAGCCTGGGCTCTTTGGGCAAGCACCCTGCCAGCAGGTTGAGGGATGTGAACCTTTCCCTCTCTGGAAATGCAAACACATGCTGGGAGAGGTTACCCTGAAAGACTGTCGAGTATCTATCCTTACAGATATTCAAAATTCAGCTGGTTGTGTTTGTGAGCAACTTGCTGTAGTTCACCTTTCCTTTCAGCAAGCTATTGGACTGAATGACTGTTAGAAGTCTCTTCTAATCTATGTAATTGCATGTTTCTTTGATTTTGATTTCATAGCCACTTTATATTCTTATATGTTCATTCATATGAGAATGTAAATCTATAATTCTCCTGTTCTTCATTGTCTAAACAAAATTCTTTCATCTAAGTTTAATGCAATAAAGTTAAAAGAGACTTTGTCTATGACAGTCACCCCCACAAAACTTATGGGAATGCCATCCATAATAAGAAAATGAAGTTGTTCTTGCTGTCGTTCCAAGCATATTTCTGCAGGCAGTCATAGGTGCTTCAGGGTATAAAGGATCTTGAACACATTTTACCTAAATGAATTCTTCCTGTAATTCATACATGGTAACGTTTGTAACATGACTGTATGGAACAAAATACTCTCCCCTGCCCCAATAGGTATTTTGTTTATCCTCACATTTTACTGGCAATAAACCTCTGTTAGAAAGCTGAGCAAAATATGCATTCTTCAACTTATAACAAATTCTTTGAATTTGAAAAAGTAAATCTGATTTTTTTGTTTTAGAATATCTTCATATAACATTAGTTTTCTTCTTATCCCTTATTTTTATTACTGCAAACTGTAGGCAGGTTCTGACCACTTTGATTTCCTAGTCCTACACAAGGGCCTATCCTACATAATGGTAAAGCAAATTATTTTTAAAGCCAGTGTCATACTCTGTCTAGATCCAATAATCAGAAATAAAGATTTCTGTGAATTTCACAGGAGAGTGACAAAAGGTTATATTGCATTAATATGTGATGATACTATTACTGTCTCAGGACAGTAGTGAAATCAAGCATGGTTGTTATTCTAAACACAGTCATTCTGTAACAGAAGTTCTTTCATTGATTAGATAAGATGGAAATTTTTGCTTTCTTAAACTTTAACCTCTCAATCATGGCTAGTAGTATACAGCTGCCTTGATTTAAAAATGGAATTTTAAGCTCATCTCCAATTCACTAGGGACAGAGAAACTTGTTTCAGGAAACATCAAGCCTCTCAAAATTCATTGCTATGACATTTCCCAATTGGAGTGAACTTTAAGACATTTGTAACACATTGTAAATAGTGAAAGGAAATCTGATCTCCTGCACTCCAGAGTGAATCTTAAAATTAATGAAGCTGAAAATTTTGTGAGCAAGAGCATAATTTCTCCCAGTATCCCAATGAATATGAATTGTAAACTTTTTTCATCTGAAGATTTAGGGACTGAGATATGAATAAAATATGTGCAAAGAAATGGAATACACTTACATTTTTTAAACATAATATAAACCTGAGTTCTTCTTTTCTGACTCCTGAATGTTAAATTCATTATGTCAGCCAAATGAAGATAGAATATGTATTCAATCAATGTTGAAGTATAAGAGACACTATAAACTGTCTTATTTGAATAAGAAAATTTCATCTGCTTATCACAAGATGAAAATAAAACATCAAATTTAGCAGTTGAAGCCAAATTCTACTACCACTGGAAATGAACTTCAGTGCACATTAAAAGATTATTTCTCTTTCTGTATAAGGCACTTTTTGTATATACCAGAGAAGTTCAAGAACATCTTTCTCTGACCTTTTTTACACATTAAATGCAGTGAAATAAAATGTGTTATACGAGGTATTGACTTCAAGTTTAAATTCTTGCATTGATGAATTCTCCTTTTAGTATATTTTGCTCTCTTACTGAAGTTGTAACTAGTGCATTTTTGTTACTGTAGGTGCTGCAAACATTTTTGAGAGTAATATCAAACTAAATATTTATGTCATAGAAGATATCCTAGTACAAATATCAGAGATTATGTGGATGGTAAGGACTTTCTTCTAAGGAACTTTGAATTCAGAGTGTCATTTTGCAAGAAAATTAATTTCAGGGGTAACAGTTAGAGGTTTTCCTTGAATGAGTGCTATAGAAATGATCGTCTATACAGCTCATATAGCTACCAACTCATTAACTAACATATTTCCTTTAACTTAAAATAAATTCCAGGAGTTGGGCTGTTCAATTTGCTGTTACCTATGAAGTTATTTAATATAGAATTGAGCTTGAGCGTAGGAATCCATTATGAGCTGCTTTCCCTCTGCTGAGTGTGCATCCCTTCAGTATCTGTTTTGGATTCTATGTGTTTTTACTGTCAGATAGAGCATACAAGAAAAAAAGAATGCTTAGGAAATGCTTAATGAGGCTGTATATTCTTTCACGCTCTACACATACATGTAGAAGAATATTTTTATTTTCTGTCTAACTTAACAACTACCTTAAAATAAGTTGTTCTCTTGCTAAGTTACAAAAATAGACAGATATTTTGGAAACCTGGACATATTCATCTAATATCTGACAAACACCAGTGAATGAATTTCCAGCGTGGAGGCTTGATCCTATGTGGAACTGACATTTCAGATTGTAATGACCTCCATAACCACATCTTTTTCTGTTTAAACAGAAATACATAGCTGGAGAATAAAAATAATACAGTAATTAATACTCCAAAGAACTATAGAAAATTTTAAAACATCTTTAAAGGTGCAAAAAAAAAAAAAAAGAGCTAATTCAATAAATTAATTACATCTAAAATGCACATCCAAAAGCCTTATTTTGTTTGTCTCAAAAACTCATTCAAGGTATGAATGGGTGAGAGCCCTGTTGTAATAAAAGCACAACTGATACTGCTGCAACTCTGTGAAAGAAGTGAACCTGTCATAGAGTTGACTCTTACTGGAAAATGGGAGAGGGACTGTTCACCAGGGAATGTATAGAATCATAGAATGTACCGAGTTGGAAGGGACCAATAAGGATCATTGAGTCCAACTCCTGGCTCCACACAGGACCCGCTAAGTCAGAGTATGGGACTGAGTGCATCATCCAGATGCTTCTTGAACTCAGTCAAGCTCGGTGCTGTGACAACTTGCCTGGGGAGCCTGTTCCAGTGCCTGACCACCCTCTCAGGAAAGAAACAATATCCAACCTAAACCTTCCCTAGCTCAGCTTCATACCATTCCCTGGGGTTCTACCATTGGTCACCAAAAAGAAGAGATTGGCAACTGTCCCTTTGCTCCCCTCAGCCTCCTCTTCTCCAGGCTGAACAAACCAAGGGACTTCAACCTCTCCTCATAAGACTTCCCCTCCAGACCCTTCACCGTCCTCACTGCTCTCCTCTGGACACTCTCCAATAGTATTGTGTCACTCTTGCTCTGTGGCACGCGCAACTGCACACAGTGAGGTGAGGCCGCACCAGCGCAGTGTAGAGTGGGACAATCCCCTCTCTGGACTGGCTTGCTATGCCATGCTTGATGCACCCCATGACACAGTTGGCCCTCCTGGCTGCCTGGGCACACCTCTGGCTCATGGTCAACTTGATGTCGACCAGGATCCCCAAATCCCTCTCAGCATGGCTGGCCTCCAGCATCTGATCCCCCAGTCTGTGTGTGCAGCCAGGGTTGACCCTTCTCAGGTGCAGAATCCAGAACTTGCCCTTCACACTGTTGATGATTGCCCAGCTCTAATCCGTCCAGGTCTCTCTGTAAGGCTTCTCCACCTTCGACAGTCAACAGCTCCTCCCAATTTAGTGTTGCAAGTAGAACTGCACCCTTTCAGTCCTTGTTTCAATGTTTCTTTGTCTTTTGTGACTTTGAAGGTCATCTGTGACCTCAGAGTTCTTTACCAGAGTCCTCCAGAGACCACAGAGTGAAGAAATGTTATTGCCTTCTTGCATTTTCATAATATTAAGACAGCAGACTTCCAATTCATTTTGCTGTGCTGACTAGCAGACCATGTTGCTATTTTATTATTACCAGAAAACCTCACTCATTCAGACTAATGACTGAGAAACCCGTTGCGAGTTAGTGAAATATGCAAGCTGGTCAAGCAAACAAGGCTAACCCTCCCTTTCCCAAATACAAAGTGTGCTTGATTCATTGATCTGGAGCAAATTACTTTAAACTGATTTTCCTAACTTCAGAAAATGGAATGGGATTGCAGCAGACTGACAATGAGTTTTAAAAAAAAAAAAAAAATCCTCAGGAGGGAAAGAAACATTGTAAACAGGATGAGTACATGTGCATAAGACTGTGTGTGAGTATTTGTTATGAACAGTGTGGCAGGCTCACACACATCATTAAAAATTACAGCACAGGCTTGTAGCTGTAGAATTTGCATTGCTCTGCTGTTATAATTTATTTCTTGTGTTGTGATAGTGCCCAGGAGTCCAGTGATGAGCTTCCAAATGAGCTTCATTCTCTATTACACAGAACAAAAAGAGACTCTCTGTCCTCATTTATTTCATTATGAATCGATTAACAGGTTTCTACATATTTATAAAAGTTTTATTGTAAAAGTAATTTTAATTATTTCTGATTATTACAATATGCTGGTAAGTTAGGGATGAAACATTTTGTTCAAATTAATGACAATTAACTGTCATTCTATTGCAGAAACTCATGGGAACTGGAAACCAGCAGACATTTTTCAATACTAATTAGAAATGAATCTTTCCAATATCAGAATAAACTACAGATTTTTTGTCACTAGCTCATTTAAAATGGAATCAAAAAGAGAGATTTGTCAGTGGTCTCATTATTGCACGACTGTTCGTCCTCTACTCCAGCACTTGACGAAGCAGAACAATAAAACCAGGCAAAGCTGCAGAGAATGTAGCAAGCCAACTCCAATGTTTTCATCTAGCAAACCTTTCTTTGCACAGTTAAGCCAAGTGACGACTCCTTTCCCACAGGGAAAGTCTAATGTCTCCAACTTGCTTGAGTTCCTCCTGTCACTCACTTATTTTGTGTGTGAACAGGATGTTGCTCAAACTGCCCTCAAATCAATTTCTTATCAAAAGCTGTGACTTTTTTTTAGGGGGTTGGGCTGTGTGTAGGGATTTTTCTAGCATTTTTTAACATATTACACAAAGGTTTCCTGGTTCAAGAAAATCATCCTCACTTTAGGCTCAGGCAGTTTGCAGTTATGCAACTGCTGTTTCCTGAGGCTCTAGGTTAACCTGCAGGAACCAGAAGCTGTAACCAATGTTGTTTGCCTGTCAAATTAAGAAACACAGAGTTCTTTCCTGTAAGTGGTCCTTTTGAAACTGAACTAAGTCCTGACTCCTCAAATATCTGATCATTGAATGAATCTCATCTAAGTATTGTACCATGTTTTCTTAGTAATAGTTTTATATTCAATAAAAGAATTTACAGCAGCATGTCTAAAACCCATGAAGTGCTTTCTACCCACTAGAAATAAAGATAAGTATTTATTTAGGTACATGGTGCATACAATCTTTTGACTGTCTAAAGCAAACCTTCCCAACATTGTCAATACTTTCTTGTAATATTGTCAGAATTATCTCCTGTTGCTGTATGTCCATTACTCATAAATTCCTGGTTCCTGTAGACACAAATAGATATATATATATGTAAACACATAAATTTCTGTACATACATATGTATATGCACACAATTAGGTGTAATTCTAACTGCATTAAATATTGGAAAAAAATTGAAAAATTAGTCTAAATTCACTTGAAAGACCCATACTATATTATTTTATTGAGTATTTATGGAAAAACAAAGTAATATTTATTTCTAATATTGTCCTTAATTTTTTTTTTAATGAAATGTTTTTGTTGGGGGTGGGAACTACTTTGTTTTAATAATATCACAAGGAATGAGAACATTTCACTTCCATGTACACTTTCTAATGAGCAAAATAGAAAATCCAGACATAAAAGTTTCCTTTAAAAAAATAAAGTTTACTAGAATCCAACGTTACAGATTTTTTTCTGAAAGGAAGTGTCAACTAGAGGAAGTTGCTCACAGCCTTCACCAGCTGAGTTTTGAATATCTGCAAGGGTGGAGACTCCGCAATCTCTCCTGGCAACCTCTCCCAGCATTTGATCACCCTTATCACAACCTTCCATTGTGTTCCTCTTGGAAATGTCTGGCTTTGTTGTCCTATCAGGTAGCAATATGTCCTCGCCCGAATCTTCCCTTCTTTAGGCTGAGCAAGCACAGCTCAGCCTCGTATGACAGGTTCTCCTGTTCTCTCACCATCTCATTGATGTTGTGCTGGACTTGCTGTGGTCTGGTACCGGGGAGTCCAAAACCAGCCACAGTCCTCCAAAGTACATGTCACAAGTGCCAAAGAGAGGAGAAGGCTGACATCATCCCTGGACATCCTGGTGGGGTTTTGCCCAAACTACTCAGGTTGCTGTCAGCCACCATCTCTGCTGCCAAGGTCCTCAGTGGCTCACCTTCTATGTACTGTCTAGCGCATCTTTTTCTCAAAGGTGCTATCTAGCGGCTTTCTACATAGGTAGATGGACAGATAATTTTGTTAATACATGCATATATGTGTGGGTAGAGCTGAAAACACTCTTTCTCTTCAGGAAAATGTATTTAATGAAATCTGGGTCCCCTGTTCTCCAAGCAGGAGTTTCTCAGATTCCAAATGAATTAGGCAGCATTAAAGTTTTTTCCCAGATTGAAATTTAGCTGCTTGAAGTTTCTGTCTTTATCCAGCTTTTCTAAAGCACAATGATCTAATTCAAATAGAAGTTGGGGTTTTTTTCTACTTCTTGTCTATGTGAATCAAGAAATTAACTTATTGCAAAGACACACTTAAAAGAGACTAATCATACAAAATTTTCTGGCTGAAAATGCATACATTATCCTTGAAGAAGGATTTCAGTTAGTGGATGTTCATCAAAAATTAAATTAATTTTTTTTCTCTACAAATTCTTCCTTTAGCATATGCATGCAGACAAACATACCAACAAATATACACAAAAACACTACAAGAATCAGTTATTTTATATAGCAACTCTTTTGTTACAGTAAATATGTGCATATTCAGTAAATGGTTTTGTTTGGTTTTTTTTTTACATGAGAAGTTTATTTTTGTTCAACATAAAATCTCCTGCAGTGGTTAAGAAAATATTAATTCATCACACAAAGTCAATGAAACTTTTTGTACTTGTCTAAGTACATCAGAAATCCAGAAAAATAGGTTATAGGTTGAGGTTTTTTTCCTATATTCATTTCATCCTTGGTTACTATCCTTTGTGTTCAATTTCCTTTGTTGGTTGAAAATTGTCTTATTAATCCATTATGTCAGAAGTATAATTCCTTCCTGGTTCCTGAACAAATTATTCACAAAGAGAATAAATTAAAATGCTTCTGGGGGAAAGATCTGCTTTCTAAGCAACCCAGATACCTAATATATTAGACCTAATTAATAAGGCTAACTAAAGCACTGAAAACCTTAAGTCACGTTATTAGATAGGCTTTTGTTTCTGTAGAGGTGCTCAGCGTAATGGAAGCTCTGATGTCCTTTAACCGCAATGACCGTGTTCACTGTGCAAAAAGCATCCAAGAGAGGTAACAGTCTCTTCTCCAGATACCTTCTCTCCACTTCACACGTAGATGAAGGGAAGAAAAACAAACTCAGAGGAGAGAGGGGCTGGGAAGGCAGTAGCTTGATATAGGTCTAATTTCCAGCCATGTCTTTCACTACAGATGTAGCAAGAACCATGTTCCTTTTCACTTTGCCTCTCAGCCACTAAGAGCATGTCTGTCTGATCCAGGCTTCTGTAAGAGGAGATTCTAAAACTGTAAGGGGTCAAAAAAGGATGGATAAAGTGTCATGGTGATTTATGGGTAGTGCTTCTATTATGGGTAAAAATATATATATACATATTTCTGATTGAAAAAGAAAGATTATTTTAATATTACTCATTTCCCTGTGTCAGTGTCACGATCCACAACCCGGACAAGACTTAGTTTGGCAGAGGCTAAACCCCCTTGCCTGCCAACCGAACCTCAGATCGCTCTGGGTGGCTGGGGGCGGCTGGGCTTAACCCCTGAGTGACATCCAATTACCAGGTGTTTTATCGTGATAANCACCACGAGGCTACGGCATTCCGCCCGACGGCAGAGTATTCTTCAGGTTCTCCGGGTCCGATGGAAGGGGAAAACGTTCCTCGTTTGTTCCTCGTTTGTCCCTCGATGTCTCCATTTTCTGTTGCTTCCCTTCACGTGTTGCTTCCCCCCGAAGTATGTGTGTTTTCCATGACCGAAAGCTCTCTTTTTGTAGCGATACCGATCCTTTGTCTCGCTAAGAGCTTCCACCTGGCATGTGGGAATGCCCCAGGGCGGATGACATAATGTCCGATGTGCGAATGGTTCCCGATGTGGGCTCCTGATAGTGGAAGTTTGGTTAGGTGAGAAGAGAAGAGGCGAGGGGGGACGGGGGGGTGGGACGGACACACACACGGCGGTTCTGTTGGCAATTGGTAAGGCATAATTCCAGTACCTTACACCCTGGCACCATCAGGAATTTATTGAGTTTGCTTTAAAGATACTAAGTTCTGCTTTCCAGAGCATTCTAAGACACTTAGGATTGTATTTATCTTTCTGACTTGCCATCTGCAAACCACAGACTGTTGTCCCATATCTTAAGACAAAAGCATTCTACCCGGTAGTACGTACTATAATTTTTCATTAATACATAGCTCTGCTTAGTGTGAGAAACTATGAGAAATTCTGAAATTCTGAACCTAAACAATATTAAATGGTAGAAATCTAATCTCATCATGTAACTCTAAGAAATATTAGAATCTAACTTCATCTTGATGAGACTGAAATTAATGATTTTTAACTTTTCTGCTTGGAATATAAATCAATACAGATAATTCAATATAGTAAATCAAAATGTTTTGACCTTACTGGAATATTTTGATCATACTTTGAAATTACATTTTGTTATAAAAAATGCACAGTATTTCAACTAATGGAAATAAATTATTCAGTCATGTCTCATTCAACTGGGAAGAAATCAATGTAATCTTAAGAAGAAAAAAAATTATTTTAGTTTATCACCATTTCATGAAAGCAATAAAGAACAAGGATCTGTCAGAATATTTCAAAAATGTTTTGTAAAATGAAGTTACTGGAAACATTTCGAGACCTTTTTCTTGCCATGATCTCAAAAATTACTAACGTGCAAACAATCTTACAATATCCAAGTTTCTGGATTTTACTTGACAAAAGACCAAGGAGAGGCAAAATGCTTGCTGTTATGATATCTACACATCTAAGAATTTAGTTATGTTTTAATTCTTTATGAAAAATGTATTACTTTCTTCTGAGTAAAACTTGACTTTGGTCAGTGTGTGACAAACTGATTTTCCTTTGTCCATAATATAAAATACTTCAGCAACAATTCTAGCTTTTGTGTGGGTACAATGAACATTCTTTTTTGGTTCTTTTGGGAAGAATTGAGAAGAATTGTGGAGTACATGATGGGATAGTCTACAGGGCAGCTTTTGTTATCCCAAGTCCTCTGAATCTTTCAAAAATTATCAATTTTCAAAAAGTGGTCATTGTGGTTCAGCCATTACTTTCTCCAGTGTGTATGTATTTCATGTGTCATATGAGTTAATTAAAAAAAATGCATTTGGGTTTTGCTTAATGTTTAATTAGTTCAGCTAATCTTAAATGATCAAAGTGGTAGACAAAGCCAAACTGACTTTGTGACAAGAGCCAGCTTATAATCCTGTGTCCCAACAAACAAACAAACAATAATAATAATAATAGCAGTAGTAATAGTAGTAGTAGTAACGGTAATAAATCTATAGGAAATTTTATTATGAATACTTTCAGTTGCTTGGTTTGTTGATTTGTGCTTTTAAATTACAAACTCTAGGTAAAACCACAGTGAACACGAAATGAAGGGCTGTTGAAAGTGTTTTACCCAGGATAATTGTTAGAGACCCTAAGAAAGTGGTCATAAGAAGGAGACATGTTTGCTGCATTTATGATTAGCAGAAGATACCCAGACAAGGAAACAGGAAAGGATTGATCTCCCACATTGCTGGTTGCTTAACATTGCTGCCTGAATGAAGCTGATAC
Organism: Zapornia atra; assembly: GCA_013400835.1. Lineage (NCBI taxonomy): Eukaryota > Metazoa > Chordata > Aves > Gruiformes > Rallidae > Zapornia > Zapornia atra. The sequence goes on from VZTU01015518.1 coordinate 45,068, forward strand.
GTGTGGTGGCTGGGCAGCGTGTAGCAATGACACTGTGTAACTGAAGTGCACAAGTGGAGTTTGCCACTTTCAATGTTCCCCAACTGCAGATCTGCAAACACAACTCCTAGCCATTTGTGTGCCTACAAATGAACACTTTATATCCCGCAAATATAAAGTATAAGAGGCTAAATAGTCCTTTGCTTTAAATACATAAAGATATCAACTCCAGGAATAAAGTAAAGGGTAAGGTAGCACAAAAGTGAATGACCAAAATAGGCTAAGAATTTAAGTGGAAAATGCAAGAAATATTTGTTTTCTTAAGTAACAGGGAAAAGAAGTTCAGAAATAGCTTCTCAATATTAACCTGGGCAAAAAGCTGAAGAAACCAATTTTCAAAACAAAGCTTGAAAAATTTATAACAGCTGTTGCATCTTGCAGTTTTCTTCAATAATGCAAACTGGGCTTGATGAAACAAAAGGCTCCTTCCAGGCTTGTATCATTTGAAAGCAATTAATATAAAATAATTTTCTATTAAATTCTATATTCAATCAATATTGGAATATATGATTTGTCTGAAGCACATTTTAACTAGAAACCTTTGAAAGATTCGCCAGAGTATATGATTTTGTATGATGCACATTGGCATTCCATTGTTTAAAGAGCAGGAAGGTCACAGGCAGAGTTTGTTCCTCCATGACTGTGTTTTTCTATGGATTATTTAATCTTTATTCTTTGAATTAAAGATCAGATAAACATTTGTCCCAGTAAGGTGGAAGAAAGCATGTAAAATTATGATACATGTTCTTACTTCTGACTTCAGACTAAGAAAAAGGTTTGTTTGCATGAAACAAAGGGAAAATTAAGGTTTTATAATATGAAATATATTTGCTTTTCAGAATTTTCTTCTGTTAAAGATGTAGGCATCTTTAATTTTAGACTTTATTGTTAAATTATATTTTTTAAAGGTAACAATAGTGGATAGGAAATTTTATTCAAATTTTCCTGAGTAGTACAGAAACAGTGCAACCCAACTGATATTTTCTGTCTTGTCTATCTTCATAATCATTGGAATACTAATAAATACTATGAATATTTAAGCTTGCACATAAATTTTTCAAGTGTATTAATGCATTATTTAAAAAGTACATAGTCAATTATTTCTCCCCTCTATCCAAGTGCATCTTATCTTACTGCAGAAGTAAGAAGTCACAGTTCACATTTTCTTGACAGTGTCTTTGATAATTGCTGATAGCATTCTCGTGTTGTCTGGGGACAGTTCCTCAGGGACTCAGTCCAGAGAATCTGTTTGTCTATTCTGACTTTGCTGATCCTAAAATGAATGAATTCCCTTGGCATTGGTGAATGTATAAATACTGAGGCCTGCCTAATCTGATCCTCTATGCAAACATGAGCTAAGATAATTTTTGTATTGAACAATTATGTGTTTTAAAAAGAAATCATAATCCATTTTATAGGTCTTTTAGTGAATTCTCATGAGCAAAATCTCGGTTCTTTTCATCATAGCAGTCTAAACATGGACAAGTCTTGTTACTCAGCTGAGTCTAATAAAACCTGCAGCTGATTTCTTTAGGAGTTTAAGTTTCAGCCATGCATTAGAACAGTAAAGGGTTTGGCATAAAAGTTTAAAATATTTCTATTTGGTTGATAAGTGAGTGACTCATATATACAACAGTATAAATCTTTGTCTGTCTAGATGAGGAGATCATAGATTCATCATGGTTGGAAAAGACCTTCAAGAACATCAAGTCCAAAATTATGATCTTGAAGAAATGGTTGTTAGCAAATATGTAATTGCAGACACTTTGTGTATATCGCATATACTGCAGATTCTGATTTGAGTAGAGAGCTAACATATTAAAGAACAATAGCTATTAGAAGTATTCCTTAAGTTGAAACACTTGAAGAGTTAAGACCTGAAAGCTACATATAAATCAGCATATTTTTTTTGTCTCTGGAGTTTGTTTGTATAGACAGGGGACAAGAAAGTTTGCACTGGTTCTGAAATACTTGAATACACCAAATATATTTGGACCATAAGATATAGTGTTTATTTCTGAGAGACAGAAGCAAGAGTAGGTAACATCACTACACAATGAAAAGGTATTTTTATTTTGGAAATCATGGTACCTTCATAGAACTGGAGTTAGCAGAACATAACAGTGAAAATTCAGTACTATAGTTTGATGGCCAGCAAGATACATAGACAAAGTAGGTAATTATAAATATATAGGAAATAAAGATTTCTTTTTTTTAAATTTATAATTGACTGTTTCTTGTCATGTTTATTATTTGTAAAGCAGAAATTGTATTTTAAAGTATTTTTATGTGTGTATTTGTTGTATATAGAGTGCTCCTCATTCTTTGTTCTCTACTCTGGATGGAGTAACTTGACCTTCTGATTTGATATGATTTGCTCTATCCCCTCTTCTCATTCCAGAGAGAGTCTCTGCAAATTGAAAATCACATTAGGAATTAAGAGGTGTCAATTTGCTGCAGTGAATCTCAAAACATCTTTAATATAAAACCAAAGTATTAATGTGCACAGCGTTTTAAAATCATCTACAACAGCAGCCAGAGTAGAATAACAATGAAAGAAAAGCTGGGAACAGTATGCACTGGACCATGCGCCAATACTGAAAATGAATTAAACTGAAATGCATAATTAATATATAACCTGGTCCAGAAAGTACTTCAAAATATCTGAGGAAATTATTTAAATTCTGATGTTACTTTATTTATGTGTAGCTCAGAGAACAAGATAAAATATATTCCATACAATTTTACACATAGCACGGTAACACCACCCACTTCCATTTACTGTGTCACTTCTACTATCTTTTGATATGACATGAAAGAGTATATATAAATACCTTGCGTTTCCATACCAGTCTGCACTTCTTTCATGGGACTGTCTGCAGTAACTGTTATGCCCAAGAGGCAAGAGCTGCAAAGCCTTCCGTGCAGACTCCAGCTGGGAATCCCACCTCAGCTAGGGAGGGATCGAGCAGGTTACACAGAGGCAGTGCACAGCCCCAGTGGGACAGAGCGGTGTGACTGCAGTCTGACTGATCTGTCAATTTAGATCAGCAATGCTAGGTACCAGAAGGGCAAGACTATCAGAAAATCTCAAGCGAATTACAAAGATGTCCTCCAGCTGCAAATTTATCTGCCTATCTAGTACAAACAGCTAACAGTCTGGTAGCCCAGCAGTTCAGGGAGAAAACAGATGGGCTATCATCCCGATAGTCATCACTATCTATATAGATAGTCACTCACACTCATTCAGAAACTGAGCAGAGTCTTTCCCTGTTTTGCCAAAGACATATGTCTTTTCGGCACGGAGGATGTTAGGGGAATTCTCCCTTTTAAAACATGTGGATATGTGGGGCTGAGGGGCATGGTTTAGTGGTGGACCTGGCAATGTTACGCTTATGGTTGGACTTGATGATCCTATAGGTCCTTTCCAACCTAAGTGACTCTATAATTCTATGATTCTAACTGATGTGCTTCAGCAATATTAACTGAAAACAAAACCAAAAATTTCCTAATATACTTTAGAATTTGTGCTACATTGATAGTCAAAGGAGGTTTTGTTGCTATTCCTTTAAACCTTTCTGAATATTTTACCATTCATGTAAGTTTGGTTGCAGTTATGTATGGTGAATACTTAAAAAAAATAAATCAGGCCATTAAGAAATATTTGCAAAGCCGCATTTTTTAGCTAACAATTTTTTTTCTCCCCAAAGTAACTTCTTTTTAAAACTCTTCACTTAAAGATTGAATTATAATCATTAAATGTGTTTTGTTTTACCTTACTTAAACAGGAAATTCATTAAATGTAGACAATTTCAAAAGTAATTGTATTTACTTACTATCTCGAATGAGGTATTTAATTTCATCCAGATTTCAGAATAGCTAAGGGAACACACATTTATTTAACCTTGTCACTACATTGGGGATACATACTATTTATAAATGTATCACACCTTGGAAGACTTAATAGCTCTGTCTCTCACACTACTTTCTAACAGATATGGTAGATATTTACTTAACAAACAGAGGTGCAGTAAAGATAAATTAGTTGATGTGGATACAGCACTTTGAAAACTTTGACCTTTATATGAATACTAAATATTACTCATTTGAGATTGATGCCAAGAATCTGAGTGCTGCTAGTTTACTGCTGGTTAAATACTGCTTGATGCTGTATTTACATATGCAAAAATTTCATAAAACATACCCTTCCTTTTAAGCTCAATTGTTTTGGGTTTACTGGGGTTTTTCCCTCCTGCTTTATTTTTCATTTGAGGAACTTACTGAGTTTCTTACTATCCTAGCTTTGGGGAACTCTGGTAATAGAGAAAGTTTCTCTTACCTCAATCTATCACTGGTGGTTAATTCAGAGACAAAACCAAATTAGTCCATGAAGTGTGGTAGCTGTTATAATAGAGTAAGTATCTTGAAGTTACTTTGTGTAAGTATCTTTGTGTTTTATTTTTCTCTCTGTGCTGTTTAAAGACATTTAATTTCCCATATTGTTCACCCATGTCTTTTATGCAACTTCTTATGCTTTCACTTATTTTAAAGGAAGTAGGTTTCAGTACCTATCCCAGTTTACATTACATTACCTTTTTTCATCTCCTCGTGTTAAATTGATCTAAGTTAGTTCTTCACATTTTGAAAAACATCTGAAAATAGGTGTGAAGAGAGTAGCCAATGTGAGCGGAAAGGGACCTCATTTTCAGACCCAGAGAAAAATTTTGCTTCAGTGAAGTCACTTGCAAAACTCCCAGTGATTACAATACAGCTATTACTTGATGCCATCTCTGAACTTAGTATATTAATTTCGAAGGAAGCTAATTCTCTTATTACTTCAAAAGTCATCATACATTGCAAATCATTCTGATTCTTTACTTTAGAGTCTATGTTAAAATAAAGACACTGAAATGAGGACACCTTTATTTTTCAAAATTTGTTAGGAGAGTATCACAGTACCCATATGTGGTGGTTTTGACCCTAACCAAAGGCCAAATATCCACCAAGTCGCTCGCTCACTCCCCCCTTCAGCTGAAAAAGGGGGAGAAAATAGATATTAGGAGGCTTAGGACTTGAGATAAGGACAGAGGGATCACTCTCCAATTAGTGCAATGGGCAAAACAGACGCAGCACAGAATAAAGGAAAGAAAAGGTGATTTATTACTACTTACTACAACTACTACACCCGGTGAACCGGAACGAGATAAGAAGTGGCCAGGTCTTCAAGCACCTTCCCCCCACCCCTCCCTTCTTAGCAAACTTAAAACTCATCCCGATTTTACTCCCTTCTTCCCCCCCCAAACGTGGCGCGGGGAGGGGCAGGGAATGGGCAGTGGGGTTCCGGTGATTCCCAACAAGCTGCTTTTCTTCCCCAGATATTACCACTTATACTTCCTCCCCCCACCCCTCGCCTCTTCGCACTCATGACTTTAATCAGAGATTCGCTCCCTTCTTCCCTCCCGTTCGCAGTACAGGGGGGGCAGGGAATGGAGAGTGAGGGGTTTCAGTCCGTTCCTCCCAAGCTGTCTTCCATCTCAGCTGGGGGGGGGGGGCATTCCACATACACACACCCTTCCCCTGCGGCACCGTGGGGTCCCACCCACGCGAGAGTCGTGTCCACGACCTTCTGCAGCGTGAGTCCTCTCTATCGGGGAGTCATCCCCTCACCACAGGCCTCTCAGCAGGACTCTCCCCTCCATAGGGTGCTGACGTCCGGGTCCAGACCCCCCGGCCTGGTCACCCGCAAAGTCACAAGTCCCTTGGCAAACCTGCTGAGGCGTGGATCAATCTTCACAGGCATAGTTGTCTCTGCTCCCCGTCCTCATCCATGGGCTTCGGGGGGACACCCGTTTCACCATGGACTCCACCACGAGCTGCAGGGGAAACTTTCTCTTCGCATTCTTCATTCCCCTCCTCCTGCGGGCCTGGCCTTGGAGTCCGTGCAGCTTGTTACATCTTCTCACTCCCGCTCCGGTGGCAAAGTGCGCCTGCCAGCAGTTTTTCTTCTCCTATATGTGATTCACAGAGGCGCTATGACCAGCTCTGATAGGCTTGGTCTCAAATTCGGCCTTGGCTGTACCAGTGTTTTTCAAAACATGGGGCTCGCAGAAAGCTGTAACTGCAGCCTACAAGAGCCACTGAAGCAGCAGTTACACTAAACTGCAACACCATAACACACAACACTGTGAGGCATTCCTTCCTGAATACTGTTATAATTTGACCCAATAAAGTCCTTCTACCTTGATAGCTCTCTTTATAAATAGATGTAATTGAGATATTTTTGGAAGAAGAAAGATAAATAGGAAAGTTAAAGAGATTACCTAATTTAATCCTAGCTGAAGTTCGTGTGATAAACTGAAGTTAAAATATGCTGCATTTCAAATGTTACATATGCATCTTAAAAAGAAGCAAACCTAAAAGTTTTGTTCACTGCAGCTTTATAAACTTCTACAGTATATATATAACTGGACTCATCTTTGGCTGAATCAGTTCTTATATCAACACAGAATGAGACATACAGATTAGTCAGGTTTTCATCTGTATTTTTCTGCAAAGCCACACCCAATTTTTTAATACATCTCATAAATATTAATAAAATAATGTCTTAAAAGGCATCACTGATGGAAAATCATAAAGTTAAATTACTTTAATCATCCTTTGGGACACCATAGGAAGAGAGCATTCTTGTGTTGGCTTCCTCCTTTTTGAAAAATATACTTAATGTTTAAATTGCCTTTACATTAAAACAGAGTAATTTCAATTAGAAGTTAAATGCCTGTACTAAGAAGAATTATTAAATTTGAATAATGGTGCTATCATAAAAGCTGAAGCATGCCAGAAAGATCATAGAATATGTAGCAGTAAGTTTTTAATGTTTCCTGTAAGCACAAATATCCTTTCAGTGAAAAGTCCCAGTGAAAAGTCAGATGTCCTGACTGTGGCGTGAACTTTTATTATCCTTAATATTTGATTCCTAAAATGAACACATGCTAAACTGAAGCTTGTTCTAAGGAAAAGCTGTGGGAAGGTTTGCATGTTCACCCTTATTACGTACAGCAGGCTCAGTTCAGCATTGTGCTTAGTGAGCATGAACTTAAATTTCATTATGCAGGTACTGTCTTTGCCTGGTGCAGGCAAGGTTCTGTAGTTAGTTACTTTGACTCTATGTGTGGTCACTGTGGCTTTTAGACACTACTCATTCTTTTCGTTCTGCTGAGCTGTCTCTTAAATTTTCTCTTTGAGGGAGAAGCAGCCTGACTGGAAAGGTTACATTTTTCTCATTTGGGATGCAGGAGGAAAATTATCAAATACAGAGATGAGCGATTGAAAGTTCTTCAGGTCAGCCAGGGCTAAATGCAGCAGAAAGCTAAGGGAAGGGAGAGAGTCTGACGTGTTATAGTGTATTAGCATGCTAGATTCTACAATTCTTCACTTGTGTGATTACTGGGAAGACTTAATGGAGGTAAGTATTAGAGAAACTGATTCTTAACATCAAAATGTGACTGCAAGAAGAGATCTTTGCATATAGGAATGAAATGATTATTCAGGGATACAAAGAATGTATATATTTAGAGATTTGTTTCAGAGTAAACAGTGTATGAGCTATTCAAAGCAATTACTTAAGTTCTGATTATTTCAATTATGTAAAAATTTTCACCTTCCATGTTATGTTAAATTGGATTTTCAAAGACCTCATAGAGTCATAACTAGCTCCAAAGGAAAAGTACATACATACTTCTTTTCTTCTTTGAAATATTTTTAAGAGACAGGAAATAATATCTGTCATTTCAAAAATTTCCAGATTGGCAATAAATCTTTCCCTAGGTTTCCACTTGTAGGTGTATGTAATTTGTACTTAATTCTTCTTCCTTCTGTATTTGTGCAGCTTGGCCTCTTGTAGACACTATGAGACACCTTTTTAAGAGCATGCTTAGATGTTCACAGCATCACATGACTAAATCTGTATGAGGTAAACTAATACCACACTTAAGTGGAGTCAGAGTCTCTAACCGGTGAGGAAAATGTCTTTAAACACTTGTCTGTCAAGAAAAAAAGGGACATAGAACATAGATGTTTTCTAGAAACAAAAGCCAAACACCTCTGCAAAAAATGGACTTCTGTTGAATACCCAAGGAAAATAAGATTAGATATAATCAACTAAGTGTAAAATCAAATTACAACATCCCTAAAAAGGTATTTTAGCTCATCTGCAAGGAAGCTATGTCAGTGGTTCAGGTGAACAAGCTTTCTAGAAAAAAAGTAGCTTTTGTTCAGGCCAACATGTTCTTACAATTGAAAATTGTATATTGATCAACATGTATCGAAGTACTCAGATATCTGGAACACATTTAGATACCTCTCTTTCAAAATAAAAATAATTCCCTTTCTACTCCTACTGTATTTGAAGGTTTGGGTGGTTCTGAAGCTTCAGGCAAAGAAGCATCAGGCAAACTCTGTTCTCTGTTTCTGCTACAGAGGTGACAATTGATACCAGTCAGCTGGACTGTCACATCTTTCTCATCTTAAATTTGCATGTTAAGGCTTAGGTATCTTTGACCGGAGGCTTTTCCTTTTCTAGATCCTCATCATTTGACTCTATTTTCATTTTTAGAGGCATTCTATCAAATCACAGAATCACAGAATCTTAGGGGTTGGAAGGGATCTCAAGAGATCATCGGGTCCAACCCCCCTGCCAAAGCAGGCTCCCTAGCTCATATCACATAGATAGGCATCCAGACGAGACTTGAATATCTCCAGAGAAGGAGACTCCACCACCTCCCTGGGCAGCCTATTCCACTGCTCTGTCACCCTCACTGTGAAAAAGTTCTTCCACATGTTGGTGTGGAACTTCCTATGCTCCAGCTTACAGCCATTGCCCCTTGTCCTGTCCCCACAGACCACTGAAAAGGGGCTGGCCAATTCCCCCTGCATCCCATGTCTAAGATATTTATAAACACTAATCAGGTCCCCCCTAAGTCTTCTTTTTTCCAGGCTGAACAGACCCAGCTCACTCAGCCTTTCCTCATAGGGGAGATGTTCCAGACTCCTAATCAACTTTGTCGCCCTTCTCTGGACTCTCTCCAGAAGGTCCCTGTCTTTTTTATACCAGGGAGCATTAGGTTATAGGAACTGCCTTTTTCATCAATTTGGTGTGTTTTAATGGAAATGCCTGTAATCTCTGCTTTACCTCAATTCTGTCTGCTTAAAAGGATCAGAAATGTGAACTTGATCACACTTACCTAATCCCTATAGGAATCCAATCTGTTAATTGTGCTCAGGCTACATTGGTCATATTTAATCCTTAAATATATTCCATTACAATTTCGACTGTCCACTCTGTTTCAGATATTTCTGTACTGGGTTTATTTTAAACCCGGAGGAGTATGCCTTATGGATTGACTGCATCCAGGTTCACAGACAGAATTTAAGAACACATCTGTAAGTCATAAAAGGTTCCTTAATCTTAGGCGTTTCAAACTTGTTGCATTTTATCAGCATATACTTCTTAGAAGGACATGGTCAGAGTAAGGATTATTTTTTGGCACCTCATCTAAACTGGGATTTAAGTTGTCAAAACACAACCACATTTTTATTTTTTGAAATATTACAGGGTCTGTAAATGCTAGTAAGTAACTTTGTCTTGCCAATCTAAAGCAAAACAATAGCATTTAAGGTTTGGATTACATCAAGTTTACTACTGTTGCTGTTAATTTGGTAGAAATTAGAATTTTGTGATGCTTAAACCCTTATCTTACCCTAGCAGTCTCCACGATGAATTTACTAATTTTGTTTTCTATCTCAGTAACTCAGAAATAATATGATCTTAGATATGTAGTGGAATATGCATAAGGATTAGGATTTTATTCTGCATATGTTCTTAGATAAATTATTGTTTGCTGGTTTGCTTCTACGATGTAATATGTAAAATGCATAATGTATGAGCTCCTTTAGAAACGTATTCACTCTTTCTTCCTGTGAATTGACTTCTGCTTTATGGTCCATTTTGCCACTAAAAATGCATATGAGTGGCTATTTGTTACAACGCTAGTTCTCATTTTGCATACCCTGCAGTGTTAAATACTGATGATCATGTTGATTGAACAGAATAATAATATTAATAATTACAATTTAGGTAATATATGACTGCTGCCATAATCAGACACTCATCATAATCCTTAAGTGTGAAAATCTGTATCATTTTTCCTTCAAATTAAAGCCATTTATATCAAGCAAGGTAATTTTCTATTCAGAAAATTGAAGACTATTTCATATAGCAAGTAATTCTTCATAGAAAACTAACAACATTTTTCATAAGTAATTAATACGATGGACTTTTGTGTTTGTACTGTACCTAGCAGTTAACACTCTAAGACCCCAATCTTGATAGGGACATAGGCTGTGACAGCAGTATAAATATTTAATCATGTTAATTAAGTGTAAAAGGAGGGAGTTGAGAGTAAATTCATTGCATAAGGAGTCTGGTAGATTGTCTGAAATAAGACTCAGCTGAAAATATATCAAAGAACTGTAAAGCTTGAAGTTAAGAAATGAAAACAGAAATAGCTATTTGAGGTCAATGTTATAGTTTTGCATACTTAAATTTAAGTAATGTCCCTCCAGTATATTGAGGTATTAAACAGTTACAGCTATTTAATATAGTAGGCAGCTCATTAAAACAGTCCTAGTTCTGAAATATTTCACAGTAGGGAAGAATGTTGGCAAAATGTGACATCAAAAAGGAATGCTGAGAGACTGAAGCAAAGAGGAAAGAGAACATAACAGGAATTGAAAAGTAGGCTATTAACAAGGATATGCAGTCAGTTCATTTACAAGAAAATAAATGTCATAAATAAATCTAAAAGTTTCTTATGAGTGTGCAATAGTAAAAGAAGTATTAGAGAAAAAGTAATAGATAGTTTAAATTCGTAGCAAAGAACTGTTAAGAGACATTCACAATTATTTTTAGCTTCAGAAAAGAAGTTTGGATATTTCACAGAAAGGAAAATCTTCATTTGGAGGCTTGTTGGAGGGTGGTAGTGACTGGGAATGCTATGGGTACCCTTGGGCAAGAAATACTAGGGCAATTCAAATAGCTATGTTTCAAATAGCTATGTCAAACAGCTATGTTTAGACAAAATAATGAGTCTATTCAATTAAGCTTAGGAGGTTATCCAGCCTATCGGATGCCAAGAGTCTATCTCAGTTTGAGCAGATTCTCTGCAAGGATTTGTTTCTTTCACGAGGTAAAGGTACAAGTCAGTTGGGTCTGCAAGGATGACTGCAATGTCCTAGACTATCTCTGGCCAGCTGGCCTTTATCTGCCAGTCCAGAGGGACACAGAGGAGTAATTTATCCTATCTGTCAGCCCTTTGAGGAGCTCTCAAATATCTTAGGAGATCTCAAAAGGCACTAGCTGCCTCTGTTTAGAAGGTATATGAAGCCATAGATCACCTCTGGCCATAAAGAATGCCTACAAATGAGCTCACATGTACACAGAAAATCCACTTTCAAATGTGCTAATCTTGAACAGCATCCCAATCCAGGAAACTAGACACCTACCTTTGAGCTAGTAAGTCAGATCACAAGTCCTTTGCCTAGCTACAGCACAAAACCAGAAGATGCCTTTGACTATCCGGGACAGGCCTGATAAATTGGACATTGACCATCCAATCTTCTGGAGAGGGATGAGGTGGGATACTTCAGAGTACCTCCATGACATCGGCCATCTGTGGGGGCCAGCTCATCAAACATCTGAACTCTCTTTATAGCTAAGTGAGAGAAATACACACTGCTCAAGAGTAATATATCAGATTCTTATGAAGATACTTGAATAGTCCATATGTGCCGTCTTCTCCAATAACACTAAAGCAAGTCTGGAGAACTAGGCATGACATAAATATCTATACTGAGAAGTCTGGTGAAAGGATTGTGAACTCTCTTTGTGGAAAACTTGTTTTCAGAATGCCCATTTCACTTCCACTCTGCTGGAGTGAAAACTGGCTGTAGGACAGGACACAAAGGGAACAACATCGCAATGCATTAAAATTGCAGAAGACATTTCATGTAGTGCATAAGCAAATTACTTGTATAGCTGTTCTTTTAAACGTTCACTGTGGTGTAGAAGAAATGTGTAATACGGTAATGAACTCTGCAAATGTTACTTCATTAGGAGGAACAGCCAATTTCAGAACTGATTTGAAACCTACTATCTTTGACACTCTAGTGATATGAAATAATTATCCCTCAAGAGGCAAGCTAAAGGTACTTCATAGCAATTTTCAGTTGTGAAAGCTTAGCTTGTTAAAGTTGCAAAAAGAGAAGTGACAGGACACCAAATTTTTTACTGGGAAGATTTTTTTTTTGCTTTTCATACTCTCTTTTGTTGCAAATAGCAGTTTTGTCTGACAGAGTTTCCCAATGTGCACTGACAAGAATAGTCAGCATTTAAAATTGCATATTGAATCATCTTTCAAGACAATGAAATATGATATGGCGTTTTCAATTTCAAAATGAAAGAATAACATTTCAGTCAGTTGAAAGAAACTTCATTGAGAGAATTTTCAGGCAAATAAAGGACTGCTTTAAATTTGAAGTACGTCATCATATATTCATAATTTCAAAAATAAGTTGTTTGGGGCAAAAGAATAGAGGTATTTCTGTCTTGAAAAATGTGTAAGCTTCATGAATACCTACACAGACACCAGCCCTTAGTTACGGATTAAACAAATATTCTGAACATCAGAAAAAATGCTAGGAAAAGTCTTTAAGTCTTTAGTTTAAAGCTAGCCCCCAAATGACAACTGGTTTTTTTCTAACTCTTGAAGAGTTTAGGTATCTTTACAAGTACATTCCTATGCATACGTATGAAGGAAAATATAGTGGAAACTGATACCTATATTTAAAAGGCAGACTGAAGAACATGCATACGTTTCTAATGGAATTAATTTCATGTATTGATGTCAGCTTTGGGGCAATAATGTTCTAAATGGGATATTTAAATTGGTATTTTAATAATAACAGAAATACTAAAAGATATATCTGACTTCAAGTTTAGGTTATGAATTTAGACAAGTAATCTATTTTAATTATTATTTTTACGTGATAAATACTTATTTAAATTTTTTTTAAATATTTTAAACTATCTTACTATTCTTCTGACTCTGAATCCCCTAAATCTTTTAATAATCTTTTAATCTTTTATTTCCTGTTGCCCAGATTAACATTGTTCCCCAGAAATGCAATCTATTGCACAATCTTACACTGGGTCAAAATTGTGCATTAGCAATCCTGCATAATTATTTTGTCACTTTTTAAAGAGGCACCAGAACTCCACATTTGCTGTGCCCATTCATGCTCAAAGTATTCATGAGAGTCAATGTTGCTCATACTCAAGCTCCAAATAAAGATTTCCTCAAGGTAATGATTCCATTCAAACCGATAACAATAATCCATGTTTGGTGACCTTTACAATTTCCAATTACAAAGCTGTCCATTCTTGCAGTGTTTTCATTTACTTTTCTTATTCTTTGCTGCTGTTCATTTGTCAATCAATTAAAACGGCTGTTGTTTCAGGGAATAAATTAACTGTAATGTTTACCATCTTCTTGGCACGTATTTCTTTTCTGAGCGTAGACTAAACATTTAAACTGACAGAGTCAAATTGCCCCATGAGTTTAACTGAGATGCTATTAGCAACTCACCTTCTCCATCCCATTTCCTCTCCATCAAATGCAAACGAGCAGCTACATTTTTCACTTCTTTAAACCTCCGTTTGAGCTGTACTCAGTGACTAAGATTACGTAAATCTTAGTCCATCCTTAGAAATATATCTATCAAAAAATCATCCCAAACTATGTAGGTTTTATTTCAGGCTTATATATTAAATGTTTGAGGCTTACTCTTGTGTGAGAAAGGGAATGAAATGACTGCTGAGGATCAATTTGCATCGGTTAAAGTACCTGTAGTGGTAGTCTGATCTTTCTGTTCGGTTGTAGAGCATTCTCCTTTCTTATTAGAAGAAACACCAGCTGTAGGTCTGTGTGCATGGATTATTGGCCCTGCAAAATTTGGTGATAGCGTTAAAATCTTACTCTTTGCGTGTTCAATTTTTCTTTTTCATGTTATTATCACTGAATTTGGGGAACAAAGATTTGACTCATTTGTTGCAATAGCCTAAAGGCAATATAATTAAATCTCATACTTCAGAACAGAAGATAATTAACAGCTGATTTTAGAAAAGAGTGTCCCCCCCATTTGATTAAGTGACAAAGGCTATTATTTGGTTCACCAACTGAATAAACATGATGGAATCAGTAGAACAGGATAATGGACAACTCGGCTTGTACTGCTACATTATTTTGGCATTCAAGAACAGATTTTCAGAAATTACTTTAACTTCATTTACTTTAGAGGGACTGTGTTACCCTCTAATTCTGAAAGAATAAATCACCTCATTTCTATGATTATTTGATGCCTTACACCATTTGGTTCTGTTTGGTTTAATCTGTTTCAAGAAAGTGTCCATAAGTATTTCCTGTGGAGGAAGATTCTTTTAATTTGTAAATACTCTATGTCTTAAGCAAGTCAAGTGCTTTACTCTGTCCGATATAATTTATGTAATCATGCGTTTTCCTTTCTAATGTCAGTTTTTGCCTTTGTTTTACTAACTGTGTAGCTTTCAATAGATCTGAAAAATGGTGACTTCAATTATCTAAAATGAATCAATAATTCAGGTGAGGAAAGTCTAAAAAAAAAAATTTGCTTTTTTTTTTTTTTTATCCCAGTGCCTCTTTCTTAGGTTTTCTTTTTATTTTTTCTTTGCTTTATTTGGATGTTCTTTTATTATGAATCTGCCTTCCACATATGTTACTTTTCTCATTATGACACTTCTTTTCCAAGTGGGTAACCACTGCAAATGTGTTATTACTGTTGTGTAGCTATGTTTCTGTGTCTAAAACAAAATAAGTTCCTTGAAACTTCTTTTTTTTTTCCCTGAAAAAAATTGTAATGGTTCAATAAAAGAATGAAATCTTTTTCTCTTCCCATCTCCATGCCTGCCCTTGCCCCTTCTATTCCGCTCTCTTCTTTCAGCAGAACTGCATCTAGAATATAGATTATTGTGTGTAGGCAATTTCTGTATATAAATCCTCATATTCAAATAAAATATTCTTCTTCACAGAGCTTACTTTCATTAAGATGATGATCCTTGTCTATGTGGTTGTGAATAACACACCTTTTGAAAGGCCATCTATCCCCCAGAGTGATTAGAGTCACTTCCAAATTACTTATGTAGCAAGGATTTCCCATGTGCATTGCTTTTCTCTGTTAAGGCAGTGGAAGGTAATGTTTTCTATCCTTAGGGACTTTAAAGTCTGTGGTTAACAACTTCTTTTGTATTTTGCCCTTATGGTATCACAACATATCCAATTTTCACTCCCATTTTTCTCCCTCCAGAGAGTTATTGCTATGCTTGAGTGAATAGCATATACTCCAATCACTTCACATCATCATTTTACTAAATGGATTTAGCCTGGATGATGTGTGTTTCTCTTCAGGAAGTCCTCCTACTTCATCTTTTCATGCAACAGAAAACTGAAACCATGTATCTGGTATATTAGGAAATCTATAAATGTTTTAGAAGTTTGTGTATATAGAGATGCTTCACATCACAAAAGAACATAAATGTGTAGTCAGGTGTGACAGATGCCTCTTTCTCTGTTATCACAGAGTGCCAGGAAATTATTTCTGAATCACAGAGCCTCATTTTTGATCAAATTTTACCAGCCAGATTTACTCTGTATCATATATTAACTAAACTTTACCGTGGTTACAATGTTCCAAAATTATATGGCTTCTGTAGCAAGATTATTACACAGTTTTACACTCTTGGTAAACTCAGCTGTATTTTCTCTCTTTGTTTTACCTAAATGGAGATCACTGATCTTTACTTTTAACTGTATAAATATTTAAAACCACAGAGACAGATTTATTCCAAGGTTTTGTGGCTACACACATATTTTAAGCACCCTGAGAAACATGGCTGCTCACAGGATCACAAACAATTCTGGGAAGTGGTAATCAGAATTCATGGTGAGTACAGATGGAGGGTAATATTCTTTATTCCCAGTATTGTTTTATCCTTAATGGTTAAAAAAAAAAATCAAACTGTTCATCTTTATTTCAGTGGTCAACTTACATCATGACAGAATTCATGCTCCATGCCACACAGTACTCATCAGTTATTGAGTTTTAGGGACCAAAAACTATAAAAAATCACCTTTTAAAAATTATGTAGCTTTAATTCCTGCATTGTTTGGAAAGGATGCTTAGTCTGTCACTGAGCATTCCAAGCACGTTTATTTTTTCCCCTAGAAATGTGATTGAAAAGGAACATCACAATACGTGTATCTACTGGGATTAATATTAGTGAAGAAGATTTCCTGACATTAAAATTATTCCCCAGCCAGTGAGGAGTAAGGAAATTTAGGTGAGAATCTTGGGAGGAAAGCTTTGAGAAATAAATTGGAAAACAAATTCATTGTTTGCAGCAAAATAGCATCTAAGCTTCTGCTGCTGGCGTTTTACTTGCCCCTCAATTTGGAAGTGAAATACTTTACAATGGCAATTTTTTCTCTCTGATTCCTTTTGGGAAGATAATTTTTGGATTGATAAGGAAAATGGGCATTGGGATTGTTAATGTTAGACTGATAATAGTACTTTTTTAAAAAGAGAAAAAAACAATAGAAAATCAAGAGAGAAAAGCCCAAAATGTGGAACTTATTTCATTAAACTCCTGTCATGGCTTCTATTTTTTATTTTTAAGAAACAAAACAGATAAGGAAACAGCAAATAAAAAATATGGCTGCTACAGCACAGAAACAGATGTCTAACATCTAAATTCGTCTTGATATCTTCATGTTCCTGAGTCTGCATGAAAACTCAGTTTCTTAAACATTTTCAGAATATACCTCCAGGAAGGCTTTCCATTTATCTTATTTTGAACCATTGAAATAATAATGAAAAACTTGTATTCTTCTTTGGAAAAAAAAAACCCACAATACCCACTACCCCCCAAAAAGCAAAGACAAACCCCAACCAACAAGAAAAATAACCAACCAAAACTAAACAGCTCAGTCCTGACCACCAAGTATAGTTAGTACTTATCTAATTCTGTTATTTTACTCAGAGTTGTACTGTGAGTTTCAGGGGATGTTTGCATTTTATTTTTGTCCCATTACAGAGGCATATAAAAATATAATCTGTTGAGGAAAAAAGGAATCCATACATATTGGAACCAATCAGAATTACTGATAATTAGTCTAGCATTCAGATGATAAACTGAAATCCACCAATAAGAAACTTTAGTACCTGCTCAGACTTTTATATCATAAAGGTCAGTGTTGTAGTTCAGTATGGCTGGGTTCTGGTGGAGGAGGGGATGCTGCAGGGGTGGCTTCTGCAAGAAGAAGCTGGAAGCTGTCTGCAGGTCCCAGAGAGCAAACACCAGCTGGCTCAAGGCTGGAGTTGTTGTTGACCAAGGCCGAGCCCATCAGTAATGGTCACTTGCAGCCCCTGGAGAGAGGTAGAGACACAGAGATGAGAGAGAGAAATATCCATGCTGGAGCAGGTTTCTTGGCAGAGGGGTGGGGTGCTTGTGTCTCTGTGGAGGACCAGGCTGGAGCAGTCTGGGCTTGAGAGACTAAGAGACATTCTATAGTTTATGACTGCACCCCATAGAAGTGACCCATGCTGGGGCAGCTGGTGAAGAGCTGAACTCCCACGGGAAAGGACTCATGTTGGAGAAGTTTGTGAAGCACTGTCTCCCATGGGTGGGACCCCACAGTGCAGCAGGGGAAGGGTGCAAGGAATGCCCCTCACCCTCCCCCTCAACCCCAACCAAGAAGGAAAAAGCAGCTTGTGAGGAACTGACCATTCCTCCATTCCCTGCCCCTCCCTGTGCCACAATGCAGGGGAAGAAGAGAGTCAAATCATGACTAAAGTGAAGTCTGCTAAGAAGGAAGGGGTGGGGGAAGGTGCTTTAAGATCTGGTCACACTTGTCATTACCTGGCTCTGGCGTCACTGTGTGTGCAGTGTAGTGTGATAAATTAGAGAGTTTTCTTTCCTTTATTCCGTGTTGAGTCTGTTTTGCCCATTATGTTAATTGCGGAATGATCTCTCCCTGTCCTTATCTGAACTACTAAGCCTCTCAATAGATATTTTCTCCCCTGTCCAGCTGAAAAGGAGAGTGATAGAATGGCTTTGGTGGGCATCTGGCCTCCAGCCAGGGCTAAACCACCACAGTGAGGAAGTTTTTTTTTCAAGAATCTTCCTAATTTTCTTTCTGCTTCCACTCATTTTCGAACTGGTTTTATCTTTCAAGGTTATAGTTGTTCTCAAAGTTTACAGCGATTCAAAGCAAAACCAAGAACTACTACTTTTACCAGACAGGGTGATTCCAAAGGCCAGTATATAGTTCAGATAGGAGATGTCCTGAGCTCTTCCAAGTGCCTGGGGCTGGGTGCATTCCAATTACATCCCAGTTTTATCCTCAAGTGAGATGCAAGCATGTACAAATTGCCTTTTTTCCCCATTATGTATCTTGCATAGAAAATAAATGTGAGTACCCACCACAGGCAGAACCTCTACCTCTTTCCAAACAGGGTGGATTCCAGATGGTAGAAATAAACATTGTATTTTAGAACATTGGTACACCCTGAAAAGAAATTACCGTAGTGATTCAAACAGCTTAGTGATTCTACAGCTGATTCAGAAGATATCGTTGTATCTCATCCACTAAATTGCTTGCCCTATCATTTCATAGCCTTGATCAGTAATTTCCAGTGTTCAGTACTTACTAATTCGCCAATATTTTCCAACTTGTCTGTTTTGCAGGCAATCTTTGGAAAATTATCTAGTGTGAAATATCCTTGCATATGTAATGCTCTGCTATACTGTGATATGAACAGGGTGACAGTGAAAGTAAATACACCTTCTAACCTGAGTATTTACTATCTAATTTCCCTTCCTCCTTCAAATTCAAGATTCTGTAAACTTACACTAAAAAATAAATATCTGAAAAATAAACCATGAAATTTTTGCATTTCACAAGTAGCTACTAGTCTTACTGTAAAATATTGTTATTATGTATATTTTGATACGGTCAATATGATAATTAGTCCACTTTTCCATCAGTAAGTATAGAGAAAAACCTTGTCGCTCAGCTGAAAATATTGCATGTTTTGTAAAAAATCTTGTATTAGAATTGCTACTTACATGCTAAAGTCAAGATTTTTTATTTTGTGTATGGAAGATGCAGACTGGATATATATGTTGGTCTAGTATGTAAGTGTACCATTAAGAAATATGTTTATTTACTTCAAATTGTTGACAAATGTTTCAAAGTTTTGCACAATATGTGAGAGAATATGAGACAAAAAGTGAATTTCTAAAAGTTGAGTGGCACCCAGAGCAAAGAACCATCTCATACTTTCCCTGTGACCTCTACATTCTCACTAGGAACTCACTGTAGGTCACTGGCAGAGGCGGGATACTGGGCCAGACAAATCGAGTAAGACTTTAATTTATTATATGAAATAATACTTAAAACATTTCTAGAAAATAACCCAGCAACACATATTGGTTTTGCCCAAAGTAAATGTAATATAAGTTTTCCAGATGAGTTTCCATGAAACATTTATGCTGTGCCTCTCTTGTTGTGAAGTAAAAGCTGTATAACAGCAACAAAATATTTTGGAAATTTGGGAAGGAAGGAATGGTGGGAGGAATGAGAAAATAAAATTAATACATTTAATAACTGTAAAGTAATAAAAAAAATGTCATGTAGTAGAAGAAACACATTGCTTGGTTTTGTTCAGTGGAAGGAACAAGGGAATATTTTTTTGCAAAAGAAAAAAGGCCTTTGCATACATTTGACAGTAGGTTTTATATGCAATGCTAAAAAGACAGCATGATTTCAATTAAAGCAGAACTCCTGGTGTGCTTCAGGAATCTATACAAACCTATCCGTCATGCATATTTTTTGTCAGGCTTATGCTTGTCTGGTTTTGATCCAGTTTTGACTGGTTTATATACCTCTGCTTAAGGCTACCCTCTCTATCACATTTCATGAGCCAATGTGATTCTCTCATTCAGTGATAAGAATAAATACACTCTCTCTCATGTTATTAGCATATTCTGGAAATATAATAAAGGAGATAACTGTTTAGAACAGCGTGAACCTCTTTCACAAAATGTAAATTATAAATCTCCATCCAATGGACTAATCACAATGCATTAAGCATCTTGTCTGATAAGCAGGAAAATTGCAGAGTGAGATTCAGATAGATACGATTAACAGAATGTAGAAAACTGGGGTAAAAAAAGTCTTCCTAAAGAGGCTCTAATCACAGGGTTTTAAAAGAAATCCTTTTTACAGAGGATTAATTGCTCTGCAAAGTACACTTTCCTGATCATCAAAATAATTCTGTTTGTTACACGTGTGGTCTGTTATTATCTTAAATAACAGGGTGTGGAAGTTATCAGAAAAGTGATGGCGTATTTTATGATACTTCTGGATATAAACAGTTTATAAACCATATTTTAGAGGTGAAATCTTAAGGAATAAACATATTTTGCAAAATTGTTATTAACTGTAGCTATTAAATTTGCCTTAGAGCTTGATTCTCTGAAAGTTTGCTCATGTAGTTGGAAGATTTTGTTCAGTCTCACTCTTTTTAAGCAAGTATTGTCCTTTGTGTTTACATCATCGTAATTCTTTCCCATTTAACTTGATGAAACTTACCACTTAATTATTGAAAGCACTATTCAGTTATTTCACTATTAATAAAAATTACACTGACACAAATTATAGCATGAAGTATTTGTGAGTCAGAAGCACAAGCAACTTTTTTCATACATACATTTTAGAAAGCAGGGGAGGAGTGGCCAAGCAGCACCTGCATTGACATATCCAACTCCCTCAGAAGCTCATAAATGAATGTGTATGGCTCTTTCTGCAAGTAGGAATAATTTTCCTTTCTAAGCTGTTGGAGGATTTAATCATGTAGTTATTGAGACTTCCCTTATCAAAATTTGTCTGTTTGCGTTTAAGTATGACCCCTGAGAACAATGCAGTTTTACTTCCTTGGAGATTGCAAATTTGATACTCAGAGACAGCTGAAAAGCAGTAACTCATACTCAAAAGTAAGCTTCCTTGAAAGAAAAGCTACATGGGGTTTAAGTCATGTAAAAATTTTGAATAATGGATTAGATTAGTATCAAAATTTGGCTAGCAACCAATATATAAAAAATGTTATTCTTGGTGACCTCTAAAAATCAGAGAAGAATTATGGGAACACAGTCTGACTATGGTGTTACATGTAGAGAGGTTTTTACACACTTTATATCAATTAATCTATGAATAAAAGGCACAAGCAAGTACTGGAATTCAGGAACTTCTCTCCAAGTTCAGTCTCTAATGCTAGGGTTTTTTTTGCTGCATAATGGACACATTTATATCAGTATTTTAGTTTAGATCTTAAATGAGCTTTTGAAGTGAATTGTATGATTTTCTCTACTTACTGGAAATTATCTTCGGAGAATCTGAGCCCATACAGTAAATTCTTTTCCCATTGAATTGAAACCATATTCCTATGACTTTCTTTCCACAGCACCAGAGCAGAATTCATCAGAAATAACCCTCCCTTCCCCACCACCATACCCCTACCCCAGATATGTATATAACATGGAAATTGAGTCCTTAGAGTACAGGCATTTGGATCTATAGACTCCTTTTGGACCTCATCAATTGTTAATGCAGCCAGTGGCACAGCTATTGCTCAAAAAGGGGAATACTGCTTATTGTTTACTTTTTAGACTGTTCTCTGTGGAAGCAAAAGATAGATGTGGATTTGAACATGATTTGACAGAGGAGGGCCTAAATCTTGGCCTACTGCCTCTCATGTATTTCTTTACCACTAGACTAATCTTAACCATGAATATGGTACCTTTTGAGGGGACCGAAAGAGAGATAGAAAGAAGAAAGGGAATTGCATGCACAGTGAGCACCCAAAACATCACAGGTGTGCTGTGTCTTTCAGATTAGGTTCTATCAGACTGTAAGCTAATTCAATACATTTTCTGTGTACAGCTCAGAATGAATTAGAAACGGCAAAGTGTTGAAAACCAGTCTTTTCTACCCTGCTGTCACCAGCCTATTGTGCCTTTGAAAAGAACTTCCTTAGTCCAGGCTCCTTCCTAGGCCAGCATCTTTTCAATGGCTAAGTTGTGATTCCTAAGTTCCAGATTCCTAAAATCAGTTTTTATTACTTTCAGGACCTGTAGATCTATATATGTTACTTGAGCTTCTCAGGAGTCCCTCAGTCCCCACAGTGGTGTGGTCTCCCAGGTCACCACCACCCACTCATACCTGTATGTGCTCTGCCTGCATGGCCCAGGGAGACCTGCAGAGGAAGTGCCAGGAAAAGGCAAAATGCCTTCCCCTCCGCACCACTAGAGCCTAATAAATAAAAATGGTATATATTAAAATATGCAAAAACAATTCTATATGTTGCCACACATCCCATATCTCCACTAGTAATTTCAAGAACTGGGCCTCTCAACATTAAACCACAGTTATGGAATTTTGCCTTTGACTTTTGTGCAAGGGTTGATTCCCTGTAAGAGACATGTTTTCTTCTTTCCTGTTTTTCAATCTTCTCTCATCTTAGGGAAATGTCACTCATTAATGAACCTTGGATTCAAATAAAGGTGTACTTTGGAGTCATTATAGAACTGCTGTTGATCAATGTTTTTCTTGCAATTTGGGCTACATTCTGCCCTGAATGCCATCCCTCATGTAATGATGTAGCATATGCTAATAATTTCCCCAAAATAATTTCCCCCAAAACCTAAGCAGCCGAATGCACTTGCAAATTGTTTCAGTTTTGAATTAGCAGTAATTACTGGAGGTCAAAATAAATAAAAAGGAACAACTATCCATAACAATGCTGCACGACTACATTTATAGAGCCAGGTTTCAAGAAAAGTTATAGGGGAAACTTGTAGGTTAGATCCTGTGGAGAAACGTATGTCAACAGTATCTCATTTGGCCATATGTCTCAGTGTAATTTCTCTCTCATTTCTGTGGTAAATAGTAGAACTATTGTAAAAAAACCAAACCCTATATTTCATGAATATTAATCTGGAGTTTGGTAGTCCATGGGAAGTTATGTCTGCTGACATTGGGTCAATAAGGTACTTTGTTATCACTGGGTGTAAGTGAAACTTACAACAGGCTGTTATTGTTCTCTTTTCGTGGTGATTTTGTCAGTAAACTGTCATCCCAACCCACAGAGGCTCTGTCAGCTTCTCCTTTGGGAGTGAGTGTCATGTTGTGCTCAGCCACTAGTTGGGGCTGAACCACAGTGGTGTTCAAGGAAAGGCTGCATGAGTTATTTAGGGACATGGTTTACTTTGTAATACAGGTGCTAGGGGAACGATAGGATTAGATGATCTTGGAGGTCTTTTCCACCCTTTATGATTCTATGATACTATGATTCTGGAGAGGGTTAAGTGGTATTTCCAGACATACACTGGACTATAATACCTTAACATTATAGGCTTTTATTAGTCAGAAGATTTCTTAAGATTAGTTAATGGAATTAGGGTTGAACACTGTAAACTTAAACTGCTGCTAATTTCCTTTTCTGGAGTAAGAAGCTGGCATATCTTGTGTCTTCAAACTCCAAGCTTTTGTATTATGAGTAGCATACTGAAAACAAGAATGTGTTACACTTTCCCAAGGGAGAGATGTTTCATTATAATGCATTACTTTGTAGTGGTCTGATTTGTGACTTTGTGATTTCAAACTGTAGGTAAAATTATTATCTTCTTTTAAGCAGCCCTTTGAGAACTACCCTTGATTTTTTTTTAACAGTTCACTAAGAATTTTCTGGGAACGTAGTTCTGAAAGTGGGTAATGACATTAAACAAAGTAAGTTAAAATATTAAATAGCTGGGTGCCAGGGGGATGTGGAAGGACTTGCTAAACCATAAGCTATAAACCACTGGGCACCTGTAAAAACCATATCCATTACCAGGATCACTGATTTCCCACTATTTAGTCTTTTGTTGTGCTTGTTAACATCTATTTGCATTAGTGTTTCAACAATAAAATTCATTTTACATAATGCTGCAAGAATGTCATGAAGCTGTAGCTCTATAGCAGAGCAACCCTTTGCTTTGTTCGTGTGCAATTGTTCATGATCTGCATTCATATAATAACAGGAACTGTGTTTACACAATATTTAATGTCTCCAGGAATTAATAATTCAACTAATCTCTGATTTCTTTTTTTTTTTTTTATTCAGAGGATTTGTGTACTATGGACATTTATTTATGATAACATTTTATTAGAATGACAACACTATGCTCTATTACCTGTTTTTTCTGTGACAAGGCAAGAATGAAACCTTTCTGCTGCAGTTTTGTGTGTGTTTGGGTTTTTTAAAGTAGGCAGCTGATCAAGCACGTGCCTGGAATAAGAAAAAGATGTTCAGTAGATAGCCTCTAAAATTTTGTTGTTATGTATACATGGGAATCTGGAAAAAGAACAAAATTTGAAAAAGGATCACTAGATAGGTAAGTTAAAGCAAAATCTAATTCTTATGCTTACCTATAGGATGCAAACTCACATGGAGCCCTCTTAACCAATTAGTGAGAAAAGTGCTTTACTGTGGCTGCTTTTATTGACATGGTGAACAGACTGAGGACCTGCAAAACATAAATGGATATCACAAACAACCTCCCCCCCAAAAAAAACCAAACCCACAAACCACCAAAACAACTAAACCCCTAATGAATGAACCCCAATATGCAAACCCACATAAAATCCTCCCACAAATCCTCACCCAAAGTTATGACATCTTATCTCTATTCTTAATCTTACAGATTCTGATATTATACTTGTCAGAGAATACTGATCTTTTAGATGGGAATCAGAACATGTGATCAAAGCATAATATGATGTAATAGCAGTCATAGTAGTTAAGCTGAGGCTTAGAAAAACATGTATTCTTCTAAAGTCAGAGCTATAGACTCCTTAGCAATTCTAAAAATCAGATATATCTGTTACAGATTTTAGTCTATAGTTTTTTTCATGCCCATATAATAAAGTTAATTATCTTGCTATCACCATCATTTTAAAAATGGTTTTTCATGCTTACTGAAAAGCATTAGCTTTCCTGGTCAAGCCACTTTTCTGTTCTAATTTACTTGATACTATCATTGACTTTTATCCTGGAATTGTCAGATAAGCTGCTGTTTCTTCTTAAGCTGCTCTTATTACATTTCTAAAGGCAAATGTATTCTTGAAATAACATCACTACTTTATTGACATACTAAATGACAGAATTGTTAAAATTTTCTATTATGATGATATTAACAGTGGTTACAACAGCCTATCTATCTGAGTTTGTGTTTATCTGCAAATAATTGCTAAAAAAATTGCTGAAAATATGCTTTCAAAATCAAGTACAACACACAGCTATACAAGTAACCACGCAGCCCTTCTGAATACTATATTCAAAGTCTAAAGTAGCAGTTGTAAAGATCTTGACGACCTGTAACATAGGGTACACTAAACCATTTCCTATGAAAACTAATAAGGAATAAGTTTTATAGGAATAACGCTACTTTGTACTTAAGAAGTAACAGATTCTTTCTTGCCTCTTCACCAGAAAATTTTGACATTTCCAACATCACGTACAATAGGACTCTCCAGGATTCAAACTTTCAAATTTTTCTCATAAACTTCAGTAGTTGGCACTGAACATAAAAGTCAGAGTAGATTCCATAGTTTCCAGCAAATATCCTAAATGTAAGCAGATAACACAATAAAGTTGACAAGATTGCTACAATCCTCAGTTTAAGTTTCTTTATACTCCAAAAATTGCAATAAATCTAAAATTAAGTAATATGTTGTAAATTTTACGGGATATATACATATGAAGGCTTCAGGTAAATGAGAACTCCCATGATGCTTTATTTCATAGGAAAGAAAAGTGGGTGATTGAATTGACTCATGTCATGTCGAAGAGTTATGCATAAAATTACTTCAACAAGCTGAAAAAGGATATTTTGATTCAATGGTAAAAAAGGATTAATTTCAGTCTAAAATACTGAAATAAATTTTGAGATCAATATTTTGTTTTTCTTTAAAAGAATTAATACTTAATATTTGAGTTCAGAATGCAGATGAAAACAGAGTTGCAAATACTCAAGTCAGAATGAAATGCTAATCTTTAATAATTTTTTGTTCTACCTGAAAGGTGTTTTTAGTCCTACAAAAATGAA